>JABSTQ010009737.1:0-184718 GCA_013358835.2 Ixodes persulcatus | reverse complement strand
TAGCTCATAGAATTAATGCCTTTCACAGCGTGGGCTGTTAAAGACGATGGAATGTTTGTTCCTGCATTGTTGCACATTTCTCTTTTACTTCAACATGCACTTTGAAGTTTAATCTGATGCATGTGTCTCCCCACTAAAAAAAAAGTAGATAAACAAAGCAAAACAAACAAGTTTTCCTAATGCCAAAATTAATTTTCTCTAGGCATTAATTCGTGCTTCTCGAAGAAGTGTACTTTCACATGAAGTTACACCAATGCCAGAATGTAGCTTACAACAGATCTTAAAGGGATACTGAACCAAGGAATTTAGTGTCCATAATAAGTGGCGCACATTCTTTCCACGAGCCAGCAGCCGCCGGTGTGCGCGAGCACACGCAACAAAAATGACGTCAAAGATCTCCATTCGCGGTTAAGATGGCAGTGAAATGCATGGGCTTCGGGCGAAAGGAGAATAAAGACAAGTTTTTCATCTATACAGTGGTGTCTGGTGTAAAAGGTAAGCGATTAATTGGTCTAACAAGCATGTAGCTAGCTCTTGTAGAGATGAAAAGCCTGTCTTTATTCTCCTTTGGCCCGAAGCCCATGCATTTCACTGTCCTCAAGCGCGAATGGAGGTCTTTGACGTCATTTTCGTTGCGAGTGCTCGCGCACACCGGCGGCTGCTGGCTCGTGAAAAGAACGTGCACCACTTATTATGGACACTAAATTCTATGGTTCAGTATCCCTTTAAAGGAGTATGAAAACAGAATTCCAGCGCTCATTCGCTAGCTTGGATGTGGGCTATGTTGCAGCATCACCTCAAAAACAACAAACTTTCATTGAAAGGCAGAAGAAAACTAAATTTAAAACTAATTAAACAGTCTTTCAATGAGCACCTGGTGGATGCCTCCGAAGCTTCGTTGGGAGGTAATCTAGCAATGTTGGGGATCTTGAAACGTAGTCGTGACATAGCAAAAACCGCTATGTAGCTGCAATACACATCGGAGCAGTGCCACACTTTGGAGGTATACTCAACTGTTGGAGTAATCTTGCCCTGAAAGCGATGACCTTGACATGACTTATCTCACCCATGGGCACTTAGTCGGCTTAGTCCGCATTGGTCCACGTAAAGCATACAGGTGTTTCAAATGGCTAGGCTGTAACACGTCTACGCCACCACTATGCACCCGAACGGCACAGCTCGTAACCACGCCTGCTTTGCCAGATACCCCACGATGCATCGAGCTGTCCGTTGACTTCTCTTCGAGCACTTGCTCGAGTTCGCTGCTTAGAACGAAAAATAAAATCATCTGTTCAAAATACAAATGTGCGATTATTATTTACAGTTATTATCTGTTATGCTTCACTTTCAATCATGGCAGGGTACCCTTGACACACATCCAGACAACCTACTAGAGTAAAATCTCGGTGATACTAATTGGCATGAATTTCGGAATAAAACAAATTCGCAAATTCCCCGGCCGAAGCGTATACAACGTGAACATTTTTGGGTGTTCCGAATACCTCGACGCGCTGCGACGACTGATACGAATGCGCGTTCCCCAACCGATGGTGGCGAGGAGGCCATGATCGGCGACTGTAAGCTGCCAAGGCTCCGGGCGGCTGATTGCCTGCTGCTGCCAGGGATCAGCCGCACTTTGTTTATCCAAAGACTTCAGCTCAAAATTGCATGCGTGTTACAATCGGACCCAAAAACCAAAACTAAACAAAATGCTAAAAAAACTGTGCAAAGTGGCCAGCCCCATCACCATCAACACATGTTTCAAATCCAGTCCAATCTGAATCCAAATTCGCTGTTTTGTTTTTGCGATCCTGTGGAATGGTGTTTCAACCTTGGAAAAGCAAAACCGATTTTACGATAAGGTTATCTCTAAAAAAAAAGTGATTGCGTTGGCAAAAACAGAAAACCAAGTGATGTTGGTGGTGTCTTCCGTGTGTCCACGGTGACATGCGAGCTTGGTTGGAAAGAAAAAGGAACCAAATTTTCGCTCGCAAGTTTTCGATGTAGGACTTCAACAGCACTTAGTGTGGGCACTTTCCGAGTATGCGCATTTGATCAAATGCTTTCCCCGAAGTGTATGTTGCTCAACAGTCATTATTTTATCTGCGTGGTAGAATCGGCATTAATTAATTTTTTAAACATTCGTGGATTGAATATGACTGCATGTTACTATCGGGGGCATGTTAGAATTGTGCAAATTGCATTCAAAATATTTTCTGCCATAAATAAATGCACATTCATGCATTCCTTGTGCTTCAAAATATAAATTTTTGTTTCACTTTCGTTGATACGAATTTAGCATGAAATATTTTACGCGACTCCGAGAGATTCGTATCAAGATTTTAAACAAAATGTTTGCTTAATGAGAGAGCCTGCACCTTGTGCGGAGTGAGTGGGGCAAACACCTTCTCTTGCCCCGCTGCCTTCGCCTTGTTGGAGAGGGTGCCGGTCACCCACCTCTCCAAAAGCACTTCCACTGGCCGTATGGAAGCAGCAGTGATCTTGCGAAACATGGAGTCGCACTCTGCTTTTCGCATGTTGCCCCGATTCCTGGTTGACGTGGACACCTTGACCGACATGGACCTGTTATAAACAAAAGCGAGGAACAGCTTCACACATACCAGTCGTTGACGCAGAGTGGTACTGTATACTCAAAGATGCATCTAAAATGCACTAAAATAATTACATGCATGAAATTTAGGCCTTTAAATTTAAAACAGCACTTCCTATGAATTCCTATCTTCATAAGCATCTGCAAAGCTGATGGGCCTACACAGCTTCATGGCATTTGCATGAAACAGGTATGTAATTCCTTAGTTGCATCAGGTGAGCGTGACAATAGAATGTTTTCCAGGCGCTGGCTATAACTACAATTAAGAGCCTGGCTACAATAATGTTTTAATGACTTCTGGTTGCAATCGATTCAATCTAGTGTGCTTACACTATCCCAGGAGTGGCCAAACTGAGGCTCGCGAGCCGCACAGGGCTCTTTGCGGGTCCAAGTGCGGCTCGCGACTCCCTGGAAAACATGTCCCCATGACGCGTGTCCCCTATACGAAAAGAGTTCTAGGATTTAAAAAGAGCTCACAGTCTAGGCAGCCTTGCAACACACTACATACATACAGCTGGAATGCTTTTTGCCACATAGATGCGTCCAGTGACCCTGTTTCCTTTGTTGTTCTAGAAAGACTTTCAACCGTATACGCATAACGGTTGTCAGGGGCAGTGACTGGCTAGTGAATCATGTATTAATTTTTGCTTAGCGGTGGAAAAGACCTTCTGATGCCTAGTGTTATTTGTTGTAGTCGCCCATTATACTTGTCCTCTTTGGAAAGAACTGTTCCCTCCATATCGTTTCTTGTTAAAAATAGCCCCCCCCCTTTCTTTTTTCCAGCAACTCTAAACTTTCGTAGTTTTGTCTGTGGCTCTAACTCCATGTCACTCTGGCCACCCCTGCACTATCCTAACTCTTTTAATGTATATTATACACTGCATGAAAGTGAAAAATGTTTTATTTTACCATTCCATCCTTACTCTGGAGGCCGATGGTAGGATCCACAATCTCATTCTCCGCAAGGGTGTCCTCGTCAGCAACTGAAAAACAATTTCGCATTGAAGGGGTATGGAAACCAAGTTCCAGCGCTCATCTTTTAGCTTTAATGTGTTGCATGTTGCAACATAACCTCAAAAATACCAGTCTTATTGAAAGGCACAAGCAAACTAAATTTGAAGCTAATTAAACAATCTTTCAATGAGCACCTGGTGGATGCATGTGGAGCCTATATGGAAGGTAATCTAGCAACGTTGGGAACTTGCTACATAGTCATGACGTAGGAAGGACATTCCTCGGTCATCCTGCTCTGCAACAGAGTGCAGCCACAACAGTAGATTAGAGCGCTCTTTGCCGTTTATGCCTTCTTTCTCAACATTATTTTTTCCACCCTTTATGAATGAATATCCTCAATAGAAGATAGAAGCGATGTGTTGCCTAGGACATGTTCGGCTCTATCCCCGCACAGTGAACTTCTTTCATATATTGCAGGTGCATTAAAAAAGTTACCTTTTCGATGCTAAAGCATGGGTTCTGTTAGTACGGTAAACATATGAGTACCCAAAGGTCAGGCCATAAATGACTTACGTGTTAGGCAGTAGGGCCCTACAGCACCTCCCGCATCAACTGGAAGCTGAGCTGCAGGTAGTCCTACAATCGATAGAGCAGGGTGGGTCAGAGAAAGGTGTTTCTAGCAGCTCTGCCGGTGCACCCCATAGCAGCATTACTCACGCACATTGGGGTGTAGGCAGGAAGCACGGCATTCCTCATCAACAAATCATGACAACACATTGTTGCAGGCATCAAATTGGGTCCTCGTGCTATTTTTTTGTGATTTAGTTGATTCTTTGTCTTCCTCGTAACTCCTAACTGCTTTAGCGGTTTTTGTGAAATAGAGAAGGCTTGGTAAACTGCCAAGCTTTGCGTGAGTGGTGAAACGGAGCAATCCCAAGGAAGTATAAATGTTAAGGACTCAGCATGACATTACGCTGAGTGTTGGGATTTCCAAGCTGCTTTCCACACTCACATTTTGTGCATGATAGGCTCTCTTTCTGCAACAGTTGGACCAGTCAGTTGTGTGCCCGTTTCGGTTGCTGCTAGCCATATGTGGCTGGTTGCTGCTTTCGAGAGCCCCGCAACATAGTCACTTTCAGCTTTTGCCCTGACATAGACCCCATCTAAAATTTAATTAGCGCTAAGATTTAGCTTTCGGACACTCCCAGCAAAATAGGTTGCACCACATTACTTAGACAGGTAATGATATTCTGGTGACAGAATTTCCACAAAAACTGCTTTGCATTAGAGGGCACAAGGGCTGACCTTTTTGGGAGGTGTAGCTTTGTGTGAACTTGCGGATGCGTCAGCTGCCCCTTCCCACCTGGCCAGTTCAGTTGCCATTTCCTCTTGGGTTTCTAGTAGGTACATTTGTGATTATGAATAAATAAATTGGTTAGGAAGCAATGGCAGCTGATGCAACATCAATGCAAGCCATGTATTAAATGACTTGCATGGATTGACGTCGAATCAGCCGCGATTGTGCACGTTAAGTTCCTGCTGCGGAGCGCAAGAGTTTGGCGCTCCGTTCATTAAATGGACAGAAGCGCCACCAGACGACTGACACTCGAGCGCGCTCTTCTTACAGTATTTCTTGAAGTGCAAGTGATTTCTTCACGCTGACAAAACATTGTCGAGACGAGGAGTGCAGTGGACTGCTGCCACTTTTCAGGTAAAGAATGCTTAATCCAGCAAGTAAAAATGATTTGATTTGTAAGCCAAGACAGCAATTAGCATTACGGGAAAGGTTTGTTCCTGAATCTCGCCTGAAAACGAATTAATCTATCGAACAGTAGCATTATGATAGTACAGCGAGAGAAAAGTTGTCGGGATGAGAAGGCAGTCGGATCGCTGCCCTTTGTAGAATGCACAGCCCTGCGAATAAAGAGACTTCGATTGGAAAGCGAAAACGTTGCGGAAAAGGTTTGTTCATGCATCTCGCCTGAAAACTAATTAATGTGCTATTTATTGAACGGTGGTGTGTTAGTATTGGAGTAGTACATCGACAGGTTCCGTCTCGCGCTGCAAGACGGAAACCAAAGATATCTGACAAGTTTGAGAGTTTCTTGATTTGACAAGCGAGTTCAAGAATGTTGTCTTTCATTTAAATCTGAACAGCATGCATGGTCAATAAATAGATCGGTCAAAGTAACATTCAGCATATGTGGCTGAAGAGAGTCTTCAAACCTTTCAGAAATATTAAAACATTTGTAAAAATTTCCTAACGTCGCCGCGCATTTTTTTTTTTGCTTTTATTTTGCCGTTTTACAGACCCCTTAATTAATTTATCTTTTCAAAATAATTTCGGCATCCGCGAGATACTGGGTTCGTCATAAACATGTGGTCGGAAGAGGCTCGTCGACAGTTTTAGTGTGCTGCGCTACTGTACGCTATGCTTCGTTTAGTTGCTGCGCTCGGAGTGTGGCACTCGGAACGTTGGAGTACGAGTAAAGGAGCGCTCATTCACACTGGAAGCGGATCCGCGTTCGCAAGGCGGTTGCGAACGCGGTTGCATAAAGATCCAGTACAATTGCACGCGCACTCGAGGACATCAAGTGCGCGTGCAATTGTACTGAATCTTTATACAACCGCGTTCGCAACCGCTTTGCGAACGGGGATCCGCCTCCAGTGTGATTGAGCGGTTAGACAGCCCATGCATTCATCAGCTGCCTAGCTTGGTGCCCCAAATAAGCACAGTCCACAATACTCAGTTTTAAACACAGTCGCAATAAAAATGAAAGAAAACGGCGATTGCTTGTGGCTAAGTCGCACTTTGGGATGGTAAAAATACACACTCACCCGTCAGTTTGAGGATCTCGGCGTCGTAATAGCCTCCTCGGGTGTTCGCGTCGCCGTCCCAAAACTCCTTGTACACCGTCCTACGCTCGAAGTCGGCCACATTCGAAGGATTGCAGTTCTCAAATAAGGCCCTATGGACGCCGCTTATTTTTCCGCACTCGCAAAATCGAGTGAAACCTACCTAAATATCTAAACCTCAAAAACACTCCACGAGGAAGGGCGAGGCTGCCAAGGTAACAAAGCCGCACGAAACACCTGGATTGGATTTGGATTTGGATTCGAAGCTTTTGAAGACTCAGTTGCTCGAACGGATATAAGCGGCGAACGGTTTTCAAAATGTAAAGTATAGGTTAAAATTAACGAATCGTCGAGAATGAGAACATTTTTGACAGAAATCTGTCAAGTGTCAACGCTGCGTATAAAGAAACTGGCGTCGACAGCGCCGGCAGCAGCCGATGCGTCGGCCACGGTCGTGGCGTCGGCTCATGATTTACGCGTACGCCGACACTCCTCCGGCCGTGGCGGAGGGGTAACGCGTCGGACTGCGGAACAAAAGGTCGCTGGTTCGATGCCTGCAAAAGGGACGGGAAAGAAATATTTTTTTTTTGTGTGTTTTTTTGTATTTTATTATATTTATGGTGTTGGTGGTGGCAAAAACTTTAATTGAGTCTACAACGCCTGCGACGCTGCTTCGCTACCGACGGCCCTGGTCTAAAAGGGGTTCTGGTGCAACTGAATAATGTGGGTTTTTCTACCTTTCGTGATGCCGGTTTTAGTACCTTTCGTGACTCGACGTGTTTTCACTCAAGCACTTTGAAGGTCGACTGAACGATGAAACACACAGGGTGTTACAAAAAAAAATTTACGCGTTTTCTTTTTTTTTTTTTTTTTACCGCAGAAATAAACTAGGCATCGCCGAATGCTCATTCTCCGCCCAAAGGTAGCGCTAGAGGTCATAACCAGATGCCAAAGCCGACGGAGTTTTCGAATACATGGAGCTCTATGGCACCAGAAATTGTAATCGGGCAAAAATGAGCTCCATTTTCCCATTGAAATTTTCAGAAAATCACTAATAACTTTTGATTAAGTTATCGGATAGGGTTGAAACTTTGGCATCTGGTTGTGACCTCTAGTGCTTTCTTCGGACGAAGAGTGAGCGTTCGGCGATGCCTAGTTTCTTTTTGCAGTAAAATATAACCCTGTAAATTTTCTTCTGTGACACCCTGTATAAGGCTTTCCTCATAATAAAATATCACATCAACTCATTGACCCTGCGGCCCATCATATATCATACGCGAGATTGAACGACAGCTTTTGTTTTGTGACATAGCCTAAAATTGCCTATTTTGTAGCGTGCGAAGTTGCGGAGCCTCCTCGACTTTGGGCTGCTTATTCAGCGAGGCGGTGGTGCATTCCCCCGACTTCGAGCGAAGTAAAGCGAAGCAATGGTCGCGCGGTCTGTTTGGAAGCAAAACTTAATGCCGCCGCGACCGTCCGATGCGCACTACAACGGTCGCAGGGCTTGGGGGTGCGCGGTGTCGAGAAAAGAAAGTGCCGACGAAAAGTCTGTCGATTTTTCGTTGGTAATGAAAGGCGTGATGAAGCATATGCGAAACGATGGACCGTAAGTACGGGTTTCCACGGTGCGTATGATTCATTGCAGACGAACACACAGTTGCCGGTGAATCGGGGGCTCAGTGTGTAAAGAGAAATCGCGTGACATATTAGTTGTATCAGCATCTCGCGAGCCCGCGACTCATCACATGCTGGCAAATATGTCGCGACCCGTATATCAAATGTTATTGAACGCCTAGGTCTGACGGCGCCGTCAGAATACCGTGAGCAACAATTAATCAAGCCCTTTTGATAAACATTGTGTGCAAAGAAAGTCCCGACGGCGGGCAATAAGACGCTTTTGATGGACTCGAAGTGAAACATAAAACTTCTGACGGTCCATCAGGCCACCTCTGATGGCCCATCAAGAATGTCCAACAGACCATTAGGCGCCGTCAGGAACTTCTGACAGACCATCTAAACGCATCTGACGGTCCATCAGACGTTTCTGGTGGTCCATCAGACTTTCTCGATGGTCCATCAGGAAGCCTGATGGGCCATCAAAGAAGTCTGATGGACCACCAGGACAGTCGGGTAGTCCGTCAGGAATGGGCTGATGGTCCATCAGACTTCCTTGATGGTCCATCAGACTTCCTTGATGGTCCATCAGGAAGCCTGATGGACCATCAGAGAAGTCTGATGGACCGTCAAGAAACTCTGATGGTCCATCAGGAAAGCCTGATGGTCTTTTCGATCGGGTTCTATAGCTAATTTGTGGTTTTATAGTCATTGTTTTCTTTTACAGCAAGATCAGCTGGAGAAGATTGGGGGCAGGAACCTTCAAGAGGTAACTGCTGGCATCATGAAGAACTTCATGGGTCATCCGGTCGTGGTGCTCTTCCGCCTCTACGGCCGCCAGGGCAAGAGGGCCTTTATCAATTTGGGCCTGTGCACCGCTGAAATAGGTAATATTCAATTATTCAAATTCCTGGCTGCCCTACAAACTTTATTATCTTACCCCATTGTCACTGACAGGGTGAGTATGGCAAGGCAGGGCCCGATATACGCACCAATGTTCATTCAGCCTGATGCTGCACTCAACAAGCTTGGCCACACCCAGTCTCGATTGTACAAGCCCCATGCCGGTAGGATTAGGGCCTACCGTAAAATACTGAGCATCCGCCCATTCCCTACTAAGTGCCCACCCCAAAATATTAGTAACATCTGAAAAAAATATGCACAGTAGATATATAGGTAAAATTAATGACCTAATAAGCCCTCATTCCCCGATTTTCGCGATTATCTTCATAATTTAAGTGGGCGCTTGCTCGGAATTGTAAGGTATGTTGCTTTAAATTGTACACTGTACATATTAACATCTGTTCATTTTTATGACCTGTAAACAATACAAACAACCCAGAAAGGACAAATGTTAAATTACAGTGAGGGTGCAGGCGAGCTGGTGTATACTTACCGGTTTGATGAATTACCCAAGACTGAGGCGAGAAACCTAGAAATATCCAGCTGTGGAAGAAAGTGAAAAAGGTGACAGGAGGAAAGTCCTCCTGTCACCTGTCATTTTGTTTCATGGTTAATGGAAGAAAATAACCGTGGAGGATTAAAAACGGTGTTGGAGCAAAGTCCTTTTGTCTCCTTTTTTAATCTCTTCCATGGATGGATGTTTTTTGGTCTCTTGCCCCAGTCTGAGGTAATTCATCAAAAAGACAAAATTGAGTTTTGAAACTTTTCAGACCTGTAGCTGACCAGCAGACTACACTTACACTTTGTTTATTTTTGCTACACGTTTTCCTTGAGATAAGGTAACGGTATCCAAGTGTGCTGCAAGCATCGTATTTGACAACCACATGAGTGCTGTATTCTCATATTTTGAACTGTATTACCTTTATGACACTTTTTGAGTTTCTTATTGGAACCTTTATGAGACCAAGCAGTGCCCCCTGCAGAGTGAGTAAAAAGGCTGAAGAAATTGTCAAGCAAACAGCGGGGCCTACAGACGTGCTTTCTTTCCGGTTTCGTCCTGTTGGTGACTATAGTCACCGTCAATGTGCTCTGGTAAAAAGAAAGTGCGTCTTAATTTGAATCTTTAAACGCGTGGAAGCTCTTTGCAAATGCCATCTGTCAAAAATGCTGCGTGGACAAGATTCGAGCCCAGGCGGTCATCGGGAGGTGGCTGCCTGGCTCAGTGGATCGAGGAGGGGGCAGGAGAAGGAGATTTGAGGCAGCCCTTGTCTCTGTCCCGCCTCTGGTTCTGCCCCTGGTCCAGACCCCTCCTCATTTCATTCCTCAGCCTGCAACCTAAGATGCTGCCTGGACCCCAGCCAAGTCCACCCAAGCAGATGCTAGTGTGTTGTAAATAAAGTCTACAATCTTCTGAAGGTTCTGAACTGTTCATATTTGCATGCAATATAAGATTGCATGGGACAAAGTACTTAGTTTTCTCTGTAGGCTTCCTTTTGGGATAAGGGATCTGTGTTACTGAGTGAATGGCTAAGCAATTGCAGTCAATATTTGAATAGTCTATGGACAGCAATGGGTGCCTGATCTGGAACAGCCGATGTACAGCCTCCAGATTTTTTAACAACATCGCGCGAACGCCGACCAGTTAGTAGATCGGCACCTTATTGCCGTGCGAATGAGTATAGGTCAGCAAGACTACGCGCATGCCACAGAAGGAATTCTCCTAGCCTCGCTGACTTGCTGTTTTACGTTGCGATAATGCGCTGATCTACCGGCCACGACGCTCGCGCGAAATGTTAAAAAAAAATCTGGAGGTTGTACAAGAACGGCTGCCAGCATTGGCATAGCCAATGTGTATGATTGGCTGCCAATATTAGGTTAGCCAATGTATATGAATGGAAGCCAATATTGGATGCGCAGTGGTAAAGGTTGGGTGCCTATACTGGTTGAAAAAAGGGCAGCCAGTAGTGGGCCATGTGGGCTATGCCGTTGGCTGAATCATGGCCCATCTTGGCACAGAATGATGGTCCAACATTGGATCGGGTAGCGCTTTCGAAAAAACCAACGTCGGATCAAGATTTGTGCAAGGTTTCGTCAATAATCAGCCAATGTAGGTCCCACATTGGTGTGCTGCCTGGGATCGTGTGGCCGTACAGTATGTCCATGTCGGTCACCAATATGGACGCGATGTCGTATGCTATTCCAATAACCGTAACTTCTATCGGGATATGGTGCTCCGATATCGTGTTGTATACCAATAGCCGCAAGTGATATTGGGACATTGTGCTCAAAATATTGTCGTATACCAATAACAGCATATTAATTATATCGGGATATTGTGCTCCAATATGATTTCACATCGCGTGATTTGGGTTCATCGGATAACAATGGGTTTTTATTGGTTTCTGCCAACTTGAATGGAATACAATATTTCCAATAAACCGAATTCATATTGGCCTTTTTCAATCGGGGAGCCTGCGTTAGTCTCGCCTGTTGTAGGGATTATAGCGTCCCGCCTGCATCTCCTGCATTGTTTTTTTTCGAAATCTAAACTTTGGTTCACCACCCCTTTAACAACACGAGCTGGCCCTTCTCGAAGGTGATGTCCTTGTGTTAACTGTAGAAGTAGCTTTTTTTGTTTTTGTTGAGCGAGGTTGATGTGCTTGGCGGGCAGCTTCCGAGCTTGGTTCAGTCTCTCGTGAACGACTGAATAGTCCGATGCATCACGTAGTTCACCGAGCTCCTGGCGGCCATAAACGACATCAAGCGGAAGCACAGGGTCTTTGCCGTAGACAAAGAAAAAAGGTGACTGACGAACAATGTCCTGGAATCCGGTATTGTATCAGAAGACAACGTAGGGAAGGACGTGAGGAACAGGTTGTCGCCTCTGGCTGTTCTCAAATTGATCATCTGCTTGAGCGTGTTGTTCGCCCGTTTGCAGAGGTCGCTTGTAGCAGGATGGTACGCTGTCGTGGGCAAGTGCAGGATGCCACGGTGTTGAAGGTACGCCGATGTAGAGCGTGCCATCATCTGAGTGCCGCAATCAGTGATAATCACAGCTGGGCATCCGTGCTTTAGAATGATTTGACGCTTGATCAATTTCTGTACCATAACCGCTTAAATGTTCCACCCAGGCTTGACCTCAACAAATTTCGTTATGTAGACGATGGCGACAATGATGTACTTGTAGTCTCGAGGTGTCTTAAATAGCCCATCAATCTCTTGCCCTTCCGTGCGAAGCGGGGAATGGACTTCAATCGGTTGCAGCAATTCAAGAGGTGCCGCAGACGTTATCTTCATATGTTGGCAGAGATCGCAACGCGTGACAAAGTTCGTTGCGTCCCTGAAGAGTTTTGGCCAGAGATTTTTTTGCGCGAATAGCTTCGAAGGTGCGTCTGATGCCCATGTGTGCGCCGTACTTTCCTCCGTGGAATTCGCACAAAACTTCGGCTCTCTTCGAATCAGGAAGGCAGACCAAGAAACGGTTATTGATAGGGCCTTGATTCCTTCATTAAAGGACTCTGTCTTGAACGACGAACTTGTGCTGTTCTCTCCTATGCTGCAGGGTTGTAAAGTACTTAGGTATAAGTAACTGTAAATCGGTATCTAGGTACTTTTGTTGTACCTGAGGTACAAACCTAGGTACTTTCATTTCTCAGTATCTGTATCTGTATCTTAGGTACATTGTCCAGTAACTTGTAACTAAGTGAAGTTACTTTTTACAGATATTTTTCTATTCACTTCGTCAAAATCGTAGAAAATACAATATAATATATATCTAAAAAAATTGTATTTACAGTCGTAAAGCAATTTACTATCACGTAGTGTTTCCACGCAATATATCGAACTCAAATTTTGCACTTGAAAAAACTGAAAATGTTTGTGAAGAAAAAAAAAACTGGGTGGACGATTAACCTTCGCATTTAAGAGTTGAACGCGATGGGGTTATCGGGCACCGTTCGCATGGTTTTTTCAATCGTTTCTGATGCTCTTGAGTCACACAACGACCTAGTTCTTACGATACAACACTCCCGGCGCGATCGAGGCCTTTTGCCAGTGCTTTGATGCCGTTTAACCCCGCAAGGTTTATTTATATGTTTGCTCGGCACGCGCTAACAACAGTCGATGCGATTATGCCTTTACCCTGACATAAACAGACATCGAGGCACTCTAATGACGGCAGGATCGCGGTGCCATTCCAAAGCCCTCCGTTGCCTAGTCGGTAGCATTTTTTGACTCGCAACCGAAGGGTCGTTGGTGCGATCCTGCGTAAATTCTTCAAGTTTTTCTTTAAGGCAAATGAATTAGTTTATCAAGTGGGATCATTTAAAACATGCTGCGACCATTAATTCATGTGTCTTTAACCACCTTCATTCCACGCGTGACGTCACTTTTCACATGAGCGTTGTGGGTCGTTTGAAATTCCCGCGCGAAGTCATATGGCTTTTACGTCACGACCCTATCGATCATTCAGGAATTTCCCGTCACGCCACCGACGCCACCGACATCCGACGTATTTTCTGTGACACGAGCTTCTAAACGCGCTCGCGTCAAAATATCCTCTTCCTTCCTAAAAACGAAAGAAAATACGTGAAAGCTTGAAGACTTTCGCTCGTCGTTGCGTTGCGAAGGTTAGGTGCGTGTGCACTCGACTCCTCGTTTCTCCATGCGGCCGACGTCTTTTGGGCCCGCCGATGGCTTCGATGCCAAAGCTGGCGCTGAAGGACAAGCCACGTCGACAAGCGAGTTTGAGAGGGACGTCGTAAACACTGGAAGCTGTGTCCTCGGTGAGCCAATTGGAGCGTGAGATTAAGGCACGTGAGGAATCATCTCTGATGTGGAAATCTGTGCAGCGCCGTCACGCGCCTTCCTCCAGTGACCTTATTGGATCCCCGGGCCCTTCTGTTTTGCCATTTGCCAACTTCCACCGAGTTGGAGGCTCCTCCGGTGGCTTTTTCTCGCCGACTGGCTCCGGCCTGTCGGGAGTCTCGGCCGCCGCTATCCGGTCCCGGGCGCCCGGGCAACTCGGGCTCTATGCTAAGCGTGCCACCGTGGCGAAGAACAGCAGGAGGAAAAAGAAAAACAGAGGTTTCTCGGAAACAACAACAACGAAGGCTACGCGGCCACGTGGCTACGTTATGTGCTGCCTTCTCTGGTCGAGTGTTGAGTCGGTTGAGTCAGCCCTATTGTCTTTGGTTGCCTGGTTGACTTTTCAGACGCAATTTGCCTTCATCGTCATGTCTTCAATTATCAATGAGACGGCCATCGTCACTAGCGTAAAAGAAGTCGAATCAGACGTACCATGGCCCTTTTATAGGCATTATTTTAAAATCTTGAAAACGAAAGAGAATGGGAACATTGATGTTAGGTGTCTGAAGTGCGCCCCGAAACTCAAGATCATCTCGGCGTCCGTCACTAGCACCTCTAATGTCAGAAAGCATCTGATGGTAAGTGGTCCATATTATATGAGCGAATGACGGTTTCGCGAATGACATTTTAGCGAATAGGTTGTTTGTAGACGGTAGGCCGACCCACAACAATTATTTGTCAGCTGCCTTGTCATTGGTCAATTAGATATTGTCTTGATTTTAGTTTTACTGAAAGCAACCACTATTTCCCTTTTTAATGCCCGCACGTCCGGAATTTTTCATCGCTGTTGACCATCTTTGGCGTCTGACAGAAATATCGTTTTCGTCTCAAGTGCTAATGCTGAAACCTAGTTCGACTAGTGTCCTGCGCCGCTGAGCTGTTCTGATACGGTGCAATAAGCATTAACTAGTCATGCTTTGCTTATTCCAGAGGTCTCACAAGAAAGCGCTAAAGAGTGTCGACAAGAGCAAGACGAATGTCGCCGAGGTAAAACGGAAAGCCCAAGGAAAGACCCGAATGTAGCACAGGGCCTCCACAACATAGAATAGCAGCAGTACTGCCATCCGTGTCAGACTACATCAGGAGCTCGAAGTCCCCGTTCGGCCAGAGTACGAGTACTTAGATTATCTGCTCTTGATGTTTGTATCCTTCTACTGCTGCATTACGTTTTGGCAACGAAGCCTGCCAGTTTTGTTGTGCTTAATTATGAGAAATGAACATTTATATAATTAAGGTCTCCCAATACTATTTTCCGCACGTAATTATAACTGTGACTTTGGAGGTAGTATTTGTAGGGGGTGTTTTAGAAACCAGGAGAGAGTTCCTTCAGGCGTAGCCAGAGGGTTGTCCCCCCCCCCCTCAAATCTTGTTTTGCTGGGACCTCCTTTCTCCCTCCCCCACCTATAGCATCTTGTCATAGTCGCCCCCCCCCCTACCCCGCCCGCCCTCCCGCCCGCAACAAGATCCTGGCTACCTGCCGGAGCTCTTTAACATAATTGAGTGTTGACAGAGGAAAGTTGTCTAGAATACGTTCTAAGATACTTTCGTACTTCTACCAAAGAGCAGCCTTGCATTTATTGAATGAACTGATATTTGGTTTTCAGATGCATTAGACAAAATGGTTCAGGAACTGGTTGTAAATGCCAACCTGCCGTTCTCCTTCGTGGAACAGAGGAGTTTCAGGCATCTGATGCAGTGCGGCTTCCCTGGCCGTCACTTGATGAGTCGACCCAAGTTGATGAGCGAAATCAGTAAGGATGCGGCTGAGACGAATGAAGTGATAAGAAAAAAGCTTGGCGATCTTCAGTATGTTTTTTCTACTGCGGACTGCTGGTCACTGCGTAAGAGGTAACTGTCGCGGTTTCTCTTAATTATGCGGTATTCTCAGTTCCATAATTTATGTTGGTGTCTCAAGGAGTTACCTTGGGGTAACAGCACATGGGATCGAACAAGACACGCTCGAAAGGTGTTCTTTTGTGCTGGGCTGTCGTCGCATTCAAGGAAGGCACACATTCAAGGTTCTTGCATCTACGTTAGAAGGCGTATACACAGAGTACGATATCCTCGACAGACTAACCTGTACCACAACGGAGAGCGGCTCCAATTTCATAAAGGCTTTCAGGTGAAAATGAAATCTTTTATATTTCTTACTAGAAAATTCTAACGATTTCGCGAGAATAGATGTTTATTTTTTTATTCTATGCAGCCATTTTTGGAGGCATTATGAAGACTAAACAGACACATCATTGGAGTGTGAGATAGAGGAGGAAATCTGTGCACCTGTTCTAATCTGTAACGTCCTCGAAGCTCGTGACCAATCTGATGGGGTCTACTCACTTCCTCACCACCAGCGTTGTGTGTGCCATATGCTGAATCTGATCGCAACGAAAGTAAATAGGCAAACTCTTATAGCGGCAATCGATTGATGTTGCTTCAAATTCTGCAGGACGTGAAGAACGCTGAAGAATCGTCGCCGCTGCTGAAGAAGCAAATAAGGCATACTTTCAGCAAGTGCTCGACATTATGGAAGAAGCAAGCGAGGTCTAATGTGGTTTCTGACGCCATCTCTTCAAGCTGTGAAGGATATTTACCCACGCCTGTCCTCACGCGGTGAAACTCTACACACGTTTGCCTCAAAACGCTTGACGGAATGCTTGTTCACAGTGAGAGAAAGTTGAAGGAACTTTGTGAGAGTTTTAAAATTTCGCGACTCACGAAGTCAGACATTGACTTTATTGATCAGTATGTTCGGGTGTTTACACCTCTCGCACAAGCAATAACTCTTCTCCAGGGTGAAAACAGCATGTTCATGGCATATCTCCTGCCTACAGTGGCTTCATTTCGCAAAAAATGTCCGCGTTGCTGACGGAGAACTTGAGGTACTGCCGCCCGGTGGTCGAGAGCTTAATCGCGGCGATCAATAAGAGGTTTGCAGGTATGGAGGAAGAAAAAGATTTGATAATATCTGCCGTATCCCATCCAAACTTTAAGGTTGCATGGATAGACAACGAAGTGGAACGGAAGCGGGCCTGGGATTACCTAAAGAACGAACTTATGGGAACATCAACTATAGAAATAGCGTCGTCAGGCGAACAAAGTGCTGAGGATGAAGAAGACAGTGAGCACTTCTAAACTTTGAAGCATCGTCCTTATCTGCTTCATGGGAGCAGGAGTTTGTACAGTACACCAAACTTGCTCCGACAAGAAGTCTGGACTTTCTCAAGCACATGCCGCTGCTGAAAAGCGTGTTCTTAAAATTCAACACAGGGCTTCCAAGCAGTGCGGCGGTGGAGCGCGTTTTTAACATAGGAGGAACAATTGCTACCAAACTGCGATCGAAGATGTCGGATGAACATTTCGAAGAAGTCTTGATTCTGAGGTCAAATCGAGCACTCAAGTGAAAAAGACAAAGTATTCAAATGCTCTGGTGAGAGAGTTTTGCCTTATTTCTCCCATTGACACCAATAAAACACGTTTATCAAACTTGTTTTTGTGTACATCCCAGTATACAAAGGATTTACTTCCACTAATTATGTGACAAATTTGAGAAAAATACTTGACATGAAAATAAAAAGTACCTTTGTAGTTACTGTACCTGTACCTAGGTACATTTTTAAGCGCGCAGCTAGATACGCACCTAGGTACATTTTCGTATGAGTAACTGTAACTGTATCTTAGGTACATTTTTCAAGTAACTTTTACAACCCTGCTCTGCTGTTTACGTGTGCCAGTAGTTCCGTCTATAAGTTTAAAAACGTACTGGCAATATGAATCCTCATGTTGGTCAAGTGAAACATCCTCAGCCCAATGCAGGAAGACCGGAGGTGTGACACCGAGAACTTGGTCACCTAGCTCCCATGTTGACTGCGGAGTTCAAAGGAGGCAATCTGGTGCTCTGTGTAGATCTCCTGACTAGTAACTGACCTAGAAATCGAACTCCTGCAGGATGAGCTACCAGCGCAGTAAGCGTTGGTTTCCCTTTTTGTACAGCATCAACTAACAAAGAGCATGGTGGTCGGTAACTACTTGAAACTTGCCACCCATGTGGTACGGGCGAAGCTCATGCAGAGCCCACTTGATGGCAAAAGCTTCCATCTCTCTCGATGTCTAGTGGGACTCTGAACCTTTAAGGGATCTACTCAAGTACACTACAGGTCTGAAGTATCCATCTTCGTCCTCTTGCAATAGCAATGCTCCCAGCCCAAGCTTGGAAGCTTCGGTGTGAACTTGGAAGCCAAAGCGTACGTCTTCCGAGTTCAGACCCTTTAACGGGCAAAATATGAAAGCGGGATAATAACATTTTCTCGCTTTATTTGCCTCTTTAATAACCAAAAGATTCAACATATAAAGTATGAAAGCGTTTGCTCTAAAAATACAAAACCACAGAATGTCAACAATATTGTTGATCTGCACAGATATGCAGGGAATGTAATAAAATTGGGATGGTTGCCACAACCTTTCTTCTGATGGTTCTTACGCTTCACTTCTTATGAAACGGAACGAACTAGTTCTTTCCGATCTTAAGGCACAGGAACACTTTGCACTTTGTGCACTTGTAGCCGGATACGCCCTTGTGGCACAGAGCACAGCGACCTCGGACTTCTGCTGGAGGAAACTGCCCCTCGCACTGCTCTCCGGCAGCAACTGGCCAGTGACCTGTGTTGTCGTACCTACAGTCATCTATTGGCTGTACGTCTATTCGTATTGTGTTGCTGTTCTGAAGACTCAGCAGAGGAAGTCTTCCTACAGGACGCATAGTGTTCACTTGGAGAGTGAATGTGAGTGAATTCCCCACACTGACGCGGGAAGGTTTCAGTGGCATCGCTTTTTTTCCCAGTGCCGCACAGTCCCTCCTATAAACTAACCAGGCATTGACAATGCAAACGTCGATAGCATATACGAAAAGAGGAAGGTTCCACCTGTGAGACTTTGCTGGCGTCTTATAGATGTGAACCATCATGTCTGAGAGATCAATCCCGCCCATGTGCTCATTGTACTCTGAAATGATTGCTGAACAGGTCACAGGAACGTTTGATTTTTGTTTGCTGTTGTACCTATTTACACACTCAAGCGGCTCCACACCATGTGCATTGCTCAGTAGAGTTACGCATTTGTTATGATTTCATTTGACAGCCATAACGCCGTCCGATGAACAATATCCAGCGACCCGCGATCCTCCTTTCCAAGCACCTTGTCACGTTTCAGCACTTTGTCGGCGCCTTACGTCCTGTTGCCACTTACTGTGCCGATGCAATGAATGCCAAGTTCATTCTTAATCATCTGTACTAGGTCAAATTTATTAAAGAAAATTGTCAAATAATACCACCGTACCCTTCGGGTCTTCAATGGTCTTCAAAAGCGTCACTGCGATCTTCGCGCAAAGCAGAAGTTGCTCCTCGCTTGGAGCCAGCGGCGATTTGCAGAATGAGCTTTACCCCTGGTACTGAACGAGTCGTGAATTATCCCCATTGAGCTAGACTGACAGAACAGCTTGAAGCCCATTTGTCCGGCTTGTTACAGATGTACTGTTGGAGGCTCCCGGCACGGGTACCCTTGTAGGCCACCATTACTTCGTTGATGCTTTTCTTGCTCTCTGCAGGAATTTTCAGGAAATGCTCTCGCAGACTTTAAACAGTTGTCTTACTTTGTAGAAGCAGTCGCCATCCGGAACGTCGGTGAGGTTGTCGACGAAGTGAACATAGCGCCTCAGAGCCTCAAGCCTTTTCACGCGCATGACCTCAGCTATTGGTGGAAATCTGGCGTGGAGTGAACAGTAATCTCGCAAAGTGGGAAACGTGTACACGCCCATCAGTACAAGAATTCCCAAAAAGCGACGGATTTCTTCGGGTGTTGTATTGAGATACTTCCCTTGCTGCTGAGTACTGTGAAGGTTTGTTTGGTAAGTGATCTCCTCTACCAACTTGTCTGTGAACATCATCTTGAAGTAAGCTTATGGGAGCTGACCACTGGAGGGTGCAAATGAACCTTTTCCGGTACGTTCATGTCTGGGATGTCTTCGTTTTTCCACTTCCTCGATTTTTGAAGGTTTCTTCTTCCTTTACCTGCCATTATTTTGTCCGCTACATCTTCGAAAGGAAGCAGAACACGGGTTTATTTCTTCGCTTTTTTGAAGGAAGGCTGGAATCGGACTGTCGTGAGCGTTTTTGATGGCTGTGACTTGAGCTCGGGGAATCACTTGAGCCATTTGATGGCCTGCCTACCTTGCTCAGAGACTCTTCTGCGCGTTCAGCTTGCTTTGCCTCGTCAGAAAAGTTGGCATCACTAGAGTCGACCTCAGAGTCGCTTGGGTGGACAGGTACAAGTGCCACACCGCGGTCGCTTCTTGTTGCGCCATAAAACAGCGTTTTGTCTATTCCTATAGCAAAATCTTTCATAGCTTAAAATTATGTGAATAAGCCTAAAACTCACACCTGCATAATATTGGCACGGCAGCGTTACCAGCATGAACACTTCCAAACCATGCGTCCTTTTTGTGCAGATCCTGCTGGGCCTTCTGCATGCCCGACCAGTTCATCGAAGCAACGATAGTACCACGTTAAAACCAAGTGCACAATCACTGTTTCCCACTGACGCCCACGTGCCGACGCCGCTGCCGGTGATATCAGCGTATCTCGGCAGTCTGCACGGCCAGGCTGCGACACCGCCGGATTGGTTGACACCTGGAACATCAACGGCGCCACCTAACAGCTACCCTATAAAAGCGGACGATTTCCGTGACGGCGGCAATGGGCACGGCAGCGTTACCAGCATGAACACCTCCAAACCACGCCTGCTTTTTGTGCAGGTGAGAAGAAACTATGGCAAGTGTATACCTAGCGACAATCTCTTCCTGTTTGTGCTGCCGTGCCCACGGTCATTGTGCCCTTTGCTGTGTGATGCCTGTTCGTTTATCAGGGATTGGTTATTGCTGGGAGGAGATGTTGAAACAAACCCGACATGCAAAATATTCTAGAACAGCTAAAGAAAATCTCAGATGACCTTCAGGAAATCAAATCGGAGAAGATTAAAATGAACGTAAGGCTCCTGGCGATCGAGCAGAAAATGGAATCTATAACAGCTCTTGACGGTAGAATCACTGCCTGTGAGGAACAAATGTCCCTAGTGGTTGGGACTATAAGAACACTCTCTGCCAAGATCGACGATCTTGAAAATCGTAGTCGAAGGTCAAACCTGATTGTTTATGGAATACCAGATATCGTAAACGAAAGTAATGAATCACTTGATAGTTTTGTTACCGAAAATATTCCCAAAGAAATTCTCGAGGTTCAATCTGCAGGTTTTGAGAGGATACATAGACTCGGCAAAAAATAGAAAAAAAAAACTTTGCCGGCCATTTCTTAGCTATTCGACATCAGAGACAAGGCAAAAATTCTCAAAAACTGCTACAAGTTGAAAGGGACGATCTATGCAATCAGCGAAGACTTTTCCCGCCCCCTACAGGAAATTAGAAAAAAACTGTTGAATAGCGCCAAGGAAAATAGAGATAGAAGAGAAAAAGTGCAACTAGTATTCGACAAAATCAAAATCAATGGCAGTCTATTTGTTTGGCACGATATTAAGAAGGATAAGATTCCTCTTCAAAAAAACGACCAAACCAGCGCAAGCAAAGTCTCCCACGGAACCAACCTGCAAAACAAAAACTAATCAATCTAAACGCAAGAAGCTTGTTGAATAAAACTGTCGCTTTTGAATGTGTACTTCTTGATCACGAACCTGACATTGTCACTGTCACAGAAACTTGGCTATCACCGTTTGCGCTTGATCATGAAGTTGTACCACCGAACTATGTTATCATAAGAAAAGACAGGCAATTACGTGGAGGTGGCGTAGCCATAGTCATTAAAAAAGAAATCGTTTTTACACGTTTGCCTGACGTACCTGACGTTGAGGCCGTTTTTTGAAAGTCATGTTCGAAAAGCATGCGATATTTGTTGGTGCAGTTTATGGGAAACATGGCACTGAGCTTGACAGCTTGATCGTGTTGCATGATTACATGTCTAGTCATCTTAAAGATTGCAAACTTATTTTGTCTGGCGATTTTAACCTGCCTGATATCAATTGGTCCACTCTTCAGTATGACACAACCTGTTCTGACGCACTTTTTGACATTATATTAAGTTTCAACCTCACGCAATTGGTTCACCAGCCTACACGTGTCGACGGAACAACTAGTAACGTTTTAGAGTGATGGACGCACTCTAAAAGGCGCAAAACCACTTCACCCTTCTAAAAAAAAAGAAAAAAAGCTGCCATTCGAAAACGGTGAAAGCGGGAGTGGTAAAGTCGTTGATCAGAAATGCTCTAGACCGATCATGCATACATTTTATCACAAATTCGTTGGAAGGTCAATGAAAGAGACTAAGAGGGTCAGGGTATGAAGAAGAGTTCATCAGAAGGAATTTAGACGTACACACTAAGGAGAAAAAGGAAAGAGAAGACACGTCGAAAAGACGGATGGCTGTGATCCCGTATTTTCATGGAATTTAACATTACCTGAAGGCGTGTGCTAAGCAGTTTGGAGTGGAAACAGTTTTTAGTTCTGATTTCAGGTTAAGTAGTTTAACTCTTTTTGAAACTGATTGGCATGAGTGCAGGAAAGGTCACCGTGAAAAATCGATCGCTTGCAAGAACAGTGTAGTGTATGAAATTCCGATGGCGTGTGGCTTTGCTTATGTAGGGCAAACTTCGAGGTGTGTTAATGACAGACTAACAGAACACAAGAGAAATGTAAGGATTAACGCAACTAATTCTGAAATAGCAAAGCACATAAATTAATGTAACAATTGCACTGCTTTGTGGTCAGAGACAGAGATAATACATAAAGAAGTGAATGACAGTACAAGACTGGTAAGGGATACCATTCGGATTAAATCAATCGGTAATTGTATAAGTCAGGCATCGTTGCAGTTGGGGAACAATGCTAAAGCACTTTTGGGACTGTAAACAGTTTTTTTTAGAAGGGTGAAGTGGGTTTGCGCCTTTTAGAGTGAGTCCATCAGTATCTGTCTGTTGTGGTTGTTGTTCCGGTTTGGAGGTATTCTTCCCAGTTCTTTTGTTCGCGGAGATCGTTGGTCTTTGTACTCAAGTTTTGGGTCTTGTTGGTTTGTGGGTGTAGTGTCAGTGACACACAAAGAGAAAAAGAAAGAAAAGGGAAAAGGGAACATTTTTTCTTTCTGGAGAAGTGGAGGGTTTGGCCCTGTTCGTAGTAGTGCTTGAGGGGGCGTCCAATTGCCTTGTTATCTTTGGGTTTTTGTTTTGTCCTGGTGTGTTGTGCCTTTGAAAGGGGCATTTTGAGTGTTTGGGTGACCTTGTTGTGAGTATATAAGCATGTGGGACTAAATAAATCTTTTAGCTGCGTTTGAGACGTTCTCTTCTTCACTTGTCTCTGTCCCTTCTACTTTTAAAGTTTCTGTTTCTACCCCAGTCTCGGGTCAAGTTCCAACACACTAACAAGTATTCGGATTATACTCTCCCTTTACTACGCGGATACAACGCTAACTCATATCCGAAAACGGTGATTTTCTATGGCCAGAAAGTTAATAAATGATATGAATGTCTGAAGCTACAAAAACAAAAAAAATGAAAACGTAAAAAAAAACGAAGTGAACAAAGATCGAGGCATTGTTTCATTCTTTCACAATGCAGTTCCAATTATTTGTAAAAAAAAATAAAAAGATTAGGAGCCTTTCTACAGATGTGAACGCAAAAGTGCCTTTAGGTTTAGAATCTGAGCATCACTAACCATATGATCGGGCAGGCAAAGCGACAGGAGCCGCAACAAAGAAGCACATCTCTACACCGCTTCCTGCGTTCTTACCAAATCAGGGCAGTTCAACAATTTTCTAGACCCTCTTAGCAGGCGTGCCGTGGGGCTTATCCTGTCATATACTCAAAAATATTTTGTACTTATATTTGCATTGCGCCTCTCTACAGCAAAGAAACATTCCGAAGCCTCTTACCTCAAGGTGTTTCTCTGCATAAAAATCAGGACGCAGCCAAAATGGCAGTTGGGAAAGCCTAGGGAAATACGCGCTTTTCTGCACCGAACGGTATTGTTATGCCCTCTGTTGGCGTGTAAGATTACCTCAAATAAAGAGCTTATGTATAAAAGTAGCTAAATTTAGGGGCATTTGTAAAAATATTAAAGTAGTCAGGATTTTTGGCTGTCTTTCTTGGGTCTACAATATTGTTGATCTACGCGTTAAAGGGTTAAAAGAGGTGGTTCACACAGGACATCCTTGAGGGCCCCAAAGGCTGCATGTTGATCTTCATTCCAGAGGAAGTTTGTTTTGGCTTGTCTTGAGAAGCACGCGCAAAGGAGCAGCGAGAACACTCTAGTTCGAGATAAACTTCCGGAAGTAAGATGTGAGGCCACTGAAGGATTGGAGTTCCTGGATGTTGCGGGGGGCCGGAAACCTGTAGACAGCTGCCAATTTCGAAGAATCTGGAGAAACTCCATGCTTCGTGACAATGTGTCCAAGGTATATGACTGACGTACAAAACAAAAAACGGTTTTGTGGCTTGAACTTAAGGTTCGGTTCGTGGAACCTCAAAAATATGTTTTGCATGTGCGTCACATGCTCGTCCAATGTCTTGCTGTAGAAAACGCTGGCGTCCATATAGACAAGTGCGTGGTCATACTTGGCATTTTCGACTATAGTGTCTACCGCACGCTGACAGGTAAACGGAGCACCCTTGAGTCCAAATGGCAACCTCAAGAACTTACAAGCCCCACGGACTAACAAACGCCGCATGACATTTTGATAAAGGCCAAAAACGAAGTCCATGCCATAGAACCACTTGCTCCCCGTCGTAGTCTGCAGGGCGTCCTCGATCCGCGGAAAGAGGTAGACAGTCTCTTCGGTGACCACGTTGTTCCTTCCGTAGTCGGCGCACATTGAAGTTGATATGTACTTTCTTGTTACTAAAACCAAGGAAGTTGCCCACGGACTGCGTGTTGGCAGCGCAATCGTGACATTGATGAGATCCTTGATTATCGCACTGAAGAGATCACGCAGCGCCGGTGACAGTCGACGTGGTCACTAGGAGACAGGTCTCGCATTACCAGTCGGAATGTCGTGCTGCTCAAGCCGACAGTTCCCAACGTCAGTGCTGGTTCGCGCGAATGAAGCCATGTTTTTCGCAAGAAGCTATTGAACGTTTTTAGGCTCTTCAGGTACCAGGGTTAAACCAATGTTGAACGTGAAACCCTCAACCGATAGCGGTTGATGTTGAGGGTCGACGATTTCCAAAGCATTTGGACGATCCAGGTTCTCCGGCGAAGGCAAGCTTGAGCAACTTAAAATGCATGCAGTTTTCGTCGTCGCTAAGCACGATGTCGTCTACACGTCTGACACCCTAGCGACTCCGACAGTAGCATCAGAGGGTAGAGTCACTGGTCAAGATGACGGGTTGGCAAGGAGGACTTAGAATGTGCTCTTGGTCTTATCTATAACCGGTTCAACTAGAAGGCAGTGGCGGTCCTAGAGCAATTTTGTGCCGCTCACCTCTATCTTCGTTGATTTTTCTCGGACAGGATTCTTCAGGCGTGCTACAACAAACTTTCGGGACAGCAGAGGTATCGCCTACTCCATAACCAAGGCGACCTTATGACATGTCGTAATCGGAAGAATAAAGAATCTATTTGCAACCCAATCAATCATGGCCCTGCACACTGTCAGAAATTCGTCACCAAGAAGCAAATTGTCTTCCTCCTGATGTGGCACCACGATGAATGCCTGGTTCAGCGTCTGTCCGTCAGCTGTCACTGTCGTAGTGACTTCAAAAAGGTTCCTGGGGGATTGAACACTTGCACCATGAAAACGGATAGGAGTATGTTGAATCCGCTAGCTTCAACTGCTTGGCTATAATATCGTTGATGAGGCTTTCTCGTATACCCCGAATCCAAGGAAACTGTCAAAGGCTGTCCGTTCAGTTGAACTTGACTGAATTTGGTGCACACTTTTGTGCACCATGTGGTGCGCCGAACTACTGATCACCTCTCGCAGGCGTCAATGGCATCATTTTGTTGTTTCCCAGTATCGATGCTACAGCGGACTGAAAGCGATGTTGCCACCCCAGAAATTCTGGTGTGAGCTCCTGCGGACACCGCGTGACGAATTGGCCACTCTTCTTGCAATTGAGGCACAGCGGACGAACTTCCGTGTGTCGAAACAAAGAATGCCGAAAACCCTGCGAAGATTTTGATGTGCATTTAGGCGAAACGTGCTGATTCTTTTTCTTTTAGCGTGGAAAAAGAGGCTGCTTACAATGGCCATCGTCCGCGTTCTGACGAAACGGTGACCACTCCTGCTTCGAGAGCGGGAAGGATGACGCTTTCTCGGTTACTTTCGAAGCTTTAGGGGGCTCTGCAGCTACCGTCAATGCCGGTGTCTTTGGTTGGCTGAAGACTACTTGGTCGAAGCGGAGGCATGAGTCCATGACATAATCCAACGAATCAAAAAGAGTTTGTTGAAGTAGTGCTTTCGTGGTTTGCCAGACAATGTTGCCATGATAACGCTGCATTTCTCCGCCTTTGTATCCTGGTAGTTGCACTCGTCGATGTGCTCCGGTTTGCGGAAGGCAAAGTCTGTGCAGGACTCTCCCCAACGCTGACTTGCGCCGAACATCTGTTTCACTGCAACTTCGTTGTTCAGGTTGTAATGACGACGGAAAGCGGTCTTTATTTGCTCCCATGTCGTTCTCTTGGTTGTCTTCAGGTGGTACCTTACCCATGTGAAGTCCTTTGATGTTTGCTTCAATTCAATCAATGGGATGGTTTCACTTGGTGCGACTTTAAACGACTGGAACCAGAAATCCATCTGGTGAAACCGTGATGTCCTTGCCAAGCTGAGGAACCGAGCTGACAGCCACTTTGGTCACCGAATCGATGGCCGGTTTGATGCAACTGCAGTGTCTGCGGCTGACGCAGCTTGAACAGGAGCTTTTATCTAGCGTGCCTTAGGCCTCTTTTTTTTGGCGGACTCTGTATTGGAAAGGTCTTCAATAGAGATTTCGCTGCACAGCGATTCTGCCGACGAAGTACTCCACATCTTTGCCTCGAACTGATTAAAACGAGTCATGACATGTGCCAGCATTCCGCAGATCAAATTATTTGTTGCCTGTAGTGGCGTCCTTGCAAGAGCGTCCTCACAAGGGCGCGAGGACGCCCTTTCGAAGCGTCCTACAGTCCTCGGAAGAGCGCGATATGTCCTCCAGCCAGTCGATCGGTTGCTTAGAGTTCGCGTTCTTGACCTCTGCTAGCTGTAGGCGTAGCTGCTAAACCTCAGCTTTCAGAATCTTCGTGTCGCTGACGACTGAGTTGTACGCGGCGTCTTTGGGCGGCGTCATCCAGACATGGGAAAGCTTCAATGGAACGTTCCGCCATCTAAAATTTATCTTAAAACCTCGGCCGTCCAAGCGACAGTGGTTGGTGAAGACGTGGTCGAGGAGAGCGCCGCCCCTACACTGGTGAATTTTCTGAAGACCCGGGTCCCTGTTCGGGCGCCCTATGGGACGATTCGTTGTGGCCGTCAAGAGAAATGGGCTCCGAGCTCAGGAAAGAGACGTTTACCTCGAATATTCTAAGCAGAACTTCATTTTTTTTAATATTTGTTCCTCACGCTCGCACGCGCGGCAGTGGAGCTCGCATGAGCCGCACGAGTTGTCTTTTGCGGTTCGTCACCACTGGGAAAATCAAAGCAGCACTAACTATCGAACAGTAGCTAGAGAACGATTTAGGACACTCCTTTTTAAAATATATTGACAACTCATCTTTAGGCAGCATATTCCTGTCCTCAAGAGCTGTCTTGAAAAACAAAAAAAACATACATCAGCATGAGATGTGTACTGTCAGAATGAGTTCGGGTGGCCCGCTCTTCCTGATATGTAAAACCGTTAATGTAAAAATGTATCCCTATTACCAGTATTTTATTTCTATAATTGAGATTTCAGAATTGTAAGCTTAAAGATTTTCTTTGATCGTTAAGCAATTCCCAATACAGGGCCCCATTCGTACTAGTGACGCTTTCCTTTTGAAAAAGGCCAACATTAACTCGGAATATTGGCAATATTGTAACCAATGAAGTTGATGGAAACCAATGAAAATGTATTGTTATTCGATTAAGCCAATACGCAGGATGTGAATTCATATCGGAGCACAATTTCCCGATAAACATGTGGTTATTGGTATACAACAGGATATTGGAGCGCAATATCTCGATATAACTTTCGGTTATTGGTATACAACAAGATATCGGAGCACAACACCCGGATATAATGCGCTTTTATCGGAACGGAATACGACATCGCGTGCATATTGGTGACCGACATGGACATACTGCATGGCCACACGATATATAAATATCGGTCGTCGATCGCGGGCCCAAAGGAGAATACAATATGATATCGCGTGCATATATCTGAGAACGGATACCATGTTACCAACATGAATTACGTCGGCATATACCACGCACTAAGAGGAAACGTAACGCGATATTGAGCGTTTGTAAAGCAACTTGTATAAATCGGTATGCCCTCGTATACGACATCACGTGAATTATATCGTAAAACAGCCAGATTTACCATACGGCAATACAAGGGGGAACGATATTGGAGGTGGATACGCCCAAAACACAAACGTTTTGCGTTGCGAACACATTAACATCAATCGAAAGTGCAAGTTCGTACGGCTGATGGTATGGCACACAGTACACACAGCCTCGCGCGCCTGAAATGCTAGACAACCACCATACCATTCAGGATAACTAGCTGGAACACCCGCGACCTACCTTTCAATGACAAAGCCAAATAACGACGTGCTTATTGTTGTGATAATTTTCCAACAAGTGTTTATTGAAGTTGTTATAATGCAACAAACGTTAGGTTACCGGTATTGGGACCACAATCAAACGCGATACGTGACAATGTCGGTTCCCACGATGAAATAATGAGGGTGAATAGGTTTCACAGGTCACATGCATGTAGTTGCTTCTTACACGCACATTTATTGATATTTACACACCTTTCTGGATAATCGTATGTCGAACACAAAATCCACGACAACATGCGAACACAATTCACCGATCACTCTTCGTCGCCTGTTTCGCGAGATTCACACTGTCAAAAAACGACTTGAAAAAAGGTTCATTTGCGCCATCAAACGATTGGTTACAGCCTCGCTTTTTGAGAAGACAAGTTTTCATCGTCAACCCGCGCGCGGGCCAGCTCGAGCTTCGGAGGCAGTTCGAGGTATAAAGGGAGCGAACCCTGCCAGCCAGCGAGCCGGTGCTGCCTGCGCTGTAGCCGGGCCAGCCGAACCCAGCCGAGCCTGGACGAGCCGCCGAGCATGCGCACTGCGCAGTGGGTGCCCTCGTAGTGCGACGGACGGAAAACAGTGCGTCGCGCTCTTTGATCGTGGGCTCGAAGCGAAACTAACATACTTTCAATCGCTTCCAAAGGTAGATATACACGACTTTATTACTTGTAGCACTAAGTGCTTTGGTATACACGAATCTAAGTAAACACCGAAGGACAGAAAGGTGACATGAAGTTTTGAAGTCGCAGCCTATTTGAACCCACGTGACTCCTGTTGAAAGGCTCTAGCTGTCTGTCCTCTGTTGCTGGCGTCATTTCGACTGCGTGTAGTCCAATGTAATTCCAGTCAGTGTTTTGACTCGAATAGCTTCGCTATCTTGTCATCTTATGTGCGAAGTAGACGTAGAACCCAGCGCCTCGTCTCTTTCGGATATTCAGCCTCCAGCCCCCTGACTTCCAGCGTGCTTGCCGCAGCAAACCGTTCGACGTATCGGATTCGCGTGCTCGTACGAAGAGTCGTTTTCAAGCTGATGAGTCGCCAAAGTGTTACCGGAGCTTCTCTTTACGAAAGTCGCGATCGACGCTCGGCTTTGAGCTCGTACATTTTACTTCCCTGGTAGACTATGAGTGCCAACCACTGTGCTGTGGTGCCACTGCACTCCTTGGCGACATGTTGGTGGTGCTTGAGACAAATTGGAAGTCACTGTTTACTCACTCCTTGGTGCACATATTTCAGCTTCAATATCAGCTATCTGAACGAGGCATTATGAAACCCTGGAGTTTGTTCAGAGGTACCCCAACATATTGTATTAGAGTGCCGTTCTGTGTGTTGTAGTTTCGTACAAAACCTAATCGCACTTTGTTTGTAACATACCATATAACTGTTCACTACAATTGTAGTTGCATTGAAACATCGGCCACGAGAGGTGACTCGGCCAACGTGGCCAAAACATCCCTCGCATAATTTTCTCGACGGATCATTTTGGACGTTGACACATTTTCTTGTGAATAATGAGTGTTATGCACCTGTGTTTCTTCTACTTTTCGTACAGGTACTTCAGTTAGATGAACCCCAGCAAAGGCAGCAAAGCAGTCTCATGGGGTCATTCCAAGCATAACAACATTCCTGCTCGAGTGGTGAGACTTGTCCCCGAACTTCCCTGAACCCCAGGGAGCACACGACGTTGGGCGAACGTCGGTAATTAATTGGCAAACAATGGTCCAACGATGGGCAAATGTGGCCATCGTACTACCAATATTCGTGATATACTGGCATATACTGCCGAACATTGTCCTGCCATGGCCAATGGCTTACCAACGTTGGCAATCAATTGACTTAGGCTGGCCAACATTGGCGAATTTAAGCCACTGGCTTACCAACATTTTTCAACCTGTTGGCTTAGACTGGCCAACATTGGCCTGTCTTAGCCAATTGGTTACCAACATTGGTAATTTATTGACTTTGGCTGGCTAACAATAGCCTGTCTTAGTGGCTTACAAACGTTGTAATTATTTGGCTTAGTTTTCTGAATGTGGTGATCGCATACGCTGAGAACAGTCTGTAGCCACGGCTCCGGAGGGGAACGATTCTTCTGTTTTCACACGCACAGCAAGTTAGCAACTGAATTAGAACAATGTAGTTTTTGCGAGCTGTAGCGATTTTGAAGGTCCACGAATAAAAACGCCGCTGTCGGTGACAGGTTAAAAGTAAACGCTGGGGAGAAGGTCGCCTCCTTTCCATCCTTCCCTCTGCTAAAGTGGAAAGAGATGGGAGGAGCTTTTACTACCTGTCACCGATTATAACTCACGCGCGGCATCCCAAGACTGTTAGTTGTGCTCAATAAATTACTCACGAAATACAAAATGCACGCTTCATTCGATTTGTGTGTATGTTTATGAGGCAAAAAGAATAGTGCCGCTTCTCGTATGCCCATGTAGCGACGCGGCCAGGAAACGTTTCCAAGGGGGGGGGGGGGGAGGCAGGGTTCGACCCTGAAAGCTCCACCCGCCTCCCCAGTACCTACGACACTGGTGTATTGTCAGCTGTATGTGATCTTGAAAATTGCAAAAGAACCCGCTTTGCAGAGCCGCAATACACGGCCTACAATTCAAACCGAACCGTGCAAAATTAAAAGAAAATAAATAAAAAATACACATTTTTTAGAAAAAAAAATTAATCAAACATCTAGCGATTAATTAAGCATTATATGCCTTCACGAATAAAAATAATAGCTTTGAATTAGGATCTTGAACACCGCATGTTTGAGGTAGGAGGTGACATAGGTTGATGCGCATTTCAATCCGCAAACAAAGGCTATCACGTATTATATGAAAAGAGAAGAAGCTGGGGCATTATGACTGCTTGCCCGAAAGTGAAATGACTTCAAAGTGCATAAAAAATACAACTGCAGTAACGACCACGGCAGTGACAAGGGCCGCAGAAATATAAAACGTAATTGACCCAATGGGTTTCCCAAATTGGCAATCGATTGGTTTAAGCTGGTCACCATTTGCCTGTCTTATCCAGTGGCCTACCAACGTTGGTTATTGATTGGCGCAGTCTGGCCAACAGTGGCCTGTCTTAGCCAATGGCCTATATTATTGGTAATCGATCGGCATAGGCTGACCAACGTTGGCCTGTCTTTGCCAATGGGTTACCAACATTGAAAATGTGTTGGCGCAAGGTATCAGGGTGCCTCGTGTTTCAGGAACCGAGCTTTAAAAACGAATGAAGTGCGCTAGGCAATAAAAATCACTGTTGTAAGAAGGCGTCTTGGAAAGGCGACTTGGAAAGGAGGAGAGCCCATGCACAGCTTTATTCAGCGCTCAAAATGGGAAAGGAAGCGCGGGCCTGTACCTTCCACTGCATAGCCAAGAAATATTGTCGACGAGTAGCCTTTGTGCTGCTCTCCTGTTCACTCGGTATTGACAGCAGAGTAGACGCTATGCGTATTTTGAGGCCAAGCGTGTCTCCGGTTACGGTTACGTGACTATAGTCTCCAAGCGGGTTAGAAGGCTGAGCACGGCGCCTGCCTGAAATACACTGCTTGGTAGACCATTCACATAGCATTCACTGCACTATCAAGTTTGGGACAAACTCACAAAAGTATCCAGTGACAAAATCCTCTCGCTGTGTTCACTTTTCGGATGACCCTCGAGGATAAGCCTTTTGTGGGCGCACCCACCTTGGGACCTTCAAGAAGGAGGGTGCAGGCAAAGTGCTGGAGGGAGGAGAATGTTTCCTCCTCACCTCTCCAGCAACGCCTCTGCTTCCTCCTTCCTGCATACCTTCCCTTGGCCCTGAACACTTAGCTGCGGTCTGTGTGGCTCAGTGTTTCAAAAGTCCTACGCGTTTATGGCAACAAGCGATTCCTTCGAAGAAGTTACATGAATTCTCGTGGTGTGGTTTGATTGGGCAAGTGACAGCTTGTACCGCATGGTGTTCAATCTTCACGCAGCCTTACCATCTCGTATGTGTGTGTACGTAGTTGTTCTGCAGTGCACGTATCGACATACATCTCGGAATACATTGTTGAAGTCCGGTCATTTTTTGGTAAGTGCACGGCAACCAGCTTGTTGGCCACGAGTTACCGCTGTTTTAGGGGTACTCCTCAAGGTTATCTATCGAATTAGGCAGAGTCCATTTTCCCGGAAGCCAGGACCATAATTTTCCCGAAATTCTACCGAGTGTCGCCTCCCATTAGCTGCCTGAAATCATGCAACTCCCGGTAGAATACTGACTTTCTTGTTGTCCCGTCTGTTCTTGGACACACGTTTCTTGGACACGTTTCGTCGACACTAAAATATCTCTGAAACTCGTTACGCGAATTTCACGCTGCGGAGAAATATTTTTGCGAAAGTGGATATTCTGCCGGCAGCCGGAACAATAGCCCGGGAAAACAATGCCGGCAGTTGTCCAATATTAGGTGTTCTATAAAACCAATTGTGAAAACGGCTGTTTGAAGCTTTAGAGTAGCTCACTGGTAAGGTGTCTGTCTCATACACAGCGGGACACTGATTCAATCCACACTGTTGGCTTATTTTGTTTCTCGAACATTTTTTAAGCCTTCCACAATAACTTCTAGATTTTTTTATGATTAACACTGAAAAAACGAATTCTGTCGACGAATTTGCTGAATTAAATGGTATAAGACTGGGCTATCATCGGGGGTGAATGGAGGACATAGCCCGGGGAAAACAAATTCCGCCAGTTTCGGACGGCGCGTGTATCACTTGTGGTAGGGTTGCCTTGCTGCATGCCCATCCGGGGGGAACAACACCAAGCCGGGGTATCCATAACGAGAAACTACATTTATTAGAGTAACAGGAATGGGTTGTTAGTGTCAACGTGAAACATTGCCGGAGCGTTCGAACTGCACGCCTCCGTGACCACGCTCCGTCCCCCCGGTTCTGTGGCCGTGTCCTCCTTTTATTGGCTCTTTCCTCATGCGCTGTCGTGCGTTTCGGACGGTGTCCTTTTTGGGCGGTCGGTAGCGGCCCCTGGGCGGGGTGGCAGACCCTCGCTCCCACACTTCCCTCCCCCCCCCTTAAGCGTGCGGCATGTCAATGTCTGTATCGTCGTGGTCGTCGCCGGAAGAGAGTCGTCGCAGAAGGTGTGGACGGCGGCGCTGTATGAGCGCTAGGGCGCGCTCCAGGTCGCGGTCGCCCTTGGTGGCCGTTTCCGGCATCGCTGGCAGTTGCAGTTTCCGGTGCCTGTGGAACGTCATGCCCACTGGCCGCGGTTCCGTGGGTAGGGCCTCGTCGGTTGCCGCCCTCGGAGACTGGGACCGCCACGTATCCTGGGACCCTGGCGTCCAGATGGCCGGGATTGGTGGTGGCGTTGCCCGTGATCCATCTTCGTGGATCAGAACGAGCAATTGGCATTGGTTACTCTCATCTGTAACCCCTGGCTCGATAATGCAAAAAAAAGATAAAGGATATGGGTGGGCACACAATCGCGCAATAACCCCTCCCCCCCCCTCAGAAAGGCGATCAGATCCAATGGATGATATACGATCAAGGTACAACGCTCGAAACCCCAAAGGAGAAAAAATAAGAATATTGTCGACCGCTCTACAACTTCTCTCTCAGCCGTCACCGGCGTCGCAGGTTGTACCGCATGTGTGGCGGCGAGGGGGGGGGGGGGGGTGCGGGACAGGGCCGTCGTCGGCATCGGTCCGATCCTGCGAAAAACCATCTTCCGGGACGTGGAATTGTTTAAGGTCGGTGACATGAGTTGGTCCTGTGGACTAACCACTGAAATGGTGAATTAGTGTGTATTTAAGCGGGGAAAGCTTTTTGCCTAAACGAAATGGACCGTCCCACCTGTTTGCCAGTGAGGCCGTGAGCCTCTTGCCGCATCACTCAGGGGGTGAGTGCGCCTGAGCACCAAGTCTCCCACCTCGAACTGCAGGTCTCGGCGTCCCTGGTTGTACTGGACAGATTGCTGCAGTCTGGCAACCTCAATGTTCTCCCGGGCTTCCTTGAGGTTGATAGTGAAACGCTTTGGCAGGTCGTCTGCGAACTTCGTGTAGTTCTGGTACTGTGCCCTGGGCTCTGTCGAACGGAGAGTGTTAGTCAGAGGAAAGGCAAGCTCTCTGCCAAAATTGAGCTCGGCAGGGGTGAGCCCGGTTGACCGGTTAACCATGGTGCGGGGGGCGAAGGCCATTTCTGGGAGCTTCGCATCCCAGTCTTTGTGACGCTCCGTATGCACAACAAGCATCATCTTAAGGTTTGGATTCACCCTTTTGGTTATATTTGCCTGTGGATGATACGGCGAAGTCCGTTTATGTTCAAGTCACAGAACCGCGCATGCATCGACGAACACTTTGCTCGTAAAATGCGACGCATTGTTCGAAGTCAGGCTTGCCGGGAAACCAAAACGCGCGAAAACTTGAAGTAGTCAGTCCCATATTTTCTGCGAATCCAACTTTCGTAACGGGAACAGCTCCACCTACTTGGTGAAATGGTCTGTTACTACGAACAAGTACTGGTTTCCGCGATGGCTCCGTGGAAATAGACCCATGACGTCACAGCAACAGATCTGTCAAGGGCTCTGGCTTGCGATCGGTTGCATGAAACCTGGGGGTCAACCACCACGTGACTTTGCTTTCTGGCATGACGTGCAACTACACGCATACCTCAGTACATCTTGCCGCATGCCGGGCCATGTCGCAATCTGGGACAACTTATCCTAAGTTTTGCTCCCACTGCTGTGTCCGGCTATGGTAGAGCTGTGCATGTATCTGATGAAGGACTTGGGTAACATCCAAGGAGGTATCATTGTTCGAAAGGGAGAACTGCTCAGATCATCTGCCGCCTGAGGGATGTAGCGCAACAGGAGTCCGTCACTGCTCAGTAAGCAAGAGTCGAACTGTTCATCACCCTTGGTGTTGACTGGGCTGGACGCTGCCAGCCAGGCAGTCACTTGTTGGCACAACCCATCGATGTGCTGGGTCTTGATAAGATCCTTTCTTGAGACCAATGTTCCCCACCGTGAGTCAGGTGGTCCCTGTGCTGTATTAATGACCGCAATCAGACCTGGAACTTCCTGCACGTGCTCCTCAGGAAGGGGGGCGCGGGAAAGTGCATCAGCTATCTGTTTTGTAGCACCCGGCCTGTACACAATAGTGTAATCATTTGTTGCAGCGTAAGCGGCCAACGAGCGAGGCGACCAGCGCGGTTTCGAAGTCTTTTCAGCCATGAAACGCTAAATGAACACATTGAATTTGGAATGTTGCGCCTTCCAAATCCATGTCAAATCGCTTTCACGCATACACTATGGCTAAGCATTCGCTTTCTGAAACACTGTAGTTACGCTGTGCGGAATTCAGGGTCTGACTTGCGAAAGCGACCGGGCGAAGTATACCGTCATGTTCCTGCAGTAAAACAGCTCCGACGCCGCAATCGCTTGCATCTGTCTGCAAAACGAATGGTTGGTTTAGGTCGGGAAGATGCAAACACGCGTTTTCTGTCACTGCCTTCGATAAGGCAATAAATGCGCTTTGTTGCTGTTCGCTCCAGCATCATTTGACGCCTTTTCGAAGGATGTGATTAAGCGGCTGAGAAATCTCGGAGCAATAACGAATGAAATCCCTATAATGCAATCATTCCGAGATATCGCTGTAAACTTTTGACGTCATGGGGGCACGGGTACTCAGTTAGTGCGCGCAGTTTCTCTTCGTCGGGACGGAGGGTGCCGCTATCGACAGCAAATCCGAGGAGGTTAATTTTGGCATCGGCCAATTGAACTTTCCCCGGATTGTTTGTTAGGCCCGCGTTCCGCATCCGCTCAAGCACGATAGTCAAGTGTTCGAGATGCTCCTCGAATGTACGCGAGAAAACAACAACGTCATCCATGTATGCCATCGCGAATTCGTACTTTGCGTTTCCGAGCTCAACGTCCATAAGACGTTGAAAGCTCGCTGTCGAGTTGGACAAGGCAAAAGGCAAGTGGGTGAACTCGTACAGCCCTCTGTGGCAAATGAAAGCGGTTTTCTGTACGTCTAATGAATGCACCTCGATCTGAAGGAATCTGCGGCTGCAATCCAATGTGGTAAACACCGTCGCGTTACCGAGCGCGTACATTATAGAGGAAACGCTGGGAAAAAGGTAACTGACTCGTAGAGACACTTCGTTAAGCCGTCTGTAATGTACGCAGAGTCTGGCAGTTCCATCTTTTTTTCGGAGCGAGAACGACAGGAAATGCCCAAGGGCTCTTTGACTAACGTACTGCACCGGTGTCCAGCATCTCCACGTCCAAAAGTTTTGTTTTGTGCACGCTGATGGGGCGTAGATTGCACCTCCAAAGCGGTGCGTTACCGGTTTCAATCCGATGCAGCAGGATATCTGTCTTTGCTGGTCGCTCCGTGAACATTGAAGAGAAAGGCCGCAGGACGTCCTCCAGCTGTCTCTTTTCGAGGTCAGTGCCCGGACAGTTCTGCAGTGTATCCGAGATTTCGGATGGTAGGGCAGCTGCAGGCGTTATGAAGTGGGTTGGGAGGGTTGGGCCAGTGATGCAGTTCTCTCGTCTGGTGAACGAAGTCAGGTCCGCCTGGTTTCCCAGACGATAGCCGCCACCTGGGAAGTCGAGCGTCATGCTTATGCCTGCGATAAAATCTCGACCCAAGATCGCGGGTACGGCGAGTCCCGGGAGATACAGAAAGCGCTGACGCCGTTTCTTCTCATTAAATGAAATTTTAAGCCTAATGGCTCCGTCCGCCGATATTGTTGACCCGGAGGCTAACTGCAGATGTGTGTCTGCCGAACGAAAGGTTATTTTTTTTATTTTTGCATAGTTCATAGGCAGCGTCCCCTATAAGCGAGATAGCAGCCCCGGTATCCAAAAGCGCGGCAGAAAGAAAACCGAGCAAAGTGATCGTCATGCGTGGCTCGATCATTTCGCTGTTGGGCTGAATTCGACATACCGATGGAACGAGTGACGCTGCGTGCGTGATCCCGGTTGTGATAGTGGCTATCGGCGGCTATGGAGTGGGGCTCATTGGCGCCGGCCGTAATAGTTTCCCGAATGGGATGCCAGGTGACCTTCCCGAATTTCACTGCCCATAGGCGCGCGAGGGTTGACCGGATTTACACAATCCCTCCGCTCACTTCCAGCCCTTCCGCCACTTGTTTCGTTCTGCCTCGGGTTTGTATTTGGGCACTCTCTTTGGAAGTGGCTGCGCTGTCCACAGTTGTGGCATTGGTCCGAATACCTGCTTGAGTCGCCGGCACCAGGTTGCTCTTCGGACGTCCTCCAGTGGCCCCGCATTGAACCAAAACTGGAGCGCCTCCGGCTGCTTTGATTGGGCACTCTGTGCCAGTCCCGTGGAGGTCCTAGCGCCGGGATTGCCTCGGGGCCCTGCCAAGCATATGCGGGTTCGAGAGAGTTTGCGGCCAAAGGCGGTGGGAGATAGCTCTTCTGAGCGAGGAAGATCTCCTCTGTGCTGCGGGCATGCTGGGCTAGCTCTTCAATGGTCTCAAAGGTGCGGCCGTGTAGGTTCACGTGGTACTTTGGGTGACATTGTTTGAGGACCCGAGCTATAATCTCCGACTCGAAGGCATTAGGTTGTGCCCTTCGTGTGAGTTCCTGCAATGCGCGAACATACTGAACCAAGCTTTCGTTCGAATGTTGCGTTCGGGACTCGAGTTCTTTCAAGATTTGTAACTCGTAACCAGGTGGCAGGAACTCTGCTCGGAATCGCCACTCGAACTCCGCAAGGCTGGTGAACGTAGGTTGCAGCCTTAACCAGCACGCAGCGCTAGACTTTAGAGCAAGTGGGAGTATTCTGCTTATCACGAGGGATTCCGAGGCGCCTGAGGCGGCTTTGTAGACGTCGAGCTCACCCAGAAAGTCGGCGATTGACTTGACGTCGTTGTAGCCAGTGTACACCGGCACCGTCAGCTGGGGACGCAGCTCCGGCTCACGTGACTGCTGCATGGCGAGACGCTGTGTGACCGCATCACACATGGCTGCCACCTTCAGTAGCAATTCGGCCTGCGCATCCGCCGTGCCTGCTCCGGGATCCACGCTTGCTCTAGGCTTTTCGCCATCCTTAGTCTCGAACCGTAGTGTGGGAGACATGGCGGGAAACAACAGAAACGCCAAGCAGACAAGAAAACGTGCGCGGAAACAGACGGTAACTCCACTCTAGAAAAATGAACACGCCCCCAAAGCGATAAACACGCCCCCGCGTGACTAAGCAATGTTTTGAGGCTCCAATTCAACGAGCAATCGCGCTGTCGCGAATACCTGCCCTACTTCCAAAAGAAACACCGCAGTTGAAACAAACTTACCGAGAGAAGAAACCCAGCCCCGTGTCGTTCCGACAGAAGGGCAGCAAAAGTACGTTGGGCGCCATGCGGTAGGGTTGCCTTGCTGCATGCCCATCCGGGGGGAACAACACGAAGCCGGGGTTTCCATAACGAGAAACTACATTTATTAGAGTAACAGGAATGGGTTGTTAGTGTCAACGTAAAACATTGCCGGAGCGTTCCAGCTGCACGCCTCCGTGACCACGGTCCGTCTCCCCCGGTTCTGTGGCCGTGTCCTCCTTTTATTGGCTCTTTCCTCATGCGCTGTCGTGTGTTTAAGACGGTGTCCTTTTCGGGCGGTCGGTTGCGGCCCCTGGGCGGGGTGGCAGACCCTCGCTCCCATACACTCGGACCACGCGTGTATCACAGTCTCCGGCTTCTCATTAGAACAAATATTAATACAATTGTCCCACCTGTTCACGTCGCCTCGCGGTGGCCCGCCGGCGGCCCAAACCTCGCTGTCCTTCATTCCTCCCTTCGAAAGGGAGTCTCATACCATTTAATACAGCGAAATTTTGTTGACAACGTCCTTTTTTTCAGTGTTAATCGTAATAAAGAAATCTTGTAGATATCGCAAAATGCCTAAAAAAGTAATCCCACACTGACGATTGAACCAGGGTCCCACTGCATGAGAGACGAACACCTTACCAGTAAGTTACTCTACAGCTTTAAAAAGTTGTCTTAACAATTCGTTTTATGCGAGACGCAATCGGGTGCAACTGCCGCATCCTTTTCCCCAAACTATTGTGCCGGCTGCCGGCAGAACATCCAATTCCTTTTTTCGCGGGTGTGTCACCGGCCGGCAGACCTGTCCACGCAGCTTCGTGGCAACATTCTGCGACCGGCTCATTACAAGAACGCTAACTTACTTGTCCCACCCTACTTGCCATTTGCAGCGAAAATTTGGGGCGACTTGTAACCAGAAGAAAAAAATACTAACCATATCAGAGTGTAAATCAATCTGGTGATGAAAGAGCGTGTTAATAAAACGATCTGTCAATGAACAGCAATCGATGAACTGATTGCCACCACCAATGAGAAGCGTCTGTCAGAAGAATTTTGGGGAAAATTTTTTTCCAGCGGCCGCGAGATTGACAATATGACCCAGAATGACACTGGTTCTGTTTGCTTTGCAATCTTTTCAGCTGTATAAGATCTTAGCTGTACCTCATTATAGTTCGCAGATCGCTTGCACGTTTGTTTGTACTTCTCTACGGAACATGCTGTGTGTAATAAACTTCTAGGAGATTTGAAGACATCTTTTGTTTTTGTTTTCCTGCCTGTTTACAAACTCATCTGCGAGTACTTTTTTTATGCGTTTCCTTCATGTATTAAATAAGTTAATTTAGTTCGGGACGCTTTAAATAAGTTTGAGATATCCAACCTTCTAGACGATACTCATTCAGGGTTAACGAGTATTTCGCATGGGTGTCAGATGCTAGCTCGAGAGCGATTCATTTTAGCAAGCATTTGTCAGCGGAGGGATGCCGAGGCTAGGCTTCTGTTAGAGCAAGTGAGCCAGCCCTGCCTCTCGTGGCTTGATTGCGTCTGTTCCTTTGCTTGTGCATGATATGTTCAGTTAAATAGTTCAAAAAGAAGTAATGGTGGCCAGTCATCCTTGGATTCATGACGGCTTGGCTGAGGCTGCGGAAGAACTTTTAGTCTATTGTGAGCCAAGCTCTTCAGAACATCGCGATGCTACAGAAACGAGTGAACTTATGTATAGCATTGGCCCATTCACAATGTGCTGTTTGGGAGTGTGCTTTGCTAAGACATGTGTGGGATTGAAAGTGTTGATCTTCGACCTTTGGATCCTTTTGTAGATGACTCATTGCAAAGCTAAAAATTAAACAAAATTGGCAGTTAACACAAAATGGTGGTGAAGTGGCTGCCATGGTCTTGCGGCAGAGGAGGCGGCAGGAACAGGCGTTCGGAAGCCGCCATGGCTCCCCAGCCCCAGGATTCGCCCCAGGACCCTCCCCAGGATCAGGCATAGGCTCCCCGCTAAGCCTCCTGCCAAGCCCCTTTTAATAAAGGTTTCGAAAAAAAAGTATTAATTGAAATTGAATTAGTCATTTGCACGCCAGATAAAATAGTGCATATAGACAAAGCACAGGAAGATCTTTGCAGTTGTGCCCAGAATGCCTTTTTGCAGTGGGCTATTAATATAAAACAGGCCAGGGGTTTTAAAACCCAATGCAGAAATAACCAGGATTTAATTGCATTGCCATGATTGCATAGCCAGCATCTTAGATGTGGCACTAATATTGGAACAGCCAATTGATTAGCTTGACTGCCAATAACGGCCTATTCAATGAATGAACTTGTATGCCAATGGTGGCATAGCCAATAAATTTGTTTGAAAGGCAATATTTGCATAGCCGATGACACAGTGTGGATGCCAATAATGGCTGGAAAGTTGGTTAAAGAATGGCCTTACATTGGTGCCAATGATGGCTTGAACATTGGTTGAACGATGGCCCGACGTTGGTGCCAATGATGGCTGGAACAGTGGTTGATCGATGGCCCAACGTGGGTGCTAATGGTTGGGCCAACATTAATGGAAGTCGCATTTGGCCAGAGTACCAATGTTGGACCAACCTCGGGAGCCATTTGCTGCCATTATTGGCCCGATGTAGGTCCAACATTGGTGTTCTACCTGGGACATAATGGTACATTTCCTATCCTTGACTTTTTCCTCTGAAATGTTTTTTTTTTGTTTTTTTCGTTTGAAAAAAGGGTAGTACACCGTTTAAACACCCGATTTTTTTTGTAAAAGTGGGTAGTAAAACGTTTAAACTCCCGATGTTGTTTTTTTGTAAAAAGGTAGTAGAACGTTTAAACACCCGAACGTTCCAAAATGGCCTCTCTACCAGACAGTAGGGCGTCTTAGGCCCGCTTCGGACGGGGCAACTTTTCCAGCAATTTCGGGGTTGCTGGCCGGTAGTTTCCTAGCTTTTCCTAGATCAACACGAGTTGCTGAGATAGGGTCGGGCTCGAAGCGGACGAACAACTCAGACAATTCAAGGGCCGTGGAGCTCCGAGTTCGGGCCACCTGGAGTCATTTTTGCTTTTTTAGTACACACAGACACGCTCACACACACACACACACACACAAATATATATATATATATATATATATATATATATATATATATATATATATATATATATATATATATCAATAACAAAGTGAAAAACACAAGGTGAAAAACAACAAACAGCGGAAGTTTAATCGACTGTTTTGCCGAGAGACTCGGCTTCGTCAGAAGATGACTTACAAGTGAGGGCATATCGCCGCGGCGAAAAATTCAAAACTGGAAAAAAAAAAGTGTAGGCAACGTACGCGTTTCTACAGAGCAAACAACTTGACCTGAGCCCGCTCCACCTGCGGGGCGGCAAAATACAAAGTGCGCTTGAACGCTTACAACAGTGGCTACAGTAGGCCGTGAACGCGCGACGTCTTCTTGTCTGATGGCCCCCAACGAGCCAATGCATCCCCGCGACGGTCGTCCCTGGGGCGCCGCGCCTGTCAAGGAAATCGAAAAAGCAAAACAGCGCAAAAATATGTTTGCCCTGTCTTCCAATAAAAAAAAAAGGAGAGAGGGTACGGGGTTTGGGGGGGGGGAGGGTATGTTTGCGAAATGTTTTTAATGAAACATGAAACACGCGTGTAAGAGAAAAGCACGGGAACAGCACGGTTTCATAGAAGATAACATTCACAAAATAGGAATCATACTAGAATAATCACGTGGTCCATTTCCTGCCAAAAATACAGTACCACTATGAATAGGTAGGCTAGGTTAGTGCTCTTATTTATGCAAGTGTTCCTGGACTCTTATTTATTCCTTTTTCGATAGTATTGAATTTGCATATGAGGTATGACTCTCGGTGTTCTTGCTCCCGGTTTGATCTAAATCCAGTTTAACATTCTGGCTTTATGGATCACATTATCAATTACACGCGGAGGATATTTTTGATGTGTCAACATGTTTTTAAGGTTTCGAGCGCTCGCGTCAAGATCATTTTTGTTTATACAAATAAGTTTGAAATGGGGGGCCTGGCTATAGAATATGCTGTTCTTGCAGTCACGTGGGTGGTCGCTCTTGTAATAAAGGTATTCTCGCCGATCTGTTGGCTTGCGATAAAGCTATGTTGTTAATTTCCCATCCTCTATTGTAAGAGTCACGTATAAGAAGTTAATGTCTGGTTGGGAGTGAAATTGAGTGAAACGGATGTATGGGGGGACAGCGTTGTAATTAACTTTGAAGTATTGCAAGTCCGCCTCGCCGTGTGTCCAGATAAAAAATATACCGTCTATGAATCTTTTGTACAGTAGTGGTTTTAATGGGTAATCGCTCAAACAGTTTGACTCTAACTTCCCCATAAAAATTTTAGCCTAACTGGGTGCCATCTTAGCTCCCATTGTGGTACCGTTAACCTGTCTAAGATATTTATTATTAAATTCAAATACGTTTAGTTCTAAAACAAGCCTCGTTAGGTACGCAATGACGTGACCATCTGGGCTCTTTGGTTTTCTTTGGGACTCGTTCATATCTATTAACGAAGCTATTCCGTCGTCGTGTGGAATGTTTGTGTACAATGAAGGCACGTCCAGGGTTACAAGATATGATCCTTTCGGTATATGTAAATTTAATATATCCCTGAGAAAGTGAGTAGTGTGCTTGACATTAGAATCGAGAGTTGTAGGTATGTGCCGAATTAGGTCGTCTACATTGCCCGATAGAGGTTCCGTTATTGTTCCTTTACCGGATATGACTGGACGGCCTGGATCACCGCTTTTGTCTATTTGCGGAAGCATGTAAAAGCGACCGGGGGATGGTGGTTTTGGCTTTATTGTATTATATTTATTAACGGTTATCTTGCCTTTGTGTACAAGTTGTTTGAGCTCGGACGTTGCGATCTGAGTGTGGCGTTTCGTAGGGTCACCTTGAAGGCGCTCATAAAATTTTAGATCGTTTAGTTGGCGGTGCCTTCCCGAACATAATCGTCACTACTGAGAATTACAATCGCCCCTCCCTTGTCTGCAGGTTTCATTGTGATGTCTCTTCTAGTGCTTAGTGATTTCAAAGAATTTCTCTTAGATTTAGTTAGGTTGTCCCGTCTCGCTTTGTACCTGTGGTATTATCGCAAGGTATCCTTGATATCATGCGATATCATGATATCAGGCCGTTGTTGCGACGGGTCTTTGGAGTCCAATCGTTAGTTGGACGTGGCTGTGTGTTTTTGAGTTGGACGGTTATATACAAAGTATTCCCGCAACATTAAATTTCTGGCAAAGTTATCTAAGTCTCGGAGAACTTGGAACTCATCAATGTAACCAGTGGCAAGGCAAACATTTACTCCTTTAGAGATAACTTTTTCTTCTTCGGCTGATAGGGTAATTCCAGACAAATTAACGATAGTGCATGTACCATTCGCCTCGTGAATACTTAAAAGGGTTATCTTCGTCTCGGCGTATACTATCTGTAATTCTAGCATTTAGCAGAATACCGGCATAATTTTGGTTTGGTGCGGATTGAGGTAGTATGGGGTGTGGTACTTTGTCTCGCTCGAGTTTGCGTGACTTGATTGTTTCAAGGTCGCGGCGTTTCTTTCCTTCAAATTCGTGTAAGGAGGTTGTTTCTTGGAAAGCGGGTTGTTCGATCTGATAATCGTGGTTATTGAAGTATTTCATTTTTTACTTGTCTCTCACTACGACTGATTGCGATTTTTACCAGTCTAAGTGACGAATATAAAAGGACGAAATCCCATTCCGATCGGTCGCATCGATCGATGTTTGTGATAGCCGGAGGGAGAGACAGTGACATGCCCTTCGGGGGGACCCCCGCGTTCAGGTACACTTGCAGAGTTGATTTGTGGAGTTCATGTCTAATTCGCTTGTCAGTTAATTTTCGTACTTTAAGGAAGGTGGTACTGTAGTTTGGTTGAAAGGAATTGGACTCACCGGGAACAAGTCAGTCTTCTTTTGGGTGAGGAGTTCGGGAGACGGTCCTCCGAAGGTTGTAGCGTTGTGTTGCCGGGGGTCTTGAGCCCTGGGGAGCCGGGAAGCCGGCTCTTGGCGTCGTACTGTCAGCGATCGCCGGGAAGTCATTGCAGTCGAGGTCGAAGACTCTGCCATCGGTTGTGGAGTGTGGTGCTCCGTGGCTTTGAACTGTATCGCAGGAACTTCCTGGGAGGGAGAGTCTTCTTCTTGGAAAGGCGTCCTAGTGGGCGCTACCACTCGACAGGGGTGGAGAGGCGACCGTCGGGAGTTTCTTTGTTTATATACGCCTTCGATCCCTTGGCTCCTATGCCACCATGCCCACTATATAAATATACTTTTTTTAATTTTAATGAATCGACGCGTAATTTACACACTATTTCATATTCAGACGCGCTTTTATTCAGTTTATGTGGCTCTCTGGTGCCTGCAATAGCTTCTCGGTGAGCTACTGAACGCTCTGCAATGGGAGCTGCATCTTCCCACCCTTTGCAGGCTGTAAAACAGTGGCTTGCACAGCTGCAGCAGGTCACACCTCGCTCACTGGCTTCATCTTGAAGCATATGCCCTGCACGATTCACGCACCACCGTAAGGCCAAATACGGTCGGGTCGCAACACCTGGGACCATTCGTCACTGCACTCAGCTATGGTCGGGTGGCATGGTCGGGGCATGAAGCAGGGGTACAACATGGAAATCCTCATTTTCATCCCATTTGAAATAAATTTGTATTACATTTGTGTCAAGTTGTCAGCATTTCAGTGTGAGGAAGCAAGCAGCAGCGAGAGCAACAAACAAAACAATTGAACACCGCTCTCACCAAGAACCTAATTACGAGCACTAGAAAGCCACGGAGTGTAATTAAAATGCTTCTAAAGGTGAATTAGCGTAAAAACAAGTGCGTGTGCCTCAAAAGTAAAAAAGAAACACAATTTAAATATAATCAATAAGGATAAAACTATACACCAGGAGGACTTAAACCAGAACTACAGTGTTAATGTTTAAAATTTGACACCTTAAACCACTTGGCCACCACCCCAATTTTATTTTCAAGTCGTTTATCGTGGTATATGAATTTCGTTAGCATCTTTTGGCTGCAAGACAGATTGCTTTACTTTCATTTACTTGACTATTCCCACCAAATTTGACAAGTTACAAATAAAAAAACCTCATTTTTTGGCCGAGGCACTGTGTTTGCATCAAGGCAAACTAGTCTGGCTTGCTGGGCTTATGTTTTGTTTCATCACCCATGTAGAATTCAGTTTTCGCTCATCAAAAGGAAAAAAAAAGTGACTAACTCGGAGTTGTTCTCTTTTTCAGGTATATTTGGCAGTAAACTCTTCTAAATGAGGCAAAAGATATATAATTTGTTTTAGCAAATTAGCATTTTTTAGCAACATGAGCCACACTATTTGACTAAGGTTAAACAGAACGAGCCTCTCTACCTGGGTTTGTTTTCATCTCTCACGGACACTATTTCCTGCCTTTTGTGGCCTTGTATCAGGCTTCTGTGTCTCCGTCCGGTCAAAGCATTTGTTTTAGACTAAGACTGGGATCTTGAGGATATGTGCAGGTATTCTTCACAGCCAATGGCTGCATATCAGGAACACGAGTTTGTTCTCGGCCACCAGGAGCAAGTATTTTCAAGGTGAGCTATTGCCAGCCTATATTAGTATTGGGTTTCATTCCTATTGGATGGCATTTGTTATGTGTAGTGGTCCCGAATTAGTATTTTGGTGTCTCTCTTCGGCAAAAACACCCAAGTTTGACTAACAACGGGTTCTTTCTAATGTATGCAGTTCTTGGTGGCAAGCACCAGCCAATCGAGGCCAGACCTTTGCTCTTGGCCACTCATGGCAAGTGTTTTCAAGGTAAGCGATTGATGCCTATCGTAGTTGTTTGTTTCTTTCCTCACAGACACTCTATTTTCTGTGTTTATATTGGTCTTTTGTCAGGCTTTTGGTCTCTGTCCGGCCGACGCATCTGCATTAGACTAAGACTTGGTTCTTTTAGATATGTGCAGCAATTCTTGGCAGCTAGTTGCTGCCATTCAGGAACACAAGTTTGTTCTCGGCCACCAAGAGCAAGTAATTTCAAGGTTGCTCTTTCGCGCCTATATGAGTTTCAGCTTTCGTCAAGGAGCGCAAAATCAAAGCCCGAGAGTTTGCCATTGCAAAAATGTTGACTCAGAAGCGCATAGGGAAGAAGCTTCACTAAAGTATTCACCTGCTTCAACAAGTGAAACAAAAACTAAAAAGGTGGGTTCCATTAAAATAAATATTGTCAGCCCGTCTTTAACTCGGGGGCAGCAGGGAGCAAACAAGCCACGGTACGAGTATACTTAATTCAGGCTTTTGTAGGAATGGGCAATGACTTCATATATTCTAAAAAAATGTTTTTCTTAAAGTGTGTTGGCCGAATATTCAGGGATGGGCATTGAGTCGGAATGTCGTGGTAAATATTACAACTACGTGCCCGGATTCATGTGCCTTGTCCACCTAGTGAGGAGGACAAAGCAAGTTCGAATCTTAAACCTCTGTTGCGTTGTGTCCCCAGAGTATATATACAGTACCAAAATTATGACACCGTCTTTCGCGCACACTAATTGTATATATTTCGGACACCTTTCTCGCAGTATCCAAAATGACAGCTGGGGCTGTAACTTCGTCGTTTCAAGAGATACGTGACCGTTTAATATCCTGCAGCATGATTTTGAAATAAGAGTAATTAATTCAAACGAGCTTGTGGGTATTTTATGTTTACTTTGCAGTGAACGACGCACTGATCCTTGATTGATGCTTTCTTACATTTAATATTACCACGCGCGCAGGTGGCAAATCAGGCAGCGCGATCGTGGCATAACGGTTTCCGCACATTGCATTCCGCGCAGAAACACAGGGTTTCATTCCTGCCGCGAAGACGCATTTATTATTCTAACGTAATGTGCTGGCGAATTCGAAAACCGTGTTGCTGCTTCGAGGTTAGAATGTTCGACAGGCCGAACCTTCTACGCCGATTGTTCCAGAAGCCCACGCGTGTACAAAAGGGGCTCCGCGTGGCAAGCCAGAGTCAGTTTTTCCCCAGCGTGGCTCCGAGCTGCGGAGCGCCAACACATGTGGCCACATAGTAGCTACCCTTGGTACTACGCAAAAAAAAAAAATAAAAAGGGACCGACTTCGACGCCCGCGACGCTCTGCTTTCTTCTGTTTCCTTTATATTTTTGGCCACAAGTTCGCCCCATTAAACGTTTTGTTTCGTCAGTTATTATCGCCACATCACTTGTCATTCGTGACATTTTGGTGGTGGTGGGAGGTAACGCTTTCTATGCCCGTGAAGCGTACGCCTACAAAGACATCCCGGTCAAGTGAAGTGCTCTGCCCCGGAAGGCTACACTTCGCAGAAAACACCGACACTCGATCAAGTCGCTGCAACCAAGGCCTACCCCCGGAACTTGAACCCCTGCCACAGAAACCAAGAAAGAAGACCGCGACGATGACCACTCCACCCGTTGTTGTCCTACCCGTCGCTGCCCGTACGGCCACTTCCTTCTATGGTGACCCTTATGAAGACTTCGAAGACTGGCAAGAGCAGTACGAGCGAGTGGCCCAGCACTACTGATGAACGGACGAACAGCGCTTGCAGAATTTTTACTTCGCCCTCGAAGGGATGGATAGGCACTGGTTCGAGAATCGCGAGACTTTCTTGATTTCGTGGACCTCCTGAAGGAATTCGCTGAGACGAACATTCACCAACCAATATCGATGGTAGGGGGCCGAGGACCTTCTTCGAATGAGGACCCAGGGCGCAAACGAGACTATCACCAGTATCGTCAAGGATGTTCTGCGCCTGGTCGCTCGCGCCGACCCTCAAGCCACCGACGATAACAAGCTGCGGATCCTGATGCGAGGTGTGAGGGATGACATATTCGGTGGTCTTGTTCGAAACCCCCCATCGACCGTCGAAGATTTCGTCATGAAGGCCAAGAACATGAAACGTGCCCTCCTCGCGAGAGCAAGCCACTACCATCGGCACTCGAGCGTCGCTGCTGCTCCTGCATCGGGATACGACATCAGCCCTTGCATCACCGGCCTTCGCGACATCATCCGCGACGTCATTAAGGTGGAGCTTAAGAAGCTTTTGCTAACTGCTGAGCGCCCGGCCTCAATCTCCATCGCCGAGGTCTTCCGAGAAGAGCTCCCGTCACCGGGGACGCATTTGAAGAGTCGACGCTGACCTACGCCGCCATGGCCCGACGATGGCCGCAAGCTAACCGCCAGGTCACGGCACCACCCCGACGAGACGCTCTGATGCCGCAGTGTCCTCGACGCCAGGAAGGACAAGTGCAGTACGTCCGCCCAGAGTGACCCTCGGCGAGGAAGACCGACTTTTGGGTGACGGCCGATCGACGCCCGTTGTGCTACACCTGCGGGGAAGCCGACCTCAACTACCGCCGTTGCCCCTACCGGAAAATGGGGCTGCGCAGCTTCCAACGCAAAGGACCCACGCCCACGCTATGGTGAGCGACCACAGGAGATAGAAGAGTACCTTCGGTGACTCCAGTCTCCCCCGTCTGCACCAAGCCGCGGGTCCCGGTCGCCGTCACCACGACGTCCAGCTTGGCCGATGCACTGACCCCGTCGTTAGGCCTTTCGCCCTTGTCCAGCCGGGAAAACTAAGCGCGGCAACTCCCGGAGGTGAATATGCCGTGGACGGACGACGTAAAAGCCTCCACAAACGCTGGAATGCTCCCACTCTACCGACGCCAGGCCTCGCAACGACGCTCCGGCAACGGTGCCCAAAAATTTAAACGTTGTTATCGACGGCGACGACTCATCGGCACTCGTTGACACCGAGGCAGACTACTCAGTATTGAGTGGGAGGCTCTCTCGCCGCCTTCAAAACGTCACGACGCCTTGGGATGGACCGCAGATACGAACTGCCGGAGGACACCTGATCACGCATGTCGGAAGGTGCCCAGCTCGCGTCAAAATTAACTGCGAGACGTGTCCTGTGAAATTTGTTATTCGACAAGACTGTTCCTGAGACGTCATTCTTGGCATGGACTTTCTGTGTAGATACGGCGCCGTCATCGACCTTGGAGAAAACAGATCGACGCTGCGGACACCTGTTCCGCCTTCAGAGAAACTTCAAACTGCGTCAACCGCCGTCCGAGTCGCTACCGACCACGTGAATCTGCCGCCGCGATCAAGTGTTATCGTACCCGTCGCGACCGATGCAGCTACCCGCGGCGAAGTTCTTCTGGAAGGTAACATTCAATTGCTCTTGGGAAGAGGAATAGGTTTCGCAAGAGGAGTAGCTGAGCTTCAGGTTGGGCGCACCGTGGTCCTGGTGACGAATTTCCGACAATAAACGCAACACCCCACTAAAGGTGCAGCTGTGGGTCATGTCGAGGAACTCCGAAACTCCGCCGAAGTCGCCGCGATTGCCGAAGGACCATCGCCGCCTGAGCAAGACTTTACGTCGCCAGTGCAGCTCGACATTGTCAACGAGATTCCCGGCCTAAAACGACAGCAGCTGAGTGATCCCCTTCCCGAATACGGCGACTGCTTTGCGACGTCGTCAAAGGTGCGCCAAACCACCGTTGCCAAGCATCGCATTGTTACCGAGGACGACGCGCTCCCAGTGCATCGGTCGCCATACCGAGTCTCTGTAAACGAAAAAGAGGTCATGCAGTAGCAAGTGCAAGAAATGCTGAATGACGGCATAATACAGCCTTCCAGCAGTCCACGGGCCTCTCCAGTCGTACTGGTTAAAATAAGGACGGTTCTTAATTTTGCGTGGACTGCGGACAGCTGAACGTGGTGACGAAAAAAGACGTCTACCCACTCCCCCGCATAGACGACGCGCTAGGCCGGCTGCACCACTCTCGATATTTTTATTGATGGACCTAAAGAGCGGCTACTGGCAGATCGAAGTCGACGACCAGGAACGAGAAAAGACAACTTTCGTCACGCCAGATGGACTGTACGAGTTCAAGGTGATGCCTACGGCGCCAGCAACTTTCCAGCGTGTCATGGAAACCGTACTGGCTGGGCTGAAATGGCAGAGCTGTCTCGTCTACCTTGACGACGTCGTAGTGTTTTCAAGCGACTTCGACGAGCACTGGCGACGACTCCAATTTGTTCTCCAGGCCATACAGACCGCCGGGCACGCCCTTAAGCCATCGAAGTGTCGGTTCGCCTATGACGAACTGAAGTTCCTAGGGCACGTGGTTAGCAATGATTGCGTTCGCCCAGACCCAGAGAAGACTCGCGCCGTCACGGCATTTCCAGCGCCGACAGACAAGAATGCCGTGCAAAGATTCCTGGGACTATGTGCGTACTATTGGCGCTTTGTTCGGGATTTCGCAAGGATTTCTGCACCGCTCAGAAACCTCACGAAGTACTCCGAGAAGTTCGAATGGGACGAACAGCCGCAGCAGGCATTTGCCGAGCTGAAGCGACGACTCCAGACTCCTTCTGTTCTTGTACATTTCGATCTGAATGCGGAAACCGAGATTTACACGGCCGCAAGTATCGCAGAACTTGGTGCGGTACTGGTTCAACAAAAAGAAGGCACCAAGCGAGTCATTGCCTACGCAAGTTGGACGCTATCCAAGGTGGAGAAAAATTACTCCACGACTGAAAATAATTTCTTGCGGTCGTCTGGGCAATCACGAAGTGTAGTCCGTACTTGTACGGGAGCCCGTTCCGCGTAGTCACGGACCATCAATCGCTCTGATGGCTGGCCAACCTCAAGGGCCCGTCAGGACGCCTCGCTCGATGGACTCTCCGACTACAAGAGTTCAACATGACGGTGGTCTATAAGTCAGGCCACAAGCACAGCGATGCCGACTGCCTGTCTCGAGCGCCCGTTGAAACACCTTCCGGCAGCTGCGATGACGATGAATACGAGTGCTCCATTGGCGCAGTGAACACCGACGACATAGCACGACGTCATCGAGACGATCCTGAGCTGCGCGCACTACTAGAGCTCCTGGAAGGGCGCGGGAGTACAATGCCACGTGTTTTCTCACGAGCCCTGTCGACCTTCGTCATGCGACAAGGAGTACTCTACAATGAGAACTTCAGGAACAACAACTTATCATGGCTGCTGGTAATCCCCACTGACCTTCGAGAGCAGATCGTCTAAGCCTGCCACGACGACCCGACGTCCGGACACCTTTGTTACAGCCGGACACTAGCCCGTATTCGTGAAAAGTATTACTGGCTCAAGCTCCCCAAGACCGGCCACCTATACACACGATCATGCCACGAGTGCCAGCGACGCAAGACACCTCTGACGAGGCCGGTCGGACTCATGCAGCCAATTTCTCCTCCAACTGCACCCTTCGAGCAGATCTGAATGGATCTACTTGGCCCTTTTCCATCTTCGACGTCGGGGAACCGCTGGATCATCGTCGCCACAGATTATCTCACGCGGTACGCCGAAACGAAAGCCCTTCCTTCAGGAACTGCTGTGGAAGTTGCCAAGTTTTTCATCGAGTCAATCGTCCTCCGGTACGGCGCTCCAGAAGTTCTGATTAAAGACCGCGGATCCTCGTTCATGGCACAGCTCATGCAAGAAATCCTCCGGCACAGTCACACCAGCCATCGTCGTACAACTGCGTACCTTCCACAGACCAACGGGCTGACGGAGCAACTCAACAAGACAATCGCTGACATGATATCTATGTACGTCGACGTAGAGCACAAGACGTGGGACGAGGTGTTGCCCTATGTCACGTTCGCCTACAATACGGCGGCTCAAGAGACCACTGGATAAACACCCTTACAGCTGGTACATGGTCGGAAGGTAACGACCTTGCTGGACGCGATGCTGCCTCATGAGCGAGCTGACAGTGAGAGTGACGAAGCCCAGTTGGTTGCTCAACGGGCCGAAGTCCGCCAGCTCGCCCGACTCCTGTTTCAAGACCAGCAACGCGCCGACGCGGGCCGCTAAAACCTTCGTCGCAGGGACGTCCGCAACCTTCGTAGCAGGGACGTCATCTAGCCCGGAGACAGGATGTGGCTGTAGACGCCATCCGTCGGCGCGGCCTCAGGGAGAAATTGCTGAAACGATAGTTTGGATCGTACAATGTACTTCGTCGCCTCGCGAAACTGAACTACGAGGTGATGCCCGATGGAGCAAGAACATCATCACGTGCCCACCACGACGTGAAGTTGTCCACGTCGTTCGTCTAAAGCCGTACTGCGCTCGGTAGGACTGTGGACACTATGTGTGCCAAAAGACTGCTTACTTCGCCGTTTTTATGTGCTTTGCATTGTTTTGCATTGCATCGGGGCGATGCACTTTTTAAAGGGGGAAGTAATGCCGCGCGCGCAGGGGGCAATGCTGGCACCGCGCTCGGAGCCTAGGATTCCACCGCCGGACGCGATAGCGAACGGACGTGCGATGGAGCGCTCTTCAGCGACTTCGATAACGGCGGTTTCTAGCCGTGGTGATGCTGGCGTCGGTGGTTTGCCGAATGACTACGCGGTTATTTTGCCCCCGATTCCCTCCGGCGAAGCTATGAACCGCAGCCATGTGCTGCACGCTGACACCCGGGGACGTCCGTATCGAGTAGAAGATTTTGTTCTGCCACTGAACCAGGTGGGTGTCCGGGAAGAAGGGGAGGGCCTGGGCGCCTTTCAAATGGGACATGTGTGGCTCCTAAAGCTGCGTAATACTGCAGCCAAAGAGAAGCTCGTGGCGACAGGACACTTTCAAGTGAAGGACTGCTTGTGTCCGGTCATCGTCCCCAACAAGCGGGAATTAAAGGTAAAAGTTCACTGGGTGGTGTTTGACGTGCCCGTGAAAACTATCCGTGGAACCTTCGAAGCCTACGGAGAAGTTAAGGGAGTCACCCGCATAAAGTGGAAGGTCGAGGGCCTGTCGGACGTGGACACCACGACAGTCGTCGTGCGCCTGGTGCTTCGGGATGGCATGACACTGGAGTCCCTTTCTCACCAACTCCGGTTCCTAGGAGGCACAGTACTCGTGGTCGTCCCCGGGCGCGCGCCTGTGTGCCTAGTTGCGGGACACATACGGCGTGAGTGCAGGGTGCCTAGTTGCGAGGAATGTCGAGCCTTCGGGCACGACGCAAGGGACTGCGTGCGGTCGTACGCCCGAGCCGTCGCCAGCCACACCGCTGGCGAGACGGGTATGAGCCACGTCACGGACGAGGCTGAGGCGGAGGAGGCAGCGTCACCCACAACGATAGCTCCATCACCAACAGAGCTTCAGAGAACGGGAGCGCAGGCCAGCACGGCGCCGTGTGTCGCGCTAAATTTGGCGTTGACCACTCCTACGGCACAGGGAAATGGACGTAGCAGCGAACCCGCGAGCGAACAGAAGGTGGCGGCGCAGGAGGCACCGGCCGCGAGCGACACGACAAAGGCCTCCGAGGGTGAAGACTCGGATGAAATGGACTTCGAGGCCAAGACCGCCAAGCGACCGTTCAACGAGACCACAGTGACGACCGACACGGCTGGCCCTCGTTCACAGCCGGGCCTGCAAGAGGCGGTGAGCAAGAGGGGATGCCGAAGAGGTGGCCGTATCTGGTCGTCGGCTATACCCCGTGGCGGCTCGACGGCTCTACCCCGAGACGACGAGCAGTGACTGTCTGGTGCTGCGGCAGCTCCCTTTCAGGCATATAGGTGAGCGCCATGATCGAGGTTTGGAACTTGCTCAATGGTAGTGTCTCTTGAAGGTTCATTACGTGTCGCTACGCCGAACGTGCGGGGACTCGCAGCTATGCGTAGGCAACAGCAGCTCTACCGACTGTTTACTGAGCATGAGTTAGATATCGTGGCCATTCAAGAGACCAAAGTAGAGAGTGAGTGTCAAACCGACAGCATGTTTCGGTCGTTTCTGTCGCGCTATGAAGTCTGCGTATGTCACGCTGTTGGTTTGTCGGCAGGTTGCTGCTTGTTCCTTAAGAAAGCTGTTGGTGCTGTCGTGCACACTGTTATGACATGTCCCTCCGGGCGATTTGTAATGTGTGATTTCACCGCCTATAGTCTTGAGTGGCGGGTAATCTGTGTTTATGCTCCCAATAATCCCAATGAGCGCAGATTGTTTTTTCGAAAATATTTATGGGGTTTGCCAGTGCGACCGACTCATTATATTTCTAGGAGACTTTAATTGTGTTTGCGAAAGTGAGGACAGCTCCAATAGAGGGCGCTACAGAGACGCCAGTGTTGTTGCTTTAAATAACATTATTGGGCACTATGAGTTGGAAGATGTTGCGTGCTGCGTGTTTCGTGCAAAAGGTCTGGTGTACACCCACGTCCAAGGTAACAGTCACACCAGGTTGGAGCGAATATACATTTCGTCAGATTTGGGTCCCCTATGTGGTCGTTACTCGGTCGATAACGTCTTTTTTAGCGATCACTGTCTTGTTAGTTTTTAATAAGTGCCAAGAAAAAGGGGCCACCTTTTCGTGGGAACAGTGGAAACTTAATGCGTAGCTGATTCGAGATGAGTCTTTTCGGAACTTAGACAAGGAGAACTGGCAGTAAGCAGAGCTGAAGGGAGGGTGTGTCATCGAGAAGTGGGAGACCTTCAAGCAGAAGGTAAAAATAAGCGCAATTGAGAAGGCGTGTTCTTTGGAGTTCCAAGAAAAAAAAAAACAATGATGTGTTGCGTGAAAACCTAAAGAAACTTTTACGGCAAGAATGCCGAACTCCCGGCCTTTTTATGGATGATATCAACAACCTAAAAACCCAACTCTAGATCATTGATCAGGACAGATATAGGGGGGCCGCTATACGAGCCCGTTCCGAAAAATTCTTGGTTGGAGAAGCGCCCACAAAAAGGATGGTTGCCGCGGAAAAGAAATACGCGCGCGGCAATAAAATGGTGGAAATCGAACACCAAGGCGTTTTATTTGGCGAGGAAACTTTTATAGAAAAGGATTTCGTTGAACACTACACGGAACTTATCAGTCGACATGCCTCACAAAAGGCGGCGTTTGAAAGCGAGTTCTTGTCTTTACTGCCGACAATAGATAGTAAGTTAAAAGGTTTTGATTTAAAACCTGGGAAATCGCCAGGCCCTGATGGGTTGACCGCGCTTTTCTATAAGATGTTTAAGCATGAGATTGCAGTTATTTTGTTAGATGTTTTTACTTAGCGTATGACCGAAAATTCTTACCACCATCGTTCCTGCGTACGCATACGGTATTGATCCCTAAGTGTGACGATCCCGTTGAACTTCGTAGTGTAAAATCTTATCGTCCTATAACGCTCACTAACATAGTCTACAAAATACTAATGAAAGTCCTCGCTAGACGATTGCAATGTGTGTTCACGACTGTTGTGGGGCCGCACCAGACGTGCGGCATACGGGGTTGAAATATTTTAACAAACATTCATGTCGCTCGTAGTATTTTGAAGTGCTGCGACTCAGAGATAAGGAAGGTTGCGATGGTACAGTTAGACTTAGAAAACGCCTTCGACCGCGTGTCTCATGATGTCCTCTTTAGTGTTTTGGAACATATAGGGGGAGGGTCTGTAATTCTAGAAGGAGTGCGGATGGCGCACCAAAACTGTACAACGAGCTTGATTGTCAATAAACGTGTAAGCGAACGCATCCCTGTCAGATCTTCGGTAAGGCAGGGATTCCCGCTATCACCATTATTGTTTGCTTTTTATAAGAAACCCTTTTGTTTGCGCATTATTCATGAACAGAGCGTTCGCGGTTTTGCTCCGAACACGTGTGAAGTCCGAGAACTGGCTTACACAGATGTTATCGCGATATTTTGCACTGATACTGACAGTGTTAAGAAAGTACTCGAAATCACAAAGACGTTTTGTCTGAAAACCGGGTGTTTAGTGAATTGGTCATTGTGTTTGGGTTTCTAGCATGGCGAGTGGCCATCGAAGCCGAGAGTGTACGAAAATATCGAATGGGAAACCTTAGCAACCCGTTATCTAGGCGTCCCACTGCAGTGTTACCGTGAAAATGCCCTTTTGTGGCGCGAAGAAGCTGATAAGTTACATGATAAAGCAACGCAGAGCGGTTGCCGTCATATGTCAATGTTCGCACGCGCCACGGTGTGTAACCTATTTTTCGTTGCAAAGGTATGGTACCTGTTGTGTCAGAGCATGACTTATATTCGCGGTGTCGTATCGCCACACGCTTTGTTTTCCTGCATTGATCGCGCGTGCCATGCATTTGATTGCAATCGGTGCTTCCACTAAAAAGGGCTCACCGTTGTACTGTTGTGTTGTTGCGCGAGCTGGGACTGACTTAAAAACGACGAGGACGATGTGTGTATGACGATTGGAACGCAATGCTTTTGGCCTTGGATGTATAGTCTGCTGCTTGGATGTCTGAGTGAGCAAATGGTTTACTGAAACGGAGTTTCTTAATTACACCAAATGGCGACAAGGATGGGATAAACTCAAGACGCCAACCATGACTACCACCCCAGGAAAGCTGCCAGAGTTCTGCCCCGACTCCGGCAATATCGATGTCTACATCGAACGGTTCGAGCTGTTTGTAAACGCAAATGGAATCGACGCATGCAAGAAGTTGCAAGTCTTCGCAACAGTCCTAGGGGAAAAGGCCTACGTGACACTACGCAATCTGCTACTGCAAAAGACGCCAACCCAAGTCAAGTATGAAGAGGCTGTGGCAGGGCTACAACAGCATTACGCGCCAAAACGTTAGATCATCACTGAACGCTATCGCTTCTATCGATGAAACCAGGTGTCGAGCGAAAGCATCGCATAGTTTATGGTCGAGCTAAAGAGACTCGCCATGACGTGCTTGTTTGGTAGTTTCTTGGAAGAAGCCCTCCGTGATCGACTTTTTGCTGGCCTCCCGACGGACTCGATTCGATGTCGTCTTCTTGCCCTTCCTGATAGCGAGGTAACCTGGGAGCGTGTCTGCAACATAGCCACTGCCATGGAAGCAGCGCAGAAGGACACGCGAGAAATGCCACCTAACGCCTCCACCGCAAGTGTCGTGGACGTAAACTACAGCGAAACGCAACCAAGTCAGCCAAACAGCACACGACAAAGCCAAGAACCTCAGGCAGCGAGCGGACAGCTGGGAAAAAGGGACAAGCAAAGAAGCGGGAAACAGAGACTGTTCGTGAGTGTCACAGATGCGGTGGACAGCATGCACCACTGAGCTGTCCTTTTTGAAAAGCAACTGTTACAAATGTTCGAATCCAGGCCATGTGGCGAAAATGTGTAAGACAAAGTTCGTACACCAGGTCCATGAAAATCTATCTGAAAAATATTCGCTAACTATTTGTCGTGCGAACAAAGATGGAGGTCCGCCCCCATAATCGTAAAAGTAAAGGTAAATGGCAAGGAAATTCCTATGGAATTAGACACAGGAGCTGCTGTGACGATTATGTCAGAGAAAGACTTCGGCGAGAACTTCCCCAAATTAACGTACCGAAATGAGGACGTTAATCTCGGTGTGTACAATGGTACCTCTATTGACGTAAAGGGAGTAGCTCAGGTTGAGGTACGCTACGGTGACAAAAGTTACCACCTGCCCCTGCTGATCGCAAAACATGAAAAACGAGCACGCATGCCGACTCTCCTGGGTCGTGACTGGCTTTCAAATATCAAGTTAAATCTGCATGACGCCGTTGAACGGTCACAACACGAAGTTGTGCTGAACGTGCAAGACGTCGGGCAGATGGAAACTGCGGATGCAGAAAAAACGACTAAAAGAGCAGTACCGCGATGCGTTTGAGCCAGGTTACGGTGCCATCAAATGATTCACAGACAGCATTGTAGCGAAAGAGAATTCTAATCCAGTCTTTTGTAAGGCGAGACCCGTACCATATGCCTTGCGCGAGCAAGTAAAAAAAGAACTAAAGGATTTGGAAAAGGCTGGTGTCACGCATCGGGTCAGGCATAGTGCTTGGGCTACGCCGCTAGTTATCGTGCCCAAGAAAAACAGAAAAGAGCTAAGGCTATGTGGGGATTACAGTGTTACTGTAAATCAGGCAATTGAAGTGGACCACTATCCGCTGCCACTTCCAGAGGACATCTTCGCGTCCCTGGTTGGAGGAACCATGTTCACAGTCTTAGACGTGTCAAAGGCCTAACTGCAGCTCGAACTGGACGAGCGGGTACAAGAGTTTCTCCCGATTAATACGCACATGAGACTGTTTAGGTTTCGACGATTACCGTATGGCGTAGCAAGCGCACCCGCTGTGTTTCAGGCTGTGATAGACCAGGTTTTGCAAAATGCTACTGGCACAGCTTGTTACTTAGACGACGTGCTGATTGCTGGCAAAGACTCAGAGAGCGCTACCGCCGAACCGAACAAGTACTTCAGACGTTGGGTGAGCACGGTATCCGTGTAAATGTGGCGAAATGCAAGTTCTTGCAGGAAAGCGTCCAGTACCTGGGACACGAACTAGACAGGCATGGCCTGCATCCCACACCAGAAAGGTGAATGCGATTCGAGAAGCGCCTAAACCCAACAACGTGACAAGGCTAAAAGCGTTTTTGGGCATGATAAATTTTTATGCCAAATTTTTGCCTAGCCTACCAAATGTGGTAGAACGCCTGCACCAGCTGCTGCGTAAGGGCAACATATGGAAGTGGTCAAGTCAATGTGACGAAACTTTTGAGCGATGTAAACAGTTGCTAAGCCAAGACGCGGTCTTAGAACTGTATGACGTAACAAAACAAATTCTGTTGACGTGTGATGCATCAGGTTACGGCTTGGGTGCAGTACTGTCGCACATGGTAGGCGGAGTAGAACGACCAATTGCGTTCGCGTCACGATCCTTGACCCCTGCTGAGCGTTACTATGCACACATTGAAAAACAAGCTCTAGCCATTGTATTTGGAATTAAGAAATTCCATAAGTACCTCTATGGCCGCGACTTCAACGTGATCACAGATCACCAGCCACTCACTGTGATCTTCGATGTAAAACATCAGACAGGTGCGGTAGCTGCAGCTCGAGTGCATCGCTGGGTCCTGTTTCTAGCGAATTATCGGTTTCGCAGTCTGTACAGAGCAGGAAAAAAAATCAGCAACGCCAATGGCTTGTCGCGCCTACCACTGTGAGATACAATGGACGAGGCAGAGGAAATTTTTTTACCTTTCGCCTGTCAAAGAACTGCCGATAACTGCAAAAGATATTGAGCGAGAAACAACGAAAGACCCAGTCCTGAGCGTGGTACGCGAGATGGCATGGCGTGGCTGGCCTCAGGCTGTAGACGATAAATACCAGCCTTTCTTAGTAAGGCGATTTGAACTTTCTGTGGATAACGGTTGCCTAGTTTGGGCTAACAGTGTGGTGATTACGAAATCTCTCGAAAGTGAAGTAGTGTCATTTTTGCATGAACAACATATTGGCATAACCAAAATGAAGGCACTTGCTAGGTCAATGGTGTGGTGGCCTAAGATCGACAGTCACCTTGAGCAGACTGTGAAACAGTGTGAAATTTGTCAAAGCGTAAGATCTTCTGAGCAGTCCACACCCCTGACACCTTGGAAGTGGTGCACAAACAGTTGGGAAAGGGTGCATCTTGACTTCGCTGAAAAGGAAGGCAAGTTGTTTCTAGTTGCTGTCGACTCGTACTCTAAATCGCTAGAGGAAAAAATAATGACATCGACGACTGCACAGAAAACTGTCGAAACAGTCCAGTCATTGTTTGCACGCCATGGAATTCCAACTGAGGTTGTTTCAGATAACGGACCACAGTTCCGAGCGAAAGAGTTCAATGATTTATTGTCGGCAAACGGAGTAAAGCATATTCCCCTAACAGCACATTATGACCGGCTCAAGCTTGAGCCAGACTGGGCAGCCGAGGAAGTTTCACTGGGCCTAGATTGTTTTGCCCCATTGCGCTAGGCAGCCCCAGCCTGGCTAGCCGGCCCGGCAGTTCAGTGGGGGTTTCTTGTACAGCCAAGCTTGGCTGTACGGTGCAAAACCAGCCTGGGCCAGGATGACAGTTTAGTGGTCAGCCAAGCTTGGGAAAACGGTCTAAATGCATCCTTGGCCACGCTGGCAGTTCAGTGGTCAGTCAAGCTTGGCAAAACGGTGTAAATGCATTGTGGGCCAGGGTGGGAGTTCTCTGGTCATTCAATCTTGGCTATACGTTGAATTTACAGGCTTCTCCCAAGTAAGCCTCCGTTGTCATTCAAAGGATGTTTTTGTGGCATATAGCCAAACATCTCCAATTTTTGGTGCTGTGTGCAGAAAAAAACTGGTTGCTACTTTGTTCCGGATTTAGTGCCTCACGATTAATAAAGCTGCTCAACAATCTTCTCAGAATACTTGAATAGAATTAAAGTTGAAAACATGTACGAGCTGCTCTATTTATCGTGTGGTTGGCAAGCAACTAAACCTGCAAAATCAAATCAAGTTCGGTACAGTGGTTTATTCTTTCATGCTCAGTACATGGTGCTGGCTTATGCCAGAGGCCCACTACAGCGACAAACAGAAAGAAACGATAGCGACAAGGTTTAAACCCGAGTCTTTCGCGATTTGACAGGCTTTGTAGAATAAAGGAGGCTATGCTTAACACAAGCATCATGCACGCGAGAATTCTTTGGCAGGCTTACCATCACTCATGCTTATTTCACGATAACCGAACGAATAAACGCCTGCCAAAGGTACAATCACGGGCATGCTGCATGGGTTTGAGGCTTGTCCGTGTCGTTTGTTTCCGTTTGTCGCTCTAGTGGGACTCGGCCATAATCCTTGAGTCCCACTAGAGTGACAAAGGCTGGTTGCTGGTCGAGTATCTGCTGCCTGGTAACTGGGCTTCACAGCTAGCAGGTGGCTCTGCCGTTCCGAGTACTAATGAGAGCAGTTGTCGATGGTTCACCCCATGCCCACTTCATGGCTGAAGGAACAGGATAAACAGTGATACATGTTTAGTAAATATGTTTTACATGAACTATGAATCATGCTCTAATTAAATTATAACACAGCAGAAAGGCCATTCAAAGGTCTTGGTGGTAGGTTCATTCTCCTTCATAATAAAAGACCTACTGAAAGCGCGTGGCCGAGACGGCGGTGGTCGCGGGCGCTTTGTGCGCTCCACGAGATTCTGCTCTGCCTCGAGGAAAGGACGCTCACTCGGGGCTTAACTGGCCCTGAAATTGCCAACAGTTTTTGGTTAAGGCTTAGTCTAAGAGAGTGCTTTATCAGCATCGCACCCAGAGATATGGTCATGGAGCCTTGAAGTAAGCATCCTCATCACTGTTTTTGTTATCAGTTGTTTCAGGTGTCAACGGACACAAATATTAGTGTTACATCCGAGTCTCATATTTTAAAAATAAAGTGTCTTAAAGAGCGGATTAATTAATTAGAAGGATGGCATAGACCATGCACTTTAAAAGTGAAAATAGTCTTGACTCGGGCCAGTTTCTCTCATACAGCCATTTCAAAGATAGTGGCCGTGACAAGATGCGAATAAACTGCTCTCCACCATGAACCCAAAAACTGATAAGCATGCATTGCGCTTTATCTGAGCACTGGGTGAGTTCCCCGTTGGGTAGATTGGAATATCCCAGAGCACACACAGCGCCCCCACAAGCCACTGCCTCGGCCAGGCGCTCCCAGTGGGTCTTTTATACTGCAGGAGAATACATAACGCAGGAACTACAGAAATCGACAGTGACAAGCATCATTTCCCTGCATTTGTAGAATACTACTGTCAGTAAATGCAAAATAAAAGCCAGTTAGAGCACCTCAATGTGAACACCACATATAACATGCAGTACTGCGGAAGGTTGCTCATATCGTTTGAAAGCGGACTTTGAATTGCCGCAAGGGGAGTTTTTTTGTTTCTCTTGATAGTAAAACCAAGCCATGAGCACAACTTCACTATAAAGACAATGTTTTCTATCTGCTTCTCTTTAATTGCATAGAAGTACTTTTTGATATTTATGTTACCTACCTGTAAGGCTGCAATTTAAAGTGCTGTCAACTTCCACTGACAGCCCTGAAGCTATAAACCCGGAAAAACAAAATTCCCTAGTAATTAAAACGACAAAAAAATTGGATCAGAAAAACATCAGTCTGACTTGATTATATTGAATCAATAAATACAATGAATGTGAGCCATATTCTTGTGAAAATGTATTATAAAATTTCAATGTAAAATGGGATCAGACTTATAATGCAGGAGTCCTACTAGAGCGACCAACGGAAACAACCTACCCAGACATGACTTAAATACATTTATCATGCACACGAAGATACCTTTGGCAGGCTTGACATTTTTGGGGGCTCATGAAGTAAGCACAAGTGATTGCAAGCCTGCCAAAAGATATCTTTGCATGCATGATGCATGGTCTTGGGGCTTAAGATGGCAAGTTGGGCTATTCGGTTATTCACCACTGAATAATATGCCAAAAAACACAGACAAATAGAAGAAAGACCTGGACAGGACACGGCATAACTTTCAACTGAATTGTTTATTTAAAAAAAATATATATATATACAAATAAAAACTGACACCTGCTGGCAGAATACTGTAAGGTCAAAATGAATTCCCTCAGAAACCAGTGCCACTGGTTCTACAGAGAGTGAAATTCTGTGTGACAATGACACTAAGGGTGCACTCAGACAAGAATTGTTATCCTGGTATTTTATCCAGAAGGTCACCTAGCGGTTCACTGTGACCATTGTGAGTGCAAGTCCAACTTAGAAAAGACTAGTGTCATGGGCTGCTACAAGACAAAAACAAAGAGGAAAATTCACAATGCCTTCTTGATAAAATCCTAGAAACTCTTGAGAGCGCACCTCATTACTATTATCTGACAAGGAATTTCACGGTCTGCAGATTTTGTTCAGACGTCACATCAGCCAACTCCACAAGGCGCAATTTCATTTGCAAATTTACACCTATGACGTCAGGCACTGCCGCTTCCCCTATGATTTTATTTCGCTGCACGAGTGATGTCGCAACAGCAAAATCGCAAGTAAAATCAAATCATGCGAATCAGGTTTACAGTGTTCTGACAGCCTGTGTTACTTCCTATCAGTAGATATATTTTTTTACCAAAGTAAACCATTCAATTGAAACTTACGACGTGCCCTGCCAAGATCTTCCTTCATTTCGTACGAAATTTTTGGCGTATTATCCAGTCTTGAGGCATATCGGTGGCGGATGTTTCTTTTCGTCACTCTAGTAGAACTCGAGCAGGGTGGCTAAACAGTTACGTCTCAATAACATAAATACTCTGCTATATAGAATCTATTTTTGGGGAGCAACCGGGTAAATAACTGCATTTTGTTCTGTTGTTATGCACAGCTCACATTATGGACGCTTTTGGGTAGGAACGAAGGTGTCCATTTTCATGAAACATCACTATCGAATTCCCTAGAGTTGAAATTAATGACTGCATGCTCTGAAGCCACCGTAGCAGGCTTCTCCACCGAACACCAATATGTAGTGGTGGCACGGCAGATGTTTGTGGCAGCAGAACACACCACAGGCAAATGATATCCAATGTGGACAATCATGGATATTTGATATTTAAAATAAGCCATCAAATAGGCCTACATGTTGTTGCCACAGAATTCAACGATTTTTGTTCTATCTTGGTTTCCGTTTTGAGTAAGATGCGCGAGCGCCGAAAACACGACCTCGGAAGGGAAGAAAAAGAAAAAAAGGTTGAAGTTGCACGAAGCTGGGCGTCGGTGTTATGGCTGGAGGAACAACGAGCAAGGCTTCAATGCTGTGGGTAGTCGAACCCCGAACAAGGCTTCGTCAAGGTGGTTGGTGGGTCCTGAGCAAGATTCGACGATGTGCGTGTGCTTGTGAGTGAGCGCTGTTCGGCACTATAAGCACCCAAGCCACCACGACTTCTCGGCTCCGACTGGCGGCGCAAGAAACCGGACCACCACCGACATCTGGAGACCATGATTGGACTTTCCTTGTCCGAACTGTATGGCGTCTTCGATTTGGCTTCTGTTCCCTTTGTTACGCTTTCGAAGCTTTTGTGATCTTCTTGCCGCGGTTACGCAGAGCGGAACGCTTGTAAGATATGTTCTTTTCATTTATTACTTTCTTTTTTACGACTGTGCGTGCGTCCTGTGCACCTTTTTTTTTTTTTACTTTTGCATTTCATTACTAATAAATAGTGCTCCGTAACGCCAGGCACGACTCGCTCTCAATTCCTACTGCCTCTAAGGAAGTTGATTGCCTAGGTGTTGCCCTAGCACCTGGACAGCGGTACAATTCAAATTACAATTTTGTTTCTTTATGGCATCTTTTCCAACCGGACATGTGACAAACTGGCATGCATGAAAAGACTCGAACCTGTCTCAAGTTTGTCACAGGTTCAGTAGGAAAAGATCCCATAAACAAACAGACTTGTAATTTGAATAGACACTTTGCGAAAATCCCAAAAGTCCGCGTGCGCCGCGCGGTGAATAATGGGAATCATCAATATGCCCCTCCTTTCGCTACCACGTCACCACGTGGCAAACGCCAGCAGGCGCAGGTTACCACGGCATCGACGTTTGGAGCAGTCGAGTCGGGCGAGCGACGAGCCAACGGCTGCCCCTTCTTCGTACCTCTCCTTTGTACCGGCTCTGTCATCTGCTGCACCAACGCTTTGTCGAACCTGGTCAAAACCTGCCTTGGTTGCGGTGCAAATTAAATGGATTCGGTGACACTTCAATACGGGAAGGTAAGTTACGACAAATAACGCATTTAAATAAGTTCACCTGTCGAGGTACCTTTACGCTGCCACAGATACGATACGCCACCAACCACGTACGACTGGGCGGATGGACGGGACGGCTGCAACAGCTGCTGGCGGTAGCTGCCGGGACGCGCGCGCAGCCGCAACGAGATAGTGCATTATCTGTACCGAGGGTTCCCGAAATTCCCTGCCGTCGTGGCGCTGTACGTTTTGCAAAGTGTCTATTATCCCACTGTGCAGGTGCTATGGCCACATCTAGGCGATGGACTTCCTGAGAGGCGGTAGGAATATAGAGTGAGCCACGCCTGGCGTTACGGAACACTATTTAATTTTAATGAAATTCAAAAGTAAAGAAAAGGTGCACAGGACGCGCACATAGTCGTGAAAAAAAAATAAAGGAAATAACATGTTGCAAGCGTTCCACTCTTCGTAACTGCACGCAAGAAACACACAAAAGCTTCGAAAGCATAACAAAAGGAACAGAAGCCAGATCAAAGATGCCATACAGTTCGGAGGAGGACGAGAGTCCCATCATAATACCAAGATGTCGGTGGTGGCTTGGGTGCTTACAGTGCCAAACAGCGCTCACTCACAAGCACAAGCACATTGTCGAAGACTTGCTCGGAGCCCACCAGCAATCTTGACGAAGCCTTGTTCGAGGTTCGACCACCCAAACACCCGAAGCCTTCCTTGCCGTTCCACCAGCCATAGCGCCGATGCCTTGCTTCGCGTTCCACCACAACCACACCGCGCGCGGGTTCCTCCTTCTTTTTGTTTCCCTTCCTCCGAGCCTGTGCTTTCGGCGATCGCGCATATTACTCACAACAGAAACCAGCAAAAAAAAGAACAAAAACCGTTGAATTCTGTGACAGTTGTCATGGCTGTGAATGTCTAGAGCGCAAAATTGACATTTGCAACAAAACTTGAAATAATGAGGCATGTGGAGAAGGAGACAAGAAGTCTTGTGTCTCTGGAGCCCACAAGATCTTTCAAAGCAATTTAGGAAAACTACACAAGAAACGGTGTGACATAAAAGCGCGACAGAACACATTCCAATGCACGGTATATTAAGACATCGAGAAACCACTACAGAGGTGGTTTAGAGATGTAGGGGCAAGCAACATTCCTATATTGAGATCAATCTTCTAAAGGAACGTGAAAAACTCATTTTACTCTTGAAGTGAAGAATCTTCTAGAAGATAGTGAAAGATTCATTTTAACTTGATGTGAACAACTTCACTGCAAGTGGATCGCTAGATTACCTTAAGGACCACCATGGCATAGGAAAAAAGACCATCTAATGGGTGGATAGATGGATGCAAACGGCGGTACCTTTTGTAACGAGCAGTAGTGCCAGTGTATGTGATGGGACTATTGTGGTGGCAGTGCCAGCGTCGAAAGAGAAAGTCAATGGCTCAACAATCAAGTGAAGCCAAGTATGAAGCTAGAAATACTTAAATGCCTTGCCAAGGAAATTTGCCTGCAGTGGCCAAAGTATCCCTGGCAAGCGATTCACAGTTCCCATGGCAGCTAACAGAACAAGGCCCAGATTACACAGCTTTTGAAAACCAACACGGATGGCACCACAAAAATGTATCCTTAGTGATGGGAAAGTGTAGAATGCCAAATAGTATGAAAAACTCTTACAGAAAACCGGGAACGCGGCAGAACAGCACACGACAAAACAGCACGCGACAAAACAGCACGGTCATAACAGCACGCGTCAAAAGAGCACAGCGTCAACACAGCAGGGCGACAAAACATCACGCGTCAAAATAGCACGCATGCAGCAACTTCGAGCGCGCTCTTCACCTCTCTCTGCGCGAATAATTTCGAACCTCCTTGACCATTTCATTTGTTGTCGCTAGGATTAAAAAAAAAATTGCCTATTTCAGTGCTTACCAAACTCCGCAACCCTAAGTGCATGCAATATAGCATCTAATTTGGCTCTCATGAAAGTGGTGACAAGTTGTTCTCTTCGAAAAGAAATAGAGCACTGAAAGTCAATTATCGTGAGGCAATTTTACGGATTACAACATATAGGGTAGTATTTTGCTTTGCCTTTTTAGGACAAAAATTATATATTTTGCTTTTGAAAAAGCGGCGACAGTTGGCCTCTTCCTCAAGTCGCCCTTGGACGAATTGACCGATTCGACAAATTGGCAATCGACGAGTTGGCTTTCGACGAAAGCCAACTCGTCGAAAGCCTACTTCCTGCATCTTTAGTTTCTACATCACCAATTGATTCTTTTAGAACTGCATTAACCAGCCATTTTTATCAGCAGGCACCCTGACTGCTTTGTCTCTTGTTAATTTTTTTGTATATATTGTCATTTCTGTATTATGGTTTGTTACTTGCCCCTCCCCACTGTAATGCCCTCGGGCCTTGAGGGTATTGAAATAAATAAATAAATTGGCCTAGATCCTTCATTCCTTTTCAGTGCCTACTTTGATACATGCATTTTTTAACTCCATACGCTATACTTAGGGTTCATCGTTTTCGGCTTAAACCGAATAAAAACGGTAAACATACACCGAATTCATTTCTTCGAATTTCGCTTTTAATGAAAAAGGTCAGTTTTTTCGAGGGCGTTTGGAAAGGGGAAGGGGGGGGGGGTGACTCTTTACTGGCCATATGACCACTTCCTTTCGCAGTTTGCATCTTGTTTTCGAGATCAGTTCAACTTTAAAAAAAAATCCTGGGGCACAGGTGTCTTCAGGACGAAAGCTGGGTTTTTGCACCTTATAGGTTATTGTGTGCAGATTTCTTTGTTCAAATAAGAGAGTTTAATCATGAACTGAACAATGAAAATCATGGGCGTCCGTAAATGCCGCACATTTTTCAACAGCTCTAGCTTCCGTCTACTAAAGGAGGGCATAAATACGATTGTTTTATTGCCGTTTCTGTGGTCGGTGCGAACTTATCACCTCTCGCAGTCGTGAAAATGGGGAAACGAACGCACTGAGTACGATGCTTGCGAATTTCTGGATTATGATATTCTCTTCTTCGACCGAAGTGGTATAGTGAAGATCATGTTCGTCCTGTGTACAAATACGAGCACACGACGATAATGGCAGATCACTATAGGGCCCCAGTGCGTCTTGCAGAACAGGTGCCGTCGGACGCCACAGATTGCAACAAATAAGAAAGCCAGTACATGGTTTACTCACTATACATTTTAAACAAACGCTTTTAAAAACTATTGCGTTTTCGCCAGTTTATTGGTTTTCGTCAATAAACTCAAAATGACCGAGAAGTTTATGAGTCTACAAATACACATCGCCATAAACCGAAAACTTCTGTTTGGAATTAGAAACAAGAAAAGTACGCCGAACTTCAAAATAATAAAAACGGATAAGGCAAAGCACTAGCTATATTGTCAATGACCTGTTTTGACGCTGTACTGTTTTCTCGCGGTATTGTTTTGACGCCGTTCTCTTCTGTCACTGTGCCCTTTTGACGCTGGGCTGTTTTGTCGGTGTGCTGTTTTGACACTGTGCTGTTTTGACGCCGTGCTGTTTTGACGCTGTGCTGTTTTGACGGGTGCTGTTTTGACCGTGCTGTTTTGTCGCGTGCTGTTTTGTCGTCTGCTGTTCTGTCATGGTGCCAGTAAAACCATCATATACGTATGAAACATGAAATCATGGGTGACTCGGGATCTCTTTGGCTGGGTCTTTGGTGGCTCATGTACTGGGAAGCCGAGTTTTTCGATAAACGTCCCAGCGTGTGGTTACTTGGTGACATGTGCCGCTTCACACTATCCAGTTCAATTCTAGCAGCCAAACACGACATCCAAGCTACAGCCGTTAGACCAACGCGTAATTAAAAGGTAGTGTAGATTGTTTTTACCATTTATAAATGTCCAGGCACGTCTGTGATTTAGCCCATCCAAAGGCTTTCGGAGACGGTCACAAGAGCCAGCAGCTTGCTTAGGGAGCTCACTGTCAGCCACTATGCCCCTCTGTACACAGTGCCACCTTCACGAGCTCCAACTGAAGAACAAAAGAAACAGAATGAGAAATTCTAACTGCAATAAGAACATCTCAGCGGCAGATGACACGGTATGGTGCCTGGAATGCGCCTCCAGCTGGTGTGTTTAGCGTTCTATACCACCCATGTAGCAAACGTGGTTTCTAATCGACGAAATTAAATGACACCACAGGAGCTGGCATGTCATGCTGTCGGATGTTGCAATCCTGGCGGTTGGTCGTACAACATCTGGCAAAAAAGATATATGAGCTACCGCAACCGTCATTATCCTCGCAACATTCAAAATCCTGGCTGACAAAGCTTCTATGGAATGTCAAGCTGAAGGATACTCTTCCCCCCACCCCCTTTTCCCAGCAGAAACTACCTCAACTGCCATGATGTTCACAACCCGGAAAAGATCCTCTAGAAAGTCCATTCAGGAGCAACTGGGGTAACTATAGAGACAAGCTCTCGCACTATGAAGCCATTCCACAAATCTGCCATAAGCAGCAACAGTTCATTGAGAGTATAGAAGTTTGCCTTGTTCATACATTTCGAGATGAGTTTGTATCTCTGGATTCTACCAAGACACTAGTTTCCAGCAGAGATTTATGTTGGCAGGCCGACCGAGTTGCTGAGTAGAAAGGTGCATGTGTAACACCACACGTGTCTTTTGCTGACATTCAGAGAAATGAAGGCTGAATTTCCCTGATCGATGCTGATTAGGTGGAAATCTTCAGACTTCTCCAATCACCAAATTCCTCAACATTACCATTTTTTAAGCTCATAGACACCCTGCACAAGGTTGAGTTGGGTGTTAACGGTCATTAACAACTGCATGAATTACCTGTACACATATGGGGTAACTATACTAAAGCCCAATTTATTCTAGTAACACACAAAACCATAAAACTACAGTAAAACACAGAGCTTGTACCCATGTCAGAGTGAGCGCTCAACCCCTACTTTTGAAACATATCAACTCATCAGAGGACATATTAAAGCCAATTCCCCTATTTAAAAAAAAAAATAAATAAATATATATGAAAGAGACATCAAGCGCCCCGTCGCCATGGGTGTTGATCTCCCCGACTGGCAGACAGCATGGGGATAGAACGAGTAGAATGGCGAAGCAGGAGAGGAGAGAGACGTTCCGTGGCAATGGAGCTAAAGCTAGAGAGTCAAAGGACACCGTTTCACTGAATAGCTGAATATAGTTCAACCATAATAATTTGCTGGGTGGAACTTAACCAATTAAAAAAAAGGTAAAATTGTTTTGTTTAAATTTGACTTTAAAATGTTAGCATAGCATTAGCCAGGATGTGCCAAACCTATGGTATTTCCTTTTTAGCTGTTTTGTGTTTTCTTGGTTTAAGTTCAACCTAGGTTTTCTAGCTCCCTGCAAAATTAAGATGGCATCTTTATCAGGTGTATCTTTGGGCATCATCAGTTTGGTGTATTGTTGGTACACTCTGTGAGCTCGCCCATTTGTTGACGTGTGGAATTATTACGAAGTTTGGCAACCAAGAAATGTTAAAACAAACAAAGCAAGAAAGTGGTGTGCAACGTGTACGACTGGTGGGACAGTAGGAACCGGGACTTCTAGTTGTTTCGGTATACCGGTTGTTTAGCGAGCTCACTGGTGTGAGTGAGCAGGGGTGGGGATCAAGCTCGGGACCCCTGGGTTCTGCAGCGCAATCTTTCGCTACACATGTTCTGAGCTGTGGTGTGCCAGCGACCCCCTAGGGCCAGCCATAACTGAATGCAATTCAAAGGAAATGAGAATTTGCGTCGTGTTGTGCGTGCTTCTATTTCGGTATATCTCACCCACGCAATAATGTTTCAGCCCCAGAAGGGTTTACGTATTAATGACCTCAAAACGCGGCAGCACTGATAAAATTCGTTCATGTGGCAATTTGGGTCAGTTGGTTCATGATCACAGACAAGCGCCGAAAAAATAGACAGGGACAAGAAGTTGATGTAAACACTGGCGCACTCGCAACTAACATTTATTGAAAAAACAATCTCTTACATTGCCGTGAAAAATGTCGGTCATGACTACAACCGGTGTGAAACTCTATCAAGCAGTTCATATTCTTTTGCTGATAAGAATATATATGTGGCACTTGTACGACTCATGCCTTCGGTTATAATGTCAAACGCCTCGTGTAGCCTTCTAGATACTTTATCTGGGTATCTGGCCAAAAATTTAGTGTCATCAAATGACGAGAAACAAGGGAAGCAGCTGATGTGCGTGGTTGCTGCAGCCACGGCCTTTGGAAAAGACAAATGCAAAACCAAACACTGCAAAATTTTCAGAAAATGCACGACCAGAGTTGTGTACGAAATCCCAATGTCATGTGGTTCTGTGTACACAGGTCAGACAGGCCTATGTAGTAATGATTGCGCCCGTGAACATGAGGTGGCAACACGACCAACCTCCATCAGGACATCTGGCCGCGCACTGCAGACCCTGCTTTTGCTCCCAGTCATTCGATGACACCAAATTTTTGGCCAGATACCCAGATAAAGCATCTAGAGAGCTACATCAGGCGTTTGAGATTAAAGCCAAAGGAACCAGGTGTACAAGTGACACATCCATAAGATTATAGGCAAAAGAATATGAGTTTCTTGATAGAAAGTTACTCCAGTTGTAGCCATGACTTACGTTTTTCACAGCTATATAAGAAATTTTGCTTTTAATAAATGTTTGTTGCGAGTGCACCAGTGTTCACACCAACTATTTGTCTCTGTTTTTTCGGCGTTTATCTACGATCATTAAATTTGAAGCTTTTCCTGATTCGACGCAGCCTATCTTCGTCAGCTGCGAGGCAAATCAAATTCTTGGAGATTGACCACGGTGAAATATACCTTGCAAGTCTGTCGAGCGCTTCAGTCAAAGCATTGGCTCACGTAAAAAAACGGGTGAAACGTTGAGAAATAGATGTGAATATGCCTGCATGCTCGGCGATCGCGGTTCAGCTCCCTCAACCGCAATCCTTGTACAAAAAGATGCACTGTAGCAACTGCATGGTTTACACGCTAAAACATAAACTAAAACCTAGACAAAAAAAACGGAACTATTTGGTGCGCGAATACAGAACCATTAGCACTGCCTGCTTCCCCCCTAACTAGCTTTCTCTTGATTGCCAAAGAAAGTTGTGCCCAAAAAAAGATGGGTTGCTTTTTTGCTGTAACTCAGAGGAATGAATTTAAGGCTTTTGTAACAAAAACAAGCAAATGCGTAAGCAACCATTTTTTATAATGCTTCTTTGTAATCAAAAAAAAAGAAGAAAAAAACAACAGACGCTTCGTTTTTACGTGTTTACGCAGTCAACTAGCTTTGCAAACGGCAGCCATTTGTAATTCTATGGTCGGATCAAGGGACCACCCGACCATGTAGAACATTGCTTTATTACCTACCCTATCCCTCAGCTCTCAAGAATCATCCCCAATTTAGACTAGGTGCTTGCTCGGTAAATTACAGTTTGTGATGGTGTTATTTGTTTAGAAAAAAACAAAATTTCAGATAAATACCAGCAGTGCCCTGCAGAAGCAGTGCATGGGCCCTGTTTCACCTTTTACAAAGCATCCTGTCTCAAATAGCGGCAGAGAAACGGGTGGGGCTGATTCGCCTGCAGGCCTTTGCTGAGTTGATGGCTGCTATCCAGACTGGCTGCTCATCGGCAGCTTCTAGCCACCTGCAGTTTTTTATTCATCATACAGACTTCCTGCAACACCATAAATAAAAATCAGACTGACATAAAAAAAACCAGAACTTGCTTCACATATCAACAAAAGAACAAGTGCCAACATTACGCTTCTCTTGTTGTCGACAGTGCGAAGACCATGATGACAGCACCATTAAACTCAATCAAATAAGAAAAATGAGCTTCTTCATGACGCAATTGTATTAAGAACAGTGTGCATGTAGAGCTTAGATACGTACTTGTACCTTAAGAAATCCCGGGAAGCTAAGAACAAATGAAACACCACTTAGAAATAGCACAGCTCGCTTTATAGGCACATGCACAGCAATCAACAAGCCTCTTGACGTGTTTTGCAGTGCAGGGATACATATAAAAAATCGACACCGGGAATGTGATCGAAATCCTTCGGGGTCAGTGCAATGCGCAAGTTTATCCTGAAGCTACTGTTTGTGCATGCACCTTAAAGGAGTTAAAGCTGGTTCACACTGTAGCAACTGACTATGACCGCGTTGAAGAAAACAGGGTTTTAAGCAGCTCACGACTGCCATTACTGCTGCGCGGCGTGGTCATAAGCCGTCCCAAGAGGCTTAAAGACTGGTTTTGTCGGACTCAGTCCTAGTTGGTTACATCAGTGTGGACCAGGTTTTAGACTAAAATAGTGTCCAGCATTGGGTCTTTCCACAAATGTTTTAAGAGACTTCCTTCAACTTTACCAGATTCTCGGGTACTTAAAACCTGTAGTAAGTAGGGAGCCATCACATTCAAAGCTGGATCTCCTTGATTTGTACGTGTCTCCGCAGTACATGCGAGAGCGCCTGCCAGATGTGAGAGTTTCCACCTATGTACCACTAAACATTCTATACCGGATCAGAGTATTTTAATCAAACCATTCAACCTCTTTCCTCAGCCATGTAAACTACTTGTGCACCCACGAGTTCTACAAGTCACGAATGTGGCCGGGGTAAATTAAAACGTCGCTAAGTCTAGCAATAATAATCTTTATTAGCGACAGTAGCACTCTGGGTAGCTCACAAGGCTAGACATATATGCAGGGGCCCGTGTGCACGAGCGTCTGCTAGCCAATCAACCAGAGCAAGATTATTAAAATAACAAACAGGCAACAAGGGAGAAAACAAGAACGATGAGATTAACAGGGTTCGGACAACACTTTTAAGAAACTCCAGGCCCGCGCACCTCAAACCCAAGGCCACGCACCGCAGGCCGGCGCGAGGCACACTCCGTACAGGAGCACAGCGACGACGCCCAGCTAGGAGCGTGTCCTATCAATCCGCCAAACGCCAGCGCCAAACCGCCACTCGAACCACGCCATCCCGCTGAACGCGGCGCGAAAGCCCAGAGCGCGCAGGCCGGGAGTTTCAAAATACTGGGCACAACTGAACGCTGTCGCTAGCGTGAGAAAGGACGAGACGACACGCCAAAGCAAAAACAACCCAATTCCTCATGCGTGTCGCCCTCCCGAACACACCCATGGCGTTCGTTCCAAGATCCGTATCGAAGTGTCTGACAACACAGAACAGTGCACTGATAGCAACGCGAACTTTAAAATCGATCTAATCAGCGTCTCTGCAGTGCTCCGGTGTCGCAGAGCATTCACGGGATTCTCAAGATAGCGGCGCCGCCGCCGACGCCGGTTAGTCCTGAGACGATTTCACTTTTTCCGACTCAAATCGTCGAAAGAAGTTAAAAATCGTCCGAATTACGGTGGCAACGTGAGCTACGTTATTCGGAAGAAGATCTAGCATATCTGGATATTCTTCTAGCATGCATTATGAATATGACATCGGCAAAACTTACCTAAACTTGAATCGACCGACGCACTTCGAGAAACAGGCATTTGTCTCCTCTCAGGCGAGGCGAACACGAATCCGGAAGCTGCATGTGGCTTTGGATTGGAACGAAGCAATGGATTGAAATACGAATGAACCACGGATAAATATGAGCTTTGAAACGGGGGCTTGTCTAAGATGAGTGACGATTAGTATGCCTGCCGGGTATATATGTGTCTACTTTTCAAATTAACTTTAGTTGAGAGTGCGCCCTGTCCTGCTGTCTTTCTCTCTGTTCGTGTATTTTTCGGCGCTTTTCCACCGTACAGATAGTTTCGGTTTCGACCCCTTACCCTATTGCAGTTTATATTTCGGTGGCCGGTGTCACTACCGTGTGTTCTTCACGCAGTTTGAAATCAATTTTTTGGGGCGAGCAAACATAATGTCCCAGCGTCTCCTATTATACACTCCGTGATAACCTTTGCTGATTGAAATCTACATAAACTTATGTCCATCGCGTCCCTCAAACACGGTTTTCGACGTCTTAATGCAACTTGATTTTTTTTTTTTAATTTGTGAAGACATGCAATTGCTTAATTAATCAGTGGATATTTTTTTCAGTTTTTATTTTTTGTAAAAAAAAATAGTTTATTTTTTTATTAGTTTTTGTTTAATTAAAGGCCGTGTATTGCGGCTCAGTAAAACAGGTTGTTTTGAGATTTTCCAAAATCACGTACAGCCAACAATGCACCAGTGACGTAGGTAGAGGGGTGGCGGGAAAATCTTTCAGGGTCGCCCCCCCCCCCCCTGGAAATTATTCCTGGCTACGTCGCTAAATGGGCATAACAGAAAAATAAGCAGTACATTTTTTTGCCTCATAAACATACACACAAATCGAAGGAAGCGTGCATTAAGTGCTTGGCGTGGGATTTGCTGAGCATGACTCTCAGTTTTGAGATGAAGTGCGTTAATTATAGTCGGCGACAGGTAGTGGAAGCTCCTCCCATCTCTTTCCCCTTTGCAGAGCGAACGCTCGAGAGGAGGCGACCCCCTCCCCAGCGTTTACTTTCAACCTGTCACCGAGTATGGCTTTTTTTTTTTCGTGGACCTTCCAAATCGCTACAGCTCGCAGTGCGTATAAAGGTGTAATCTAGTTGCTAACTTGCTGTGCGTGTCTAAACAGAAGACATAGTTCCCTCCGGAGCTTTAGGGGGGATCGGCGGCTGAGTGGGTTAGAGCACACCACCTCGGAGCACGTGGAGCGAAAGCTCGCACAAAAGAAACCAGCGATCCTGGGTTCAATCCGTACCCCTTCCCGTTTCGATCTGGATGAACATCGTATCGGCGTGCGGTCGTGTATCGCTACTGCGTGATGCACGTTAAAGTCCCCGCGCTAGTGGTTGTACTGCACTGGCTAAATTTCTCACCTACAGCTGGGAGACTCGTCGGCCGTTGAGGCAGACCAAATTCTAGGCTGTATAAACATACACACACCTCAATTTTTCTCCGGAGCCATAGCTACAGGCAGTTTTCAGCGCACGCGATCAGCGCATTCAAAAAACTAAGAACAAGAGCACGCCCACGAGGTCTCGTGGTGCCTCTCATTTGCACGCGCTCTCCTCAGCTTTTACAAAGTTGGAGCCCTACAGAAGTTACGCTAACCTTGACAACACAGAACAAATTAGTTCTGAACACGTCGACGCGTGCACCACCGAAACGTGCCCCACATGTCCTACACTTCGTTTCACGATCAGTGCGAGCGAAATCAATGCGAGGTCGATGTTGACACTTCACGAGCTCTCCTTCGCGCGCATTTATGGTAAAAAAGAGAATAAAGAGTCATAGAAGAAAGGAATTATTCCACATATTCTCTGTTGTGTAATAGATGGCAGGGTAGATCTACGTTTTGACCGCCTACGCTAAGCCTATTTCGTATTTACAAATTCTGATAGGCATGAGTCAGAGTTATTACAATAAACGCTAGTGGCTCAGCTGGCGCTAGTGTGCTGTTGCATTTTTAAGCAGACGGCAAGCAGTCAGAAATTGACTTCCGGTAATGCATTTCTATGGGAAAAACGAGTGCATTTTCTCTCTGCGCTCGATTATAAGAGCAAATATCACGAACAATTTGTACGTACAAGGCACATGGGAACATTTCTCAGTCACGCAGACGAAATAATTGGTCAGTTACAGCACTTTTATTTGAAATTCGTGGCATGAAAAACGGTGTTAAAACCGCTTCGTACGTGTATTTATGTGCACTGTCGGACACTGTTAGCGTGAACACGGCGTCGACGCTTTTCAGCATTGGGATTATACGTGCCAAAGGTACGAAGGACATGTGGAAAACCAAGAGAGACGGCAAGAACTACGCAGTAACACTGGATAAGTAACTCCTTGTGCACGCAGACGATCAAAATAAATTGAAAGCCACGTAATATAGTCAGATGTGAAATAAATAAGTACTGTTTTATTCTTTCTGCTCACGAATATGTGCGAAGATGCTTGTTCTGGGTTCAAATCATCACCCGCACGCTCCAAATCTTTGCAAATAGGGGGAGCCAGAGAGCAGGTGCCCGCAGAGCCGTTTATATTGAGGGAGTTTGGCCTTCTTAAGGAGGTTTTGACAGCCTGACAACCAATGCAGTGTAGTCTGACAACCGGAGGATGACCACTTCCGTCCGCCATATTGTGGCTCTGACTCATAGGAACTCTACGCAATTTCTCAGGAATGAACAAGACAAAGAAGTAACGCCATATTATTTTTACCGCGAAATCCGCTTGTTCTAGCGGCCAACAAGCTCCGCCCATTGGCCAAACTCTCTCAGTATAAACGGCTCTGGGTGCCCAATAAAAACTGCCCGACATAGGAAATAATAAAAAGACACACCTTTCGAAGCTCACGTGGACGGGCATATTAGCAATATATAAGCACCACCAAAATGCCAGCAAACCTTGAACACACTCTACATTCCTTTCAATCGTTAGTTTGCTTAGAATCGTCGCTCGTTTTCGCATACCTTCCTTGAAACAGAGGTTGGGGCCTGAAATAGAGCGAAGTTTAACATCGTTCAGCGGTAAAGAAAAATGCTGTAACTAAAACAATTACACTTTCACAATAACAATAAACCCTTGTGAAAAAAGTCATTTGTATGAGAAATGTCTTGTGTCCAATAAACACATATGAATCATACAAGACATACGAACATATAAGACCTATATAAGAACCATATAAGAACTATATGAGAACTATATAAGATATATAAGAACCATATAAGAACTGTATAAGAAACTTCTTACAAGTGTCTTATATGGTGCTTGTATGTTCTTATATATCTTATATAGTTCTTATATGGTTCTTGTATGGTTCTTATATGGTTCTTATTTGTTCCTATATATATTGTATGATTCATATGTGTTTATTGGACACAAGAAATTTATCATACAAATGAGAATTTTCAATAGGGAAGGTACATACTATCCGGTACAACCGAAATGATAAAGAGACTAAATTCACGTGCGTTTTCCCATAGGAATACACAGGGAGGATGGAAATGTAAACTGCATGCTGTCTCTTCAATTTGCAACCGGAAGTCCCGTAGACACTAGCGCCAGCTGAGCCTCTAGCGTTTATTGTAATAACTCTATGGCATGAGTCCACGTGGAACATATCCAAACGCGGATTAAAATTCGGCTTGCTTAATTTTGAGACGAAAATAAAAATATAAATATTTATTTACATTCCCGGTATCTCTTATTTTGTTTAGAATCCTTACGTTCTACGCATCAGTGGCATTAATGCGATCACTGATCAGAGAATGCGATGTTCCGTGGAATAAACTTTTTTTTATGTACCTGATCACTAGCGCCACCTGCACAGAAAACGTTTTTTGCTTTAGGCGTCGCGTGGCCAAGGCATTCGTAACTTTGTGGTGCAGACCGCATGCCACATGTGGCAGTGGCGGCTGCGGTGTCAGGTGAGTCAAATGAATCGTTCCCAATTTACATAAATACTAAAAATCAGTTTCTCATACTACGACGCTAAGTTTTGACGTAGGTGTAGCTAGAGCATTCTTGCCTCTTCTTGAAATTAGAAATACAAATGAGACTTTCTCTGACCAGCCAACATCTAAGCCTTTCTCGTGTTGAAGTTTCGAGTGTCGCGTTTCATTTGACAGATAAAGGCTTAGCACAAGTCGGTTTTAGAAAACATTTTTTGCTTGAAGCTTCTGAGGCAAGTTTGCTTTCGCGAATAAAACGCACAACCAGGCTGCAATTACGTAGCATGTGAAACTGATTTTTGTTATTTATTTAAAGTTGGGACGATCAGTTTGATAAAGCACCCGGTCATTCTTTTCAGTATGGAAAGAACACGCGTGTTCAACGCCGCTGCAAGGTATGCAAATTTAGTTGAGCAGTATTTATTTCACATTATTTTTCTTAAAGCGCCGACTGATGGCGGTTAGTTAATTTGTTCTGGAATAAACACCGGCCTCTGGAATCTGATGAAATGTGTTCTTTTATCTTTTCGTATTTACACATGCAGTGCAACAGTTTCTTGTTTTTGAATTTTGTTTTTAAATCAGTCAGGTGCTGTTTTACGGACCCTGCTTGCGGTTGCGATGTACTGTCGGCATGGGCGTGTCATTAAAGACCGCCGATCGCGTCACGCCGACAAGCGCAATATTTTTAAAAGAAAAAGAGGAAACGGGTCCTGGCCAAAGGTCTAAGCGCAGATACTCGTGGACGAAGCTATGTCACGGGCTATGTGATAATAGCCTAAGAGTCAAATTTAAGCGCAGCGTAAAAACACATTTTAAGTTGATGTAAGTAAAAGTGGCCGTATCGAGTACTTGAGGGTCCGATGATGAAGATGAGTAGTGAACGACGGTAATTGTGTGTCGTTCCTTGGCGCGCTGAATCGTGCAAAAATAAACGACACCCGAAACCACTCCCCGGCAGTTCCGTGGAATCCTGGGGCCAGTGAATACAGTGAAGCGCCACAAAATCCTTAAATGTTGGTAGCCGCCTGTCTAACCTGGTCGGCTTGGACCAAGACAATACAAGGAACGCTAAAGAAATCACTTTTCTGGCTGTTACATGGAATCCCGGGGCCAATGAACACACTGAAGCGCCTCTAAGGCTTCAATGTTGGTGGCTGCCTGTCTACCCTGGTCGGCTCGGACCAACAAAATACAAGGAAAGCCAAAGACATCACTTCCCTGGCAGTTCCGTAGAATCCTGGGGCCAATGAACACACTGAAGCGCCAATGTTGGCGGCCGCCTGTCTACACTGGTCTGCTCGGACCAAGACAATACAAGGAACACCAAGGAAATTCCTTCCCTGGAAGTTCCGTGGCATGCCGGTGCCCGGGAAATACAGTGAGACGACAGGCTGGCAGTTCACCGAATTCTCTGGGCGGTCCCGGTCCAGTCTACTACGGCCAAGGCCCAATCATGGCTCCAGCTAGCCCAAGCAAGTGTGCTGCCTGGGTCTGACCCCTCCGTACCATCCCCGATCGAACGGCCCAGCAGAACGCGCAGTTTAAATGGTAAAGCTGTCGCTGCTGAAGCAGTTATTAGAGGATGAACGAAGCAAAAGTCCGAGGTCCCTTCAGCACTAGGTTGATAACTTTCTGTTCGCGTACAGAACGACGCCCCACACCTTCACGGGGTAGACTCCTGCCGAACTGTTCTTGAAACGTAAACTTCGTACAAGGCTGACTTTGATAAAGCCAAACATGGAGGCAGTAATAAAAGCAAAGTCTGAGAGGGAGGTGTGTAGCGCGAACAAGCGTCGAGGCACAACGAGAGTATTTTCCGTAGGTGATCGCGTACTTGTACGTACTGTGCGTGGTGAACTTGTGAAATGGCTTCCAGGAAAAATCATGGAAGTGAAATCGGCCATGACGTACTTAGTCTTTGTAGACAGACGAATACGGTTCGTAGATGCAGATCATCTGCGACGTTCGTTCCTGGTGCCTGATGATTCAGCCGAAATGTCGGATTGTCACATGAAATTGCCGCATTGTAGTGACATGCCACAAGACGAGCGTCATGTAGAACCTGATCGAACACAGTCTGTAGATGATGTAAGTGCAGAGCAAGTGTCGCCGCGCAATACTCAATTGACCTCATCACCGGGACCGGTTGGTAAATCGTCACCTGTAGTGCCTAGGCGTAGCACTCGTGTGACGAGCAAGCCGGATCGGCTTATGTACTGGAAGTTTTAATCTTGTTTGGTGGGAAGTGTTGTGTCAGAGCATGACTTATATTCGCGGTGTCGTATCGCCACGCGCTTTGTTTTCCTGCATTGATCGCGCGTGCCATGCATTTGATTGTAATCGGTGCTGCCACTAAAAAGGGCGCACCGTTTTACTGTTGTGTTGTTGCGCGAGCTGGGACTGATTTGAAAACGACGAGGACGATGTGTGTATGATGATTGGAACGCAATGTTTTTGGCCTTGGATGTATAGTCAGCTGCTTGGATGTCTATGTGAGTAAATGGTAGACTCAAACGGAGTTTCTTAATTACAACAGTACCTACTTCAAGTACCGCACTGTTGTTGTATTTCCATTTAAAGGTTGCATCGTGTCTTCGCGATTTTCGTTTGGGCCTCCTCTTGGGAACGAACCAGTCGAGTAAACCTATTTCAACGTGTCCGATCTGGTGGCCTCTCTTTGGCCCATCTCTTTATTCGACAAGTCGTCAACCGTTTTATCTTCCTGCGGGATCAAACCAGCCCCTTTTTGCATACGGTTTTTCAGGTTCATTTGTGTGAAGCCTTACCTGATTTTATCGTTTTGTCCTGTGACGGAGGGTCAGGGCCACTAAGTGCCTATTTAAAAGAAGTAGTTGGTGCTTACCGATTTTTAGTAGCTCGCTTTTCGTTAGAATATTTATGCAATGTGTCACGAAAACGTCTAACGAAAGATTTAATAGAAATGTCTTTTTTCACCTCCCATGTATCGAATGTTGCACAGTGCTCTCCCTGGGCAGGATGTACTCAGTCGGGTTAAAACAAATTGCTGGTACCCGCTAATATGAAAACGTTTTTATTTAAATTACATACTGGGACGCTGTTGGTTAAAACATGGCTACATGAGAATGGTGTGTACTTTCCCTGGTCTGTGAATTGTTTTTTGTGAAAGCAACCCGAAACTATCGAGCATGTGTTTTTAAACTGCCGGGATGCAGTGTTTTACTGCACTCTAAAAAAAAAGGGTGTAGTGGGTACACCCACAGGGGGTGTAAGTGCTGCCACATATACTACACCCATAAAGGTGTACAAGTACACCTCTAGACGAGGTGCATACATACACCCTTTTTCAGGGTGCATATGTGCAACCTTTTAGACACCTTCAGCATTCGGAGGTGCACAGATACACCCCATATTGGGGTGTGTCACTACTCCTTTATTACACCCTCTCTGTCGTTTCAGTGTGCAGGTACATCCCTATTTAAGGTGTACAAGTATTCCCTTCTCTACACCCACGCAATTATTTGGGAGTAAAGATACACCCACCAACAGGGTTTACTATTACACCGTTTTCTACAGCCACCCCGCTCATAGGGAACATAGATACACCTCATTCAATGGTGTACCATTACACCTCTTTGTGCACCCACCTCAAGGACACCTGTACGCACCCGGGTGGTTGCAAAAAGGCAGGTAAACAGACACAAGGGATTGTTTTCAAATCTCCTAGAAGTTTATTAGACAGCCTATTCCGTAAACAAGTACAAACGTGCAAGCAATCCGTGATATGTGAAGATGTACAACGAAGCTGTTACACAACTGAGAAGATTACTTAGCAAACAAGAGCCGGGTGATTCTTAGGTAGTGTCTATTCTCCCAGCAGCCGGCAGAATTATTTACCCGTAATTCTGCCGGCAGTCGCCACTCATTAGTGATACAACCACTTCATCGAACGACGTTTCATAGACACGCGATGTTTCATAGACAGCTTAGATTAGCTTTCCTATATTAGCTTCTCTTTTTTTTTGTAATGAGCCGCCCTACACTATATGCGCGAAGTGACATGTACGGGTGGCAGAGGTGGGGTAATTTTTTTGTAATGAGCCACCACAGACTGTCGCCACGAAGCGACGTGAACGGGTGGGCTGGGTCGGTGGGCACGCGCCTCAGAGACACACGCGCGACGGAATGTTCCTTCAGCGTACATTTCCCGTAACGAGTGACGATGAAACGTTAGTGTCGACGAAACGTGTCTACAAAACGTGTATCAACGAAAAGTTGTCCATGCAACGCGTTTTCACAAAACGCCGGGAGAATAAGAAAGTCAGTATTCTACCTGCAGTTATCACCTGATTGTGGGCGACTAATGGCAGGCAACTGCCGATAGAATTTCGGGGAAATTGTTCTCCTGGCTGCTAGGAAATAGACACTGCCTAATTTTAGAGGTAACCCGGAACGGAAGGGTCAATTGCTGCAAATGAGTAGGTAGCAGCGCACTTACGATACAAATACCGGACGTAAAATATGTAATCCGAGATGTCGACACGGGCTCACTGCAGAACAACCACACAAACACAAAAACGAAAAGAAAGGGGTCTTCAAAGATTCAACACAATGTGGCAGAAGCAGTAATTTGCCCAAACCGAACAAACGCATCACATGAATTCCTTGGGCTTCTTTGAAGAAATCGCTTGTTGCCGATGTACGCGTAGGACTTTTCAAACACTGGAAGCCTTGGTGCACTCGAATACGTTGTCGCGGACGAAATCTCCGGCAGCCCCGCTGGTCGCAGCACAGCACACAAGAAACTTGGCCGGGAATCAGACATTCCGGGATCGGAAAGAGCTACCTCGTCATCCGCGAAACCTTTATCACATGATCACACTCCTAGCCATTACCCGCACCCAGTCAGCGGAGTAAAGCGATAAAAAAAGTCCCCGGTTTATTGGTCCGGCGACTGCGCAGCTTCTTCCACGCTTTCAGCTTAGGGAGAGAAAGAAAAGAGGAGTATACGTGTCACAGTCGCCCCCGCCTGGAGGTTAGAGGCGCGATTCCCCCTTGACGGTTTGCCCACCGGCCCTCTACAACAACTGTGGACAACATTTATTTTTGTTGAGGCCGGTCAGCCTGCGCGGTTGGCGCGTGTGCCCAAGTCGGGGAAGAACGGAATGAGCTCAGGCGGACACATAGAGTTTGAACAATGAACAATATATTTACTTAAAAACAAAATAGAAATTTAAATTCCAAGGTTTGGCACAAAGGCAAACAACACACAACAAAAAGAAAACCCCAAAAGAAACAACAAGGAAAACGGTTGGCGCGCTACAGCAATACAAAATAAAGACAATGAAATCAAGCAACAAAACCACGGACGGAGAGCAAGTAAAAATAAAACGTCCGCAAAAGTAAAGTCCGAAGTGTACGGACGGGTCTCACTCAAATTTGGTGTCGAAGGGGATCGTCGGGCTCTCGGCGGTGGTGAGCTGGCAGGAAGACGGCGGCGGTGACGATGAAGAAGACTAAGAAGATATCGCGTTGCCGGGCCGCCATTCGCGCCGACTTCACCCCGCAACCCCGAACGTCTCGCCTCCTTGAAGACCCAAAAAGCTCTCTCCCGAAACTACGCGCTCCCCACGAAAACCGTCCCAACCGTCCCTCTCCACGGCGACGTATTTCCCGCCTTTGTCGGCGCCGAAGGCACCCGCGAGGGGAAAAAAAAGAAGAAACAAACAAAACCGGCTTTGGTTTTCCCGTTTGTGGTCGCCGCAACGCGAGGCGGCCCACCGAAAAGGCAAATTGTCGAAGGGGCACGGCGAGCAGCACAAAAACACAAAGAAAAAGATCGCGGGAGAGTCGGCCGGCGCCAGAGTTTGCGACAATACGAAAATAGCAGCTCCTTCAAGGCCAAAAGAGGCTGTCCTTGCAAAGGCTTATCTTCAGGGTTATCCCAACAATGAACCCAACGAGAGGTTTGTCCCATTCGACCCAAAGTTAATAGTACAGTGGATGCTACCCGTGGCCTTGGCCTTCAGGCAGGTGCCGTGCTCTGCCTTATCTCTAGCTTGGAGACTGTAGTCACGTGATCCTACCCGGAGACCCGATTGGCCTAAAACAAGCATAGCGTCCACTCTACTGTCAATACCGAGTGAACACGACAGCTCCATACTTTCTAAGAAACTGCCCGACCCAAAAAGTGACCCCCAAGGGGGAATCCAAGCACAAGGTGATCGGGGTGCTTGGCTAGCGTGGCGGTGCACTAATACACCTAGAGGTTTTAAGGGAGACGAGAATGCTCATTTTTGGTGTACAAGTACACTGGCTGGGCAACGGAGGATGCATCTTTCAGAAAAAGGGTGCATGTGCACCTGATACACCCGACTACACCCTTTTTTTCGTAGAGTGTGGGACGTTCTTCAGCGAACGTTAAAAAAGACCTCCCGTTGAATGGGCATGGAATGCGGTTTTTGCAGTTGACGTCACGGACTCTGTGCCATATGATTTAGTTATGGTCGTAGGACTCCACAATATTTGGAGGAGCCGCATTGCAGTGCGGCATGCAGACGTTTACGCGCGACCTGTGTGCCTGTATTTTACTGAAAGCATCCGGAAAATTAGGGAAGTGTACAGCTTTTCAGGAGATGGCCCGGATTGGTTGCAAATCCTACACAACCTGGCTACAATAAGATCTGTATAAGCCCTCCACGCTCACCGAAGTTTCGCTGATGTGTTTGTGAACAGCGTATCTGTATAGTAATCCTATGTCTACCTGCCAATAAATAAAAAAAACACGCGCTCGTAGCCTAACGGTTATCGCGCGTGCCTTCCAAGCAGAAAGCCAGGGTTCGACTCCTGGCCGCGAAGACGCATTTTTTTTTTGCTAGCGTAATGTTCTGGTAAATTCGAGAACCGTGTTGATGATTCGAGGTACACGATTGTTTCAGAAGCCCACGCGTGTAAAAAAGGGGCTCCGCGTGGCAAGCCGGAGTCAGTTTCGCCCCTGCGTTTGTCACGCCGACCTCGACTCCCGCGACGCTCTGCTTTCTTCTGTTTCCTTTTTATTTTCGGGCAAACGTTCGCGCCATTAGACGTTTAGTGTCTTCAATTATTATCGCCGCCTCACTTGTCATTCGTGACAATATGCTTGCTTGTGGACGCTTTCATTCTGCCTTAAGAATGGCAAACTTTTGTAAACAATTGCGGAACTGGTCTTGCCTATGTAGTTTTGATATTACTATTTTCGGACTCTAATCCCTTGCATACACACTAATCAAGAACCTTTTTTTACAGTTCCTGGATGGAAGTAGCAGATCTGTGAACAGGAGTCAATTATTTCATAAAAGGTTCTGCAATTTTCAATAGAAAACTTATGCTCCACTAAACCTGAATCTTTCGTAACAGAACATGTTTTGCAGTTTTGAAAAATGGTGTATGATTGTTAGATGCAGTAGCATCAGTATTTTAAAGAGAGTTTATATACATACCTTGCGCGTTACGCCACGCTGCGATGCTCCGCCCCCCGCCGCCATTACCCAGTACCCCGCGAGCGGCTCCCAAGCCTTCGATATGGCCCATTTCTTTCAGTCGTCTAATTCTTACGTCGTTGGACAGCATGCCATTAATTTTTTTTCAGTTTTGTTTTTTACTTTGTGTATTGTCTAAAGTCACGCGGTCGATAAGCGAGTCTCTAGCGTATTTTAGGCGCCCTCGGGCAAAAGATGGCGTTGTCGCTATAGTGAAGTGGCCGCTCTGCGGTGGCTATGTCGATGTGCTTGTTGGCCCCACAAGAGCCATATATGTGAAAGAGTTCGAGCTTCATGCCCTCAAAAATCAATAGAGACATTTTCAACAACAATTTGTTACGGTGAAAATCTGTATATAAGCTTTGCGTTCATCTAGACGCGACGACCTACCCCATTGTTTTTTCAAAACAAATTGCAAGGAAGCATTGTGAAAAACTCGATAATTTCCGTCAGCTACGTGACTCCTCAAGTAATGAAGGCGTTCATTTCGCTTGAATCTTAACCTACTTCATCAGTAATGGAAAGAAAGGTGTACCGGCGCGAAGGAGCGCCTGCAAAAATGAAAACAAAAACGGCGGTCGTTGACGCGTTCACCGCCGCGAAAGTCAGCACAGCGAATTCTCCTCTCGTTTATATTGCGATGTTACACCACCATCTAGGGTACCGGCGCCTCCCAATAGGAGGACACAATAAAAAAAAAACATTATTATATTTGATGAAGTGGGAGCTACACACCTGTGAGTTGCCGTTTGCATCCACGTAGGCTCTGCTGATCCTCGTGATTGACACGCTACTTCGCTTTTTTGACTGCTCAAGCGTTTGGTGACAATGGCGCGTAACCACCTTTGGCTGCCTGAAAAACTTCACGTGGCTAAAGGTGTCGCAATAACGAAGGTACTCTTGTCTTATTGCCACCGGCAGAGAGGCAAGGGGGAATCGCAGAAAAACGCTCGCCGTACTCGACCGGCTACGATTGCTGTAATGGTTTTTGTTTGGGTGCGGAGCCATGGCGCCGGCTAATCCAGCTTGCAATTTTGATGACTTCCTTGCAAGGCATGTAATGTTTTTGACTGCAATTTGAAGTACAATCACATTCAAATGATTGGGATGGTCCCACAAAGTGTATTGATGATGATACTTCCATGGCAATAGTTTATGCACAATGGTGCCAAGCTGTCACTTAGGCCTCTCAGATAATTTCCCATTGTGCAGTATATCTTGGCACACTTTGGGTGCAAAGTAGGAGTGTGCGAATAGTGATTTTTCTAACCGAATTGAATATGAATCGAATAGTTATGGGACCGAGTTGTAGATAAATCGAATAGCGACAAAAGTGAATCGAATAGTTTTTGAATATTTGGTACACTGTTTACAAGAGTGAAAACTACTGCAATGAGGTGGGAATAAATACCAGAAACAAGAACCATGCATGTGTGAGTTAGCTGACTACAGCAGGGTCTTGCCAACACGCAAACTGCGGAAGCATAGAAATCGTGCGAAGGAAACCACTCGTGAACGGTGTGAGAGAAACCAGAAACCCAAGAACGTCAAAACGCCGAAGTGAGCTTAAAGGGCATCACTGATTGCAGACAGTTTTAAAATTAAGAAAAAAAAATGTTACTTTTATTAACATACCTCTCCACATACAACATGGGGGCAGAAGCAGTTGAGGCGTGCAATTCAGAATGTGTGCTACAAGCATCTCGAGAAAAAGTGCCAGGGGCTGCATTAGACGAATAAATGACACCGCTCCAATAGACGCACCGGTTCTGCCAGCGGTAATCATGTCTCGTACTGTAGGGAGACAAACGTTTTGCCGAGTATGCAGACCACTTGAGAGAACTGACATCTTCAAGAATGTATGTGGCAGGCGTGCTGTATATAAGCGTCTATGAAAAAAAACATTTGCGGTGCTGAATCGCGCCGATACTGTTTTCGGTGATTTGAAAACTTCAAACAAATATTCGAAACTTTGAGAAACAACTTTTGTATTTGGATACCAAATCAAATAGCTATTTCATCGCCCTATTTGATTCGGGAATGGAATCGAATAATGCTAAATTCGATTTGTTATACGAAAATTGCGAATTTCTGCACACCCTTAGTGCGCAGTGATCGGAGCGGAATCGGGTATAGCAGGGTGGTCAAACTTGTATCGCCCCTAGGGGTTGGATCCGATAAAGTGGAAATACTGCGAATTTTATATGTGTTCATCAGTTTCTGATATGCCCGGTTCTATGAAGTATTGTTAACTTAAATTATAGAAATTACAAATTCACAATGCTTTGAGTTCAGTCTATGTTCCAGACACTTTCAGAAACATTCGGAAGCATTTCAGGAATAAAGACACCGTAGTAAATCGGAAATAGACATTGTTTTTGGTGATGCAACATGCCATAATTTGAAGCTGCAATGGCAGTGGGGGTTGATAGCCTTGAAGATTATAACTCTGTAATCTTCTCCAAATTGTTTACCCATGTAAGTGTTAATGATGTAAATAAAATAAATAAAGCAAATGTGATTAAACCAACCAGCTGCAAACACATTGCCCCGGGGTCTCTTATCTGCTTTCCGTGACGTGGTGCCATCCCCCAAACAGCAGACTGTTATCAACGTAGGACCCTATTGTTAAAGTTTTTATGCTGATAAAAATCCAGCTGCTCCACGAAATGTCGGAGTAAAATTGACTTTCAAAATACTCCTTTCGAAATTTTATGTTCGCCAGAGGGGTGCGTCAGTATTGATGTCTCATTTTACATTAAGCCTCTCAATTTAAAATGCACTATAAATGGCATGCCTGATATTCGTTTAGGTGTACTTTCTCTCGGCAAGTATATAGATTATGTCTCAAAAGGTGTAATCTGATGATGACCACACCTCAGGTCTCGACCGACAATTCATCAGGACGAGACCCAACCGGGACACTAGGGAGAAGCGGCTTAGCGAGGGTGGCTACATATACGCCAGCTTCTTTCGGACAAAAACTGAAAAAAATGGGGGTGTTTCCTTTGCTGTAGCTTTTGGCATGCACATTTTATTTGTTGTGTATTGAGATTCCTGCAGACTTTAATTTCAACTATTGTAAAATACTGAGCATAACCCGCAAATATGCAAAGGGCATACCCGACACCCATCCACTTGTCTTGAGTCATGCCCATAATATTAAAAGAACACATCAAAAGCCCAGGTGCCGTAGCGTCCTTGCCACAATAGCGCCGGTCGAGGAGCTGAAAATCGGTGCCTGGCACAAGCCATTGCATGGCCTTTTGGAACTAGGGAATCGTGATTAAAAGAACCACAGAAATTGGAGGCAAGCGGCGAAGGTGAGCAGAGTTAACGAAAAACAAAGATAAAGGGGGTTCCGTCGCATGAGGCTTCTACGTCCCGGGCATGTAATTTTGAGTGTGTTGTAGGCGGCTACTCAAAAATGTGTTACTTGGACGCAACTAATCGCAAATCTTTCTTGCAGTTTCCATGGCCCAGAAGTCAGCAGGTGCCAGTTTGTTCTTCTTCAAAGGTGGGGATTCCAGTTTTTCTAGTTTGGTCCGAAGCAGCAATAATGAAGTCAGACAAGCAGTACGACATATTTAATTGACGGAGCTCAGAACGACTGGGAACGAATTCATTGTAGTTTGCTTTGCTGCAATACACGTGGACAACACATTTGTTGGCATGGTCCCAGGTTTCGTGCAAGAGGCATATTAGTCACGCGCATGTAATTTTGAATTTATCCAGCTTAGTGTGCTGTAGGTGGCTACTAAAAAAAATTCTACTTGGACGCAACTAATCGCAAATCTTTCTTGCAGTTTTCATGGCCCACAAGGCTGCAGGTGCCAGTTTGTTCCTCTTCAAAGGGGAGCATTCGAGATTCTCTAGTTCATTCCGAAGCAGAAATGCTGAAGCCAGACAAGCGGTATGGCATATTTAATTGACGGAGCTCAGCATGACTGGGAACTCCTGCATTCAAGCTTATTTTTCTGTAATTTACGCAGGCGACATTGACGTGTGCCCAGTAACGTTGGAAGAGAATACATATGTCCCGCGCATGCAATTTTAAATCTTTCCGACTTAGTGTACTTTACGTCGCAACTCAAAGTAATTGCTACTCGGACGTAACTAATCGCAAATCTCTCTTCCAGTTTCCACGACCTACAAGCCAGCCAGCACCAGTTAGTTTTACTTCAAAAGGTGAGCATTTCAGATACTCTAGTCTGGTGGGAAGCAGGAATACTCAAACCAGACAAGTCGTTGCAACAAGCTTCATTGCAACTCGCGGTAGTTGCAATGAAGCTTATTTTTCCGCAATTAACGCGAACATAATTTTGAATCTACATGGCTTAGTGAAGAATTGCTACTTGCCGCGAACTAATCACAAATTTGTATCTGGCAGTTCCTATGTGGCTGCAGCTAGCAGAAGCTGATTTCATTAAAATGTAAATATTTCACATTCTATTTTCAAACATCAAGTTTTTTTAATGGGAGTTCTAAACGATTCACTTTATTTTGCAATAAATGCCGGATCCTCCAGTTTAGGAGTATATTAAAGATGTTTGGTATGGATGAGCCCGGTGTTTTGCTTCTTTATTTACAATTTGACAACAGCAACCTTTTGTTTTTCATGACTCAGAAATACATACAACGAGACGTCGTGCTGAACGTGATATTCCAACTCGTATATAGTTTTATTGGTAGTCGATATAATATATTGGATTCCAATATCCATAATACGTTAAGTACACTGGAGTTGTGAACCCTTATTGGATCCCCATTCGAACTTTGGGGATCCGATAAGGGTTTTATAGTATGGGATTCCAATGTTTTTAGTGTATATGGATATTAAAACCACTTCTTTAAATACAATAATCGTAATGTATATTGGAATCCCATAACAAACCCTTATTTTAATACGATACAATAAATGTAATGTTTTCCAATACACTGCTCATATCGTATCGTAATAGAAAACAAAATATATTGTTTACCAATATTCATAATACGTTGTTCATATGGGGGTTTTCCAATAGAGGAGACTCTGGTTCGTACGTCTATTTCGCACATGAAATAATATAGCGAAGCTAGCCGAGTGTCAACATTGACTGACGATACATTGGAGTCACGCAGTCGAAATGACGCCTGCAACAGAGCACAGTTTGAGGCTTTCAACAGGGGACACGTGGGTTCAAATATGCTGCGATTTCAATACTTCGTCTCCTTTCTGCCTTTCGATGTTTACTTTGATTCGTGTATACCAAAGCACTCAAAGGTGCAAGTAATAAAGTCTTGAATACGTACCTTTCGAAGCGATTGAAAGTGCGTCGGTTTCGCTTGGAGCCCACGAGCAAAGAGCGCGATGAACTGTCATCCGTCGGTCCCGCCGGGTCGCGCGATCGAGGGCGCCCACTACTACGCAGTGCGCATGCTCGGCGGGTCTGCAAGGCTCGGCTGGGCTCGGCGGCTCGCCCAGTCGCTCGGCTGGCTCGGCTACACCGCGGGCAGCACAGGCGCAGGCTCGCCGGCTCGCTGAAGTGGCTCCCTTTGAACTGCGTCCGAACTTCGAGCTGGCGCGCGCGCGGGTTTGACAATAGAAACTTGTCTGAAAACGAGGCTGCAACGTATCATTTGATGGCGAAAAGGCACGTATTTTTTACGTTGTTTTTTTACAGTGTGTGAATCTCGCGAAACAGGCGACGAAGAATGGTGGGTGAAATGTGCTCGCATGTGGCCGTGGATTTGGTGTACGACGTAGGATTACCCAGAAAGTTGCTCCAATATCGATAAATGTTCGCGTGAAAAGAAACTCCATGCATGTGACCTGTCAAACATGTTCACCCCCATTATCTTATCGTGCTATCCGACATCGTCACGTATCGCGTTCGATTGGGGTTCCAACACTGGTAACCTAACTTTTGGTGCATTAAAACAACAACAATAAACATTTGTTGGAAAACGATCACTCCAAACGCATACGTTTATTGGACTTTTTCATTTAAAGGTAGGTCACGAGTGTTTCAGCTGGTTATTCTGAATGGTTTCGTGGTTGTCTAGAATTTCCGGCGCGGGAGGCTGTGTGTGCTGTGTGCCGTACCAACAGCCTCACGTACTTGCGCTTTCGATCAATGTTAATGTGTTCGCAACGAAGAACGTTTGTGTTTTGTGTGTATCCACCTCCAATATCGTTATCTCTCTTATTGTCGTATGGTAACTCCTGTGTTCTACGATATCATTCACGCGATGGCGTATATATGGGCATACCGATATAGACATGTTGCTTCACGAATGCTCAATATTGTGTTACGTTTGTTCTTAGTGCGCGGTATATGCCGACGTAATTCATGCTGGTAACCTGGCATCCGTTCTGAGATATATGCACACGATATCATATTGTATTCTCCTTTGTGCCCATGATCGACGACCGATATTTACGTGTGACCGTACAGTATGTCCATGTCGGTAACTAATACTCTCGCGATGTCGTATTCTATTCCAATAACCGCTCATTATATCGGGGTATTGTGCTTCGATATCGTGTTAAGTTTCCTCTTAGTCCGCGGTCTATGCCGACGTAATTTATGTTGATAACCTGGTATCCGTTCTGAGATATATGCACGCAATATCATATTGCATTCTCCTTTGGGCCCGTGATTGACGACCAATATTTACGTGTGGCCGTACACTCCCAAGTATCACAGAATTTGGTAAAATCATCGGCCATGCCTCGGCCTTTGCTAGGCCAACAATCAATTTGGTCGGCCACCGGCAAATCCTCAGTGGACAACCAAAAACCATGGTCGGCAAAAGCTAGGCCACCAAGGCCTCGAATTTAGCTAGGCCATTGGCAAAGGGCAGTGCTCGGCAAGGCCCCGGCCACCCGAGGTATTTTTTTACATATTGGCCACCAAGGAATGTCCTAGCACGGCATTTGCCCAGTTGCCAAGGCCTTGCTTTCACCTTGGCCATAGGTAAAAAAAACGAGGGCCGGCATTTGCCAGGCCAGCGAGGTTTTGTTTTCACCTTGGCCATTGGGCAAAAAACAAGGGCTGACATTTGCTAGGCCACCGAGGCCTTGATTTCATCTCGGCTATTCAGCGAAGACCGAGGGCCGGCATTCGCTAGGCCACCGAGGCCTTGTTTTCACCTCGGCCATTGAGCAAAGGACGAGGGCCGGCATCTGCTAGGTCACAAACGTATATCCGAGGGTTGTTTCAGCCTGGCCATGGAGCAAATACCGACGCGGCATTAGCCTGGCCCCAGATGTATAACCGAGGTCTTGTTTTCACCTCGGCCATTGGGCAAAAAACAAGGGCCGGCTTTTGCTAGGCCACTGAGGGCTTGATTTCATCTGGGCCATTAAGCAAAGACCGAGGGCCGGCATTTGCTAGGCCACGGAGGCTTTGTTTTTATCTCGGCAATTGAGCAAAGACCAAGGGCCGGCATTTGCTGGGCCACAAAGGTATATCCGAGGGTTGTTCTCATCCTGGCCATAGAGCAAATACCGACGCGGCATTAGCCTGACCACAGATGTATAACCGAGGTCTTGTTTTCACCTCGGCCTTTGGGCAAAAAACAAGGGTCGGCATTTGCTAGGCCACCGAGGCCTTGATTCTCGGCCATTAAGCAAAGACCGAGGGCCGGCATTTGCTAGGCCACCGAGGTCTTCTTTTCATCCCGGCCATTGAGCAAAGAACGAGGGCCGGCATCAGCTAGGCCATAAAGGTATATCCGAGGGTTGTTTTCAGCCTGGCCATGAAGCAAATACCAACGCGGCATTTTCCTGGCCACAAATGTACAACCGAGGGTCGTTTTCACCTCGGCCATGAAGCAAATGACAATGTGCAATTTGCCTGGCCACAAAGGTACAGCCGAGGGTCATTTTCAACTCGGCCATGGTGCAAATAATGCTAGCTGTGGCATTCTTATGGCCACTAAAGGCATAGCAGACGACAGTTTTCTCCCCAATCTAAAGGCAAAATAACATTCGAGGACAGATGTTTGTGTTTGTAGGTTCATCATGTTGCAGGCAACAATACTCAAGCTCTACGCATCACTGTAATGTACTCAAGGCACTGGGGCGGATCAGCTAGAAGGCATCCAGATTAAAGTCTTTGTGATCTGAACATCATATGACGTGCCCATTCTTATTGAACCTTCATTTTACAGGAGCTGCTGCTTCGCTGTGCACAAAGAAAAAAAATCGGCAAAACCTACCCAGTTGCAATTGCTTATGATAATCAAACTCTAGGCTAAATTGCAGTTGCAATAGCTTTCCAACAACCATGTTTGTAGTCTGGCACAAATGATTTGCAATGTTTCTTGTCACCCCGTACAAAGAAAACTGGTGTCATTTACAGTGTATGTTATCTACTAGGAAAACAAACAACAGAGAAACCGTTTACCCTTTTTGACAAGAATATAGTTTCCGAAGGATATATATATATTGCCTAGTCTAAAAATTTCAAAGGTGCTGGTGGCCAGGCTGTCGGTTAACTTATCATAAATTCAACGTACACTGAAAGAAAGGGTCATCAGTTCGATTCACTGTCAGTTTAAAAGTGCATGTCCCCAGGTTAGTCAATTTATACCAGCAAGAGAAGACACCATTGTGTTCAAATTCGAAAGATGTTGTCCTTTCCGTCCCCTTTGTAGAACTCTTTCGTATTTTTGAATCAGGGCTGTTCAAGAAGTATCCACCCTTTGGCAGAAAAAAATACATTTATTTGCCTTGAGGTCTAAAATTCTAATCACCTTCAAAGTACTCTCCTTGGGATAGCACACACTTCAATGTTTGAAAGGCTTAGCTGTTTATTCAGCCAGCTGTCCCGGTGCCCTGGGCCTCTTGCCTCATTGTTCACATGGTTTCCTATCTTCTCTGATGACTTGGCGACCTCCAGTTCCACATGCGCCAAGCCTCAGCGCAACGCCTGCACAATGTTTTGAGAGCAATTCACTTATATTATCAGGAGAAACAAAATTTAATTTCGATTAATGGCTTCTTTTTATGTCACCATTTTGGAACAATTTTTCAGCCAAATAGAAAAGCAGAAAACAGAAGAATTGCCACTCATAAGCTGCATGAAAAAGTATAATCTGCTTGTAACACTGGAATGTGCTTGCCAGAGGCGAGTTACAGCGAAATAGAGTATTGTATTACCAACTTCACGTGATCGTTTAAAATTCTCTAAAACTGTAAAACTACGGCACCTGAAAAAAAGTCTTTGAAGTATACAACCACTACTTTTTGCATTGACAGCTGCCATTAAATATTTTTTTCTCTGAATTAAAATAAGTACAGTGAACTCGCAATAATTCAAACTCTGATATTTCGTACTTCCGGTTAATTCAAACAAATTTAAAAATTTAGTTGTTCCGTTATGTTTGTAATGCATTTATAAGCTGTTTAATTCAAACAATGTTTTCGCTCCATTCATACTAGTTGTCCATTGCGACGGGTTAGCCCCGTTAAGTGTGCTTCTCATCGAGCACCTCTCTACTGCAGGAAAGCTATAGACGCGAAGCTCGCGGTCATTGCTTTTCCGCAGTACGCCGGTGCTTGGTAAGAAGCATATTCGATGGGACAACCCATCCCGATTATGCAAGCAGCACTGTCCTGACCATCTGCTTTCATTATTCGTGCTTCTTTTATTTTTCTAAGGGAATTAAATTCCCGATGAAAGAAAAATATTTGCATATAGCAAGCAGATTTATAAATTCCCTCTATTAGGATAGCTGGGCGTTTTTTAGGTATAATTTTATGTGAAATATGTCATTTGCATGCCACCCCAATGTAGGCATTGGATTTTCAGAGACCACAGTTCATTGATATTGTTATATTAAAACTAAATTAGCTTAGAAGTGGACAAGTGGAAGGTTTGGAACAACCTTCACAAGTTCAGCTGAACGTTAGTAAAAGGCTCTGAGAAATTCTTATATATTCAATTAGAAAATATTCGGCCAATATTACTCTTTGCTTTAAACTTCCCCAATGTCTAATCTGTGCCCTTTTAGGGGCGAAGCTCTTTAGGGGCTTGCCATGTCCGTATGTCCGTCCGGCGTCGGGCGCTCGTGCTTCGCTCGTGAGCTCACGCGCTCACGTGCTCACGAGCACGTGAGCACGTGTTCCTGTGCTCGTGAAGGGCAAAAAAAAACCCGCATCTCCACGGGGTGAATGATGTTGATTGGGGCGAAGCTCTGGTGGTGCTTGTATGCGTAGACGGTGAGCCGCAGCATGCCAAGCCTTTCGTTCGTTTCCATCCTTGTCCGAAAGATATGATGTGGTATGAAACGTGGTTATATTGCCGTGCGCAATGCTGGCCAAGTAGGCACCGCGCGCGTGGCATAACGGTTAGCGCGCCTGCATCCCACACGAAAAGCCAGGGTTCGATTCCTGGGAGCGCGACGTGTATTTTGTTTGTTCTTGCAATTTTGTGTTCTGGAAAATTCTCGAATCCTGGTGCTTGTTCGAGGTCCGAATGTTCTACGCGTCGAACTTTCTACGCCAATTATTCTAGAAGCCCACGCGTGTACATAAGGGGTTTCGCGTAGTGAGCCAAGGTCAGTTTCGCCCCAGCGTTCGACTCTGCTCTTTCGCCGACTTCGACGCCCACGACGCTCTGCTGTTATCTTCTGTTTCCATTTTTATTTTTGGACACAAGTTCGCCCACATTAAACGTTTAGTTTCCTCAGTTATTATCGCCTCATCAATTGTCATTCGTGACATTTTGGTGGAGGTGCGGGGTACCGCATGCCCGTGCAGCGTTCCCCTCCAAGAGCCCGCAGTGCAAGTCCGATTCCAAGCCCGGTGAGAAGATCACTCTCCGCGGAACCCGAAACTCGCACTAGCCGACGCACCAAGGGAGAGGATCCTGAGTACGGTTTGCTTGTGGACAAGCCGAAGCCGAAGAATACGAAGATGGCCAACCAGTCGCAAGCCCCCGCCGCTTCTCCCGTCATCTACCTGCCCGTCGCACCGCGGACGGCTGCCACCTTCCAAGGTGAACTTTACGAAGATGTCGAGGATTAGATTGACCAGAACGAACGTGTCGCCCGCCACATAGCTGGAACGACAACCAGCGTCTGCAAAAGGCGTATTTCTCGCTCGAAAGAACTGCCAGGTACTGGTACGAAAATCACGAGCCTTCTTTGACATCGTGGGATGTTTTCAAGAGCCAGCTGAAGGCAACATTTCTCAACCAACACCACCGAGATCGAGCCGAAGACCTACTTCGAACCCGAAACCAGGGACCCAACGATAGCGTCACCTGCTTCTTGGAGTACGTTCTGCGCCTGAGCGCCCGCGCCGACCCTCAGACTACAGAAGAAAAGAAGGTTAGAATCCTAATACGGGGCATGAGAGACGACATCTTCTGCGGCCTTCTTCGAAGCCCTCTGACAACAATCGAATATTTTGTCACTGAGGCGACGAACATCGAGCGTGCCCTGCAAGCCCGAGCCAGCCACTACCATCGACCACCCGGCTACACTGTCCTCGCGCCGTCTAGCGGCGACCTTGGCTTCAGTATCCCGGGCATTCGCGAGGTCATTCGAGACGTTGTCCGGGAGGAGCTCCGGAAGCTGCTGCCTGCTGCTAACCAGCCGGCTTCGCTGTCGATAGCCGAAGGGGTGCGCGAAGAATTTCAGCAGGCAATTCAACCGGAGGCTCCTGCCATAGCAGCACCCAAGGAGCCCACCCTGACCTACGCCGCAGTGGCTTGACGGCCACCGCCTCCTCCTCGAGCCTACGTCGCGCCGCACCGACGTCTGCCTCCTGCGCCGCAGCACGACCGCCGCAGTGACGACCAGGTCCAGTACACCACCCAGGAGCCGCGTGCACCTCGAAAGACCGACGTGTGGCCAACGCCCGGCCGACGCCCTCTCTGTTTCCACTGCGGGGAAGGAAACCACATCTACCGCCAATGCCCATACCGACGACTCCTCCTGCGCGGGTTCCACCCGAATGACCCACCCCCCCGTTATGGTGAACGCCCTTGGGAGATCGACGAGTACTTGCGACGACCTCAGTCACCCGAGCCTGCGTCCCGCCGAGAGTTCCGGTCGCCGTCGCCACGACGTCCAGCTTCACCGATGCACCGACCCCGACGTGAAAGCCTGTCATTCCTCGCTCCTCGCCCGGGAAACTAGGCGCGGCCACCCCTGGAGGTGGAGTTGCCGAAGAATACCGACGCCAAGATCCTCCACGAACGTTGGAGGGCCCCCACTCGAACGCTACCAGAGACTGAAGCGGTGTCCAATAACGTAAACATCGTCATCGACGCCCGCGACACATCAGCACTCGTGGACATCGGAGCAGACTGCTCAGTCTTGAGTGGGAGGCTCTCCCGCCACCTTCGAAAAGTCACGACGCCGTGGGATGGACCTCAAATACGAACCGCCGGAGGGCACCTCATCACGCCGGTTGGGAGATGCACTGCTCGCGTCGAGATCCATGGTGAGACGTGCACTGTCAAGTTCGTCGTCTTCCAAGACTGTTCGAGGGACGTTATCCTCGGAATGGACTATCTCTGCGAGTATGGCGCCGTCATTGACCTCGGAGCAAACCGACTGACGCTATGAATACCTGCTCCACCACCGGAGGAACCCAAAAGCGACGTCATCCGCTGTACGAGTCCTCGCAAACCACGTGAATCAACCACCGCGGTCAACTGTTTTCGTACCCGTCCGGGTTGATGAGACTTTCTGCGCCGACGTTTTGCTCGAAGGAAGCCTCCCGTTGCTTCTAGGAAGAGGGATCGGCTTCGCAAGAGGCGTCGCGGAGCTCCAAGACGGACACACTGTCGCACTCGTAACGAACTTCCGACAGGAGGCTTAGCACCTTACGAAAGGCACCGCCATGGGTCACGCCGAGGAACTCCCGGACTGAGCCACAATCGCCGGAATATCAGAAGACCTCTCTGCGTGGCCACCCAAGACAACGCCGCCTTCGCAGTTCGACATCGACCCAACCCTGCCTACCCCACGACGACGACAACTTAGTGACCTTCTCGCCAAATTCAATGAGTGCTTCTCCACGTCTTCAAAGGTGCGCCAAACGACCGTTGCGAAACATTGAATTGTCACTGAAGACAACGCGCTTCCTGTTCATCGGTCGCCGTACCATGTCTCTGTGAAAGAGAGAGAAGTCATTTAGAGGCAGGTCCAAGAAATGCTCGATGACGACATTGTCCAGCCCTCAAGCAGCCCGTGGGCTTCACCGATAGTCCTTGTGAAAAAGAAAGACGGGACTCTTCGGTTCTGCGTGGACTATCGCCGACTGAACGCTGTAACAAAAAAGGATATCTACCCGCTGCCACGCATCGACGACACCCTGGACCGGCTGCGCCTACGCCCGATACTTTTCGTCGATGGACCTGAAGAGTGGGTAGTGTCAGATCGAGGTCGACGAACGAGATCGTGAAAAGACTGCCTTCGTCACGCCGGACGGGCTGTATGAATTTAAAGTGATGCCATTCGGACTATGCACAGCACCGGCGACGTTCCAGCGCGTAATGGACACCGTTCTTTCCGGCTTGAAATGACAAAGTTGTGTCGTCTAACTCGACGACGTCGTGGTATTCGCCAGCGACTTTGGCGAGCACCTCAGACGTTTGCGAGTCGTGCTACAGGCTATCCAGAATGCCGGACTGACAGTGAAGCCGTCAAAATGTCGGTTCACTTACAGTGAGCTCTAATTCCTGTGCCATGTCGTGAGTGCTCAAGGTGTAAGTCCTGACACTGCAAAGACATCCGTTGTCGCCGAATTTCCGAAGCCATCAGACAAGAAAGCCGTACGACGATTTCTTGGACGGTGCGCATACTACAGACGTTTCGTTCGCGATTTTGACAATATTTCTGCAGCGCTCACGCAGCTGACGAAGGACGACGTGAACGTCCAGTGGGGGGAGGAGCAAGAACAAGCGTTCAACGAACTGAAGGAAAGACTCCAGTCGCCCCCTATCCTCGGACACTTCGATCCATCAGCGGAACCGGAAGTTCACAAAGACGCCAGTAACGCCGGGCTAGGTGCGGTGCTCGACCAAAGACAACACGGAGCAGAGAGGGTGATCGCTTACGCAAGCCGGGCACTGTTCAAGGCAGAAAAAAATTACTCGACAACCGACAAGGAATGTCTCGCCGTCGTCTGGGCGTTAACCAAGTTCCGCCCGTACCTGTAAGGGATCCCGTTCCGCGTTGTCACGGACCACCACGCTTTCTGTTGTCTCGCCAACCTCATGCACCCGTCAGGACGCCTCGCTCACTGGAGCCTTCGGCTGCAAGAATTCGATGTGATCATTGTGCACAAGTCTGGCCGCAAGCATAATGACGCCGATTGTTTGTCTAGGGCCCCAGTCGAATCTCTTCACGACAGCACCGACGACGATGATGGCGCCCGTTTTCTCGGAGCAATTACAGATACCGACATGGGAGCTCTTCAACGAGACGACCTCGAACTTCGCGCCGTGATCGACCACCTCGAAGGTCAAGGAAGCTCAGTTCCGCGAGTCTTCGCCCGAGACTTGCCAAGCTTCGTTCCGCGGCGAGGCGTGCTCTTCAAGAAGAACTTCGGAACGAGCAACCCTGCCTGGCTGCTGGTTGTTCCGGCCAGCCTGAGAGAAGAAATCTTTCAAGCATGCCATGACGACCCGACGGCTGGACACCTTGGCTACAACAGGACGCTCTCCCGGATTCGTAACAAGTACTACTGGCCGAGACTCCCAAAAACAGTCCACCTGTACACACGGTCGTTCCATCAGTGCCAACGACGTAAGAAGCCTCCGACGAAGCCAGCAGGACTCCTGCAGCCGATACCTGCACCAACTACGCCCTTCCAGCAGGTCGGAATGGATTCACTTGGGCCGTTCCCAACGTCGATGCAAGGAAATCGGTGGATTATCGTCGCGACCGATTATCTTACACGATACTCCGAGTCGAAAGGCCTGCCGTGGGGGACAGCGGTAGAAGTCGCCAAGTTTTTTGTCGAGTCTATTCTCCTTCGACACGGCGCACCTGAAGTGCTGATCACAGATCGCGGGTCATCCTTCATGGCACAGCTGACTCAAGAAGTTCTTCGGCTCAGTCATACCAGCCATCGGCGAACAACCCCTTATCATCCGCAGACCAACGGGCTAACGGAGCGTCTCAACAAGACGATCGCCGACATGATCTCCATGTACGTCGACGTCGAGCACAAAACATGGGACGAGGTGTTACCGTACGTCACGTTTGCGTACAAGACAGCGGTGCAAGAAACCACGGGAATAACACCGTTCCAACTGGTACACGGCCGGACGGTTTCCACAATGCTCGATGCCATGCTGCCTCACGTGCCGGCCGACGAAGGCAACGACGATGACTGATCTCGAAACGCGCGGAAGAAGCTCGCCAACTGGCAAGAATCAAGATTCATGACCAACAGCGAGTCGACGCACGCCGCTATAACCTTCATCGCCGGGACGTCCACTTTCAACCCGGAGACCGGGTGTGGGTGTGGACACCGATCCGCCGCCGTGGTCTCAGCGAGAAACTCCTGAAGCGCTGCTTTGGACCTTACAAAGTGCTTCGTCGACTCGGGGATCTGAACTACGAGGTGATGCCCGACGGAACAAGGACTTCATCACGTCGCCCTCTACGACCAGAAGTCCTCCACGTCTGGCGCATGAAGACGTAATACGCTCGATAGGACTGTGGACCTTATGTGTTGCAAATGACTCTTTAGTTTACAGTTATTTTTGTTTGCTTTGTTTTGTTTTGTGCTGCATCGGGGTGATGCACTTTTTAAAGGGGGGAGTAATGCCACGCGCGCAGCTGGCCAAGTAGGCACCGCGAGCGTGGCCTAACGGTAATCGCGCCTGCCTCCCACGCGAAAAGCCAGAGTTCGATTCCTAGGAGCGCGACGTGTATTTTGTTTGTTCCTGCAATTTTGTGTTCTGGAAAATTCTCGTATCCTGGTGCTTGTTCAAGGTACGAATGTTCTACGCATCGAACTTTCTACGCCGATTATTCTAGAAGCCCACGCGTGTACATAAGCGGTTTCGCGTGGTGAGCCAAGGTCAGTTTCGCCCCAGTGTTCGACTCTGCTCTTTTGCCGACTTCGACGCCCGCGACGCTCTGCTATTATCTTCGGTTTCCCTTTTTCATTTTTGGGCACAAGTTCGCCCCCATTAAACGTTTAGTTTCCTCAGTTATTATCGCCTCATCAATTGTCATTCGTGACAATATACGCATTGAGCATTTGACCGCAGGGTGCCATAGATGAAAACGAAGAAAAGGCTCGGCATGCTGCGGCTCAGCGCCTACGCAGAGAAGCACTCCCAGAGCTTCGCCCCAATCAACATCATTCACCACTTGGAGATGCTTTTTTTTTTTTAAATAGGCCTGTTCAGAGGATAGTGTAAAAAAACGGCTTGGTATATGTAGTTATTCCTATAGTAATTTCATACTTTGCCTCATATCATATTTCCATAAATTTCTGATAATTCAAACTTCTGATATTTCAAATTAAAGTCTGTGGCTTCCTGGAGTTTGAGTTTTTGAGAGTCGAGTGTATTAGAAAACACTTCCGGTCCTCCAGAAACCAAGAACCTAAACATTGACTTCAAGCAACAGCTTTTCTAGCTCTCAAATAAATGACATGCCAAACCAGAAGTGTAAAGGTTCCTTCAGTGACATGAATTGCAACCTTAAAGAAAGGATGAGTACCAGTTCACTTATGCACAGAAGGCAACTGTCCCATGTAGGAAAGTGACACAACTCGCAAACGTCCATAACACAGAGGGGCATGCCCACCTCAAACTCCAGGATTGCCTAGGGCTGCTGAAAATCCTCGTCCGTCTTTCTTGGAGTCCCCAAGTAGCAGCAGTCAGGAAGTCAACTTTCCCTCGAGGCAGACTGCCCTCGAGCCCCTCCCAGTGGCTTTCGTTATACCAGAAGCCCAAGATAGATTACGTTAGTGATGAGTCCTCTCGCTCGTTGCCTAGGAAAAGGCGAGGAGGAGCATCACCACTGGGAAGAAGTAGGGACCATTAACGCAGCACATCTCTATCTTCTGTTTCGGTTTTATCACATTTACACTGGTTTAGAAAACCAAAAATGCCTGCAGAAGCAAGTCACTGGACCTTGGGGAAACAGCAGTAGACTGTTTTTCATTATTCCAAACTGTTCATTGTTAGATTTGTTACACCACAGACCGGCATTTCACTAGAAATGGCAGTTGGTGGCTGCACTGTCATTGCACTAATTATAAGAGTATGAGTCTCTGGCAATGGAAGTTTCTTTGTAAAACTGTGGTGCTCTAAATAATGTTGTGGTTCAAGAAAATGGTGATGATGAAGATAAAAATTTAAATAACACTCGAAGGTGACGGGTCTTAAAGCCGCAAGCCACATGGTCTTGAGCAGAGGTTGGCGAGAACTTTTGTTATAAAAGCACCTTCAAATAAAATACTGATACACATTAGTTCTCTCTGCACAAAATATAAAACCGTCAATTCATCCTGTGATTTTGGTTTGCTTCAACTTGCAATAATTTTGACATTGCCTTGAAGTTTCACTGTAAAAGGAATTTCTGATGATGAATGTACCGAAGACTGGGGCACAGCTAAATTTCAATGAACAGAAGCGGTTTTTAACTAAGCGACACACAACAGAACATATAGAGAGATACTTTAAGAAACCATTTTGATGGGTACACTTCCACTTACAACCATTTCGAACAGAAAATATTTCGATGGACCTTAGTGCCTTCTGCTGAACAGTACGGCTGGGCAATGGATAGAATAACCGACCAATTAATCAATTATTAATATAATCTGGGTTAATTTGTTTATCCAGTAAATTGGTAAAACTTACGAACCAAAAGAAAATAAAAATTAAACGCGTTTACCATGCAAAAATGGCCGAGTCTACGTACATGAAGGGCAAACTTTATGTAAAATTTAAATCTAAAATAAACTGTAAGGGCAAGATTTGTAACTCCAGATAAGGTGCAGAGGGTTACACAAGCCCTGGCCACTTTAACATATATTGAGTGTCTGTTTAGAGCAGCAGAGAACAATCAAAGGAAGGCGCTCTTGCCGATGAATATCAACACATTTCTTTGCCTCATGCAACTGAAGTTATAATCGGCGAGTGTGTCCTTAAACTGTTGTCAACTATGTATTGAAGTTGATTCATAATCAATTTTGTATACTGTTTATCAAACATTCAGCAAAGGCAAACAAAAATATATGTAATTTTGAGTATGCACGGAAAGGAATGAGAATGAATATTCTATTAATAATCAGTTACAGGATGACAATTATAATCAGGTTTAAATCTTAATCGAAGCTCAGCCCTACTGTACAGTCATGGTTGATAGAGGCTGAATTGACCAAGCGACGACTGACACCAGTGGCACTGCCCCAACAAGAAAACTTCAACTAGCGATGAAAGATAACGTTCAGAAGAGATTGCGTGGCATGATACCTGACTCGGCCTGATCATGGCTGAGAACCGCACACCTTGCTGCAGATGTGCTGCTTCTGGGATTATTTATACTCACCATTATGTTTGCCTGCTGAGTCATTGGACAACGTTATTTGGCTGGGACAAAGACCACCGGCCCAGATAATTAAGGCGCCAACAAGCACGGCTAGGCGATAGCAAAACATAAGGGTGACTCAAATCGAGGTGTTCCTAAACAATAAGAAACAGGCAGAGTCGCATAGCAGTGGCGATGCACTCTTGTCCTCATACCGCCTCTCAATGCTAGTTCAGCATCTCTTGTAGAAGCACAGCAAGCAGTGGATTTCGGTCATTGCACTAATATTTAAGCTTGTACTGTCCAGGTCTCAGCACGACCCCCAACATACCTAAGGACAGAGATACAAAGAAGCAACCTACTAACCTCTGTGTAAATGTGATAAAATAAACAGGGAATGCCCTCGAGCTTATATCCTAGAGAATAGAAAAGCACCATGCACAACATTAACTTCCTAAAGGAGAGGGACATCCAACCTGGTTCTAGGGAAAAATGTCTAGGCTAAGGAAGTTCATCCACTCACAGTCAAAACATAGGGAAGCATTATTCACCACATTTACAAGCTTTAATATGGTTATTGATTTTTTTCAGCATAAACTTGTGGTCATTCTCTTGGGTCAAAACTAATTCAGAGCAAATCCATAAAGGCACGCAATTATTCCCTCAGACGTTTTCACAGTTCCAAATACAGATCCCTGTTTTTATCCAATGTTTGCAACGAAATTGTGCAAGAAAAACAACAAAAAGACTTGATTAAATGTAATAATTGTGCGCCCTTATGGGATCCTTCTGAAATAGTTTTGACCGAAGGGAATGACTACAAGCATATACTGAAATAATCAACATTATTAATAATAAAGCATAGAAATCTGTTGACTCAGCTCTTCCTGTGTTTCGACTCTGAATGGAACAGGCATACAGGGACGTAGCCGGGGAGGGGGAGGGGTGCTTATGGGGCTTCAGCCCCACCCCAAAATCCAGCCAACCCTATAACATACACAAGCATTCTAACCCCCCCCCCTACCCCTCTCCGCACCCCAAGTAATGGACATCCCAGCCACCCCCCCCCTCTAAAAAGAACAAAAAAATTTCTTGGCTATGCCACTGCTTTTTGCCTATATGTTTTCATTCGAAACAAGTTCGATGTCACCCCGTTTTTGGAAACTTGACTTTGTGTATGATGTTTTTGTAGTTCCTCGGTTAAAAACTCAAGCTATTCTTTCAACCACATTCACTCAGAGATTCGAATGTTGCTTCGTTTCGTTTGTCGTCTTGGGGATTTCTAGGGGTTGCGTACAGTAGAGGTTGCAATATCCGGGAACAAATTCCCTTTGTAGAGTGGTTGTAAGCAGGAAAATAGTATTTGTAAAGAGTGCCTTTGTGTCTCCCTCTTCTGGGTTGCCTAATTATTTTTAGCCCATTGTTTTAGACGTCTGTGTTTGCATCATCCTCCATAAATCCCTACTACTGTATTGGGTAAATTCACCTTGTTTATCCTCTGCCAGCTTGCACCTCGGTTTTTGTTTATTAAAGAGACACTAACATGCCCTAAAAATGTGCATATTTTTCTTTTTCTTTTTGCCAGGCGATTTAATATTGTGTTAAGAGACTAGTCAGGAAATATTTTATATTTCCTGACTATATTTAATTTAGCCAAAAAAATATTAGTATATATTTAATAAAGCAAAAAAAAACTCTACAGTTCAAAACCGAAAGACGAGCACTGAAGCTCATGGCCGGAAATAATGTGGCAACACCCGACCACACTTTTTGACCTCTGCTTCTGCGGTGTGTGAAGCAGACGGCGACGACGAGTTTGCGTGCACAGTTTGTCGTGCGATTGTTTCGAACTTATGACCATCTCGCTCGATGTCTACGCTTGAAGATCAATTGGCCGGTATCACAAATGACCGTTCCGAAGTAAAGTTCCCACATCTGCTGTAACGTTGGTACATCATGAGTCATCATCGTATCGTCCAGCCCGCGGCACGTCGCTATATTGAAAATGATATGTATCAGTACTTCCTGTGATTTGTGCAGCATTTTTTTTTTCGATTAACGTGTTTGCATGCTTTTGGAGACAACAAAAGCGGGGTTCATATTCTTCTTTTATCTTTTTAATATTGCGTATGTGCCTTAGATGATGCACAACTTTGAATATATTTGGTACACATAGTTTGAACCCCAGATAACCATGAAAAGAAAGTGAGCGTAATTGCAAGCAACCAATTCTCGACTGTCTGTTTTCGAGCAGAAAGAAGACAAATTTGGATCCGCAAGTTATGTTCTGGCTAGTTGGAATCTTGTAGGTCATGTTCAAACAAAAACCTCAACAAGAATAAACACCCTAACAGTGTCCCTTTAATATATTACTGTACAAGTTACATTTCTAAACACAAGCATAAACAATGTTCGTGATCAAATTTCAATCACATAGTAAACTCATAGGAATGATTGAGAGCACACTTTTGCTCAATAGTGTTTATTCTGACTAAATGATAAACCATCATTTAAGACAAAAACAAACAAAAAATGGTGCAAAGGACACAAGAAAAGAGAGGCATACAACACAGTGCTATGGTGTGTTCACCTCCATCTCTTTTTCCATATTTCCATTCTTTCTTTCTAACCCATTTGTTAATAAATTTTGTTTAGGATTATCTTTGCTAGGGGTTCACTGTAGTGACCCACCTGCCATGGCATTAACGTTAGGTGCAGTTCTCATTTCTTCAAGGTGCCCTTCTCGAAGAAGAGCTGGGTGGACTACCCTTTCACTCTTGTGATGCAGTTCCTCAGGTTCTTATAGGTTGCTAGCTGCCAGACAAACAAGCTTAGACAGGAAAACCGGTCCTGCAACAAATTTAAATTTAACACTTTTAGACATAAACACAAATGCACCTAAAAGAAGAAAATACAAAAGGCAAAGCAAATGGTTTGCCCTTCTTAAATGCCTTCTTTCATTTTGCGGGGAACATATGTACCAGTCACACACTAGTGTACATCCAGCGGTATGGCTTAATTTTACGATGAGCACTTTCTTATATAAGTTCAAACTGACCTAGAAAACACCGAATATAAAAGGTCAGACATAAAAAGTTGTTATGAAATAACCTGTATGTTTACTCAACATGTTCTGATATTATAAACAAACAGTAATGCAGGCTGGGACTCTGCATTGTGGGACTGTGCATTAATTACAAACTTGCAACCGGTTAACAGTTGACATTTATTTAAATATTTGATCAGTTAATGAAGACTGTGACTTGGAGGTTTATAGAATTGTTAACATAATTCGAAATTGTGAATATTACATTATACAGTTGGAGAATGTAATTGCTGGGATTCCAATATCCTATGCAATGGAGGAACAAAACGTAATAATGAAGCCATTTTTATTTAGTGGCGTGTTTGGCACGCAATCAAAGGTCATGGGTTGATGTAGCAGAAGCTGACATTAAAAACCAGCTGCTAGGCATTATTGAAGTAATCATAAAGTGAGATTTGACATGGAATGCAAATAAGGCATTATCCTCCAAAAGGAAGCACAACAGAAAATATGCTATAGCCCTTAGACAAGGATGCTGTACAAAGTTACTCCCTGTAACGGCCCACGAGCTCCCCAAATTAATAAAAATAAATAATAGTTATTGCTGAAATAATAAGGCAACCTTCCAATCAACACAAGTGACATCAAGACAGGTGTGCTCTAACTGTTATCGTATGACTACCACGAAGCACGAACATCCACACAGTAGTCAATATATGTTGTCATTTCACTCAACTCACGTTACGATTCTTGCTAATTGTGTCAGCTCCAGCCCGCTCAGGGTGGCGTCTAGCACAAAAATTCAGACTGCACTGTAGTTTATATCATAAAGAGAGACACACCATATACTAAGTAAAACAGCCCTAACAACTAGAACCTTTAACAAGGAGAAGGGTGCAATAGCTTATTGTACAGAATGTCCATGAAAAAAATGGAACCCTGGTTTTCGCAGCGCAAAAATAAACTAGACACTGGAGAAATCTCAAACACTGTCACTACATAGCCGCAGCCGTTCAAGCGAGATGCTTAAGTTTTAACGCATATCATTACCGGAATTAAAAGTTAGAAGTGAAAAAATGTTTTTCACTATGAGACGACGCTGTCCCTGAGAAGCAGCAGACAGAATACCGCTGTTTGTGACAGCATCTCACAGATGGCGCCTCCACCTGCCAAGGGATGGTGCCTCCACCTGCCATAAACAGGGGAGTGTTTGGCCATCCATTGTCCTCGGTGAACCCAGGCGGACCCGTGACTCCTCCCACCGGCATTGACGTTGGCCCTAGCAACCGCGTTGCAACGACGAACGCGCTGCACACGACACACTCCTGACCACCATTTTTTTCTTATTCCCCGTAAGCATGCGTAGGCTACGCTTGAAGTTTACCGGCTCCTTGATTTTCCGAGCTTTTATTTTCAAAGACAAAAATTATTTGTTGCTGTGCCGTCGGGTGCTCTAACAGCAGCCATGACGGCTTTCGGTTGTTTATTATTCAGAAAGAAAAAAACAACAACAACAGAAACTCTGGCTAATAAAAATAAAGCGCAACACGTGGACGCCGACGGCAGGTTCCCGACTTTGTGAGGTAAGAATGTTTTCATTTATTACAAAAAAATTCCACTACGGAAATCATCACCTGTGCCTTGCGTGATCGCATCAACAGCTACGATCACGGACGGTATAAATTTATAAATTATTGTCAATAGCGTTGATCTGGTGATACATGCAATTCAAACTTTGGCTCAACTCAAGAAAAGTGAGACATAATTATAGCGCGTTGCAATCAAGATAAGCATGTGCGATCACAAAAGCTCCGACCCTTGTTTGTTGCATGAAGATATACGAGCACATGAAATTTAAATGAAACAAAACAAAACGGCAAAGTTAATTTTTATTATGTGCATTTCTCTAAGGGGCGCTGGTTATGACAGCCCTGTTTAAACTAGTAACTGCTATGTAAATTGAAAGTTATAAGTTGTCCTGGATTTGATGTACAAGAAGCAACTAAGCATGCAAAATATTAATTATCGGGCATTGATAGGTAAATAAAATATATTTTTCTAGGCACTTTGAAGAATCCCACTTTTAGCAAATTCGCGCAGGTGGCTGGAAGAAGCTGAAGCAGACTGCCATTCCAACAGTGTTTGCACATTCTAATCACAAGAGAAGGAAATCACCAATGATGCGAAATGCTCCATTACCAAAGATAAATATGCAACATAACGGGTGTATTTTTTATTCGTTCAAATGTACCACAGGCAAAATAAAAAAAGAAGAGTGACATTAGGACACTTTTAATTTTGCCATTTGCTTACCGAACTTGAGGGACACCAAGAACAAAGTTGTTTGTGCAGTTAGGCGGCTATGTGCAGTTAGGCGAAGCAGCTCAGCGGCTCTGCTCTGCAAAGTCGCTGTGCAAGCTTGTACAGCGTCATAATATCCATTTTTTCTAAATTTTCCAAGCACCGAGGTACATGCTACAAGTGTAGTTACAGGCGTTGAATGTGCCGGTGTCTGCAGTAGTAAGTGTTCTAAAGCAAAAAAAGTGTAAAACAAATTTTGCCTCGCACGCGCGTTCGTCAAGGCCTTATAAAGATTAGTTATTTCGAATTTTTTGTAAGAAAAGCCAGCGCGCGCGGACCGTAGAATTACACTTCCAGCGTTGTCCTCGATGCTTGGGTAATTTAGAAAAATGTCTATTGGGACGCTGTCTGCTTTCGTGTGCTATCAATACCCGGCCGATTGACTCAAGGCAATCCGCTTTCCGAAGGCGTTGCATGCCACAATTATCGCGTTCATTTATGCTTAGAAATGGCCAGAATCCAAAGACTATCTAAAAAATGCGGCGGGGTCATTGCTCATGCTTTGCGATTTAAGTGAGGTAAGGCAAAGCGAAAGCCTCCTGCATCATTCGTTGCTGACTAACGCGCCCGATATTACAGCTACACAGTAAAAGTTTTTACACCCTTAAGGGTGTAAATCAGGTAGTCCCAGGGCTAACACTCTTAGGGTGTTTAGGCAAGCATGTCGGTGCTTGACCAGCACCCTTTTCAAAGGGTGCTTGTCATGGAATGGGCGCCCGCTGTGGTGGCCCAGTGGATGCTGGGCCACCCCAGCCAATCCAGCGCCAGGAGAGTATCACGCAACGTTTTGGTTGTTCAAGGTCGCATGATGCTCTCTCGACGCTGGATTGGCTGGGATGGCTGGTAGATTCCGCCGCGCTCGGGCGCAAGATAAAAATTAAGTACAATCCCCAGTGAAAATTTTAAAAGAATGTGTCCAATACACATATCAGACCTTGTAAATTGTACAAAAATCATAAAAGGTATCCATATTCTTATATTATGGTTATATGATTTACAGGTTATGTTTACTGAACACATTTACACTTTTTTCACTAAGGGGGATTGCCACTTCACCACATACTAGGCACGGAATAAAGGAATAATGAGTCACACTGAACAGAACTCACTTCATGAAGAAGTATTACAAAAGAGCTCCTTGCAAGCCACATCATAACCCCGAGGGCAACTGGGTAGTGCTATGGCGCCCCACTTTCTCGAACTCTAAGTGAGCAAGCAGTGGCCCCAAACATCGTACTGCACGGCTGAACCATTGTAAGCATCACGGCCTGCCACAAACAAAGCATGTGGAGCTTTCCTGGTTAGATAACACGTGACATGTTTTGTTTGTATCAGAGAATTGCAGGAAACACGCTTCGCTTATCACTTGTCCCCTTATGCGCATCCGTTTACTAATTGGAAGCATGGTTGAGGGGGCCGTCTAGCCTTGAGTGGAGCACAGCAGTATTTCAGTAACTGAAGCTTTGTTTGAACAAACTTTGCTTCGCAAACTTTTTTCAAAAATTAATTACGACTGTCCTTCGAGTTGTGTCACTCAAGCTAAAAAAATCCTCTCCAGAGCAACCAGCGTGCTGAAGGCCTTGCGTTCGTACTGAATGCTGAACAGCCAATATGCTGCCAACAACATTCAAAACCCCTCTCAGCATTAAAAACGGAGAACAAGCGCTCCCGATCCACAACAAGGTGAAGATAGTCTGCATCGTCCAGCTTTTGCTTGTTGTAAAGGACACATAGTGCCGGTGGGGTGTTCTCGTCCTGCGTTAGGTAAAAGAAAAAAAAGAAAAATACATTTTAATGTAGAAGGCCACGACAAGTTTGCTCTTGTCAACTACTATTATTCGCTGCAGTTAAGGCCATGAGCATCACACTCCACAGAGGCATATAGTGCTTATGTGTGAACAAGTAACCGCCGTCTGCGGCAATGTAAAACGAATAAGGGATTAGAATCGGGGCAACATCTCGACATGAAAGTATTGCAATATAATCTCAGGGACACTTCTGAGTATCTATTTCTGTACCAAGATGCATTTGCGAAATCTTTTTGTATTTCAATAATGAAATACTTTTGCGATGTACATTATGATACGCTGCTAGACTTATATTTGATGCTACATTTATTGTTTGAAATGAGCTGACAGGTTTTGAAATAAAAAAGTAGAAGCCACGCCACAAATCCGACGCATCACTGGTTCATTTTCGCAATCAGTGATTTTTTGCTTTGCTATTAGATTTAGCGTTTACAGTGGCCGCTTTTTTTTCTGCAGACAGCGGCCTTCCTGTGAACATTTGAGGTTATTGTTTGGATAAGAGGACACCAACAAATGCACAGATGAGAAACAATATGTCCAAAAGGGTGAGAAGACAAAAACAAGGGACGTTTGGTCAGACACGCTTTGTAAGGCGGTGTATCAGTAGCCAGAGTTCTTTAGGTGAGATAATGAGTTCTGATCGGTTTCGGCGAACATAGCCAAGGGAAGACAAGTTTCAAAAAGAAAACGGGACAAACAACGACAGAAGGCAGGGAGCTCAGGTGCTACAATATATGTCGGCCACCGACACACTTTTCTCACCTCGCCACCCTGTATTTATGAACCGTATAAGGCTGACGACTGACTATAATGGTACAAACTGATATTTGTCCCTTGGCCAATCTTAAATTTGCTTCCTTCTCCACACTGAACAAATAAAGACGAGGGTTACAGAAAACAGCAAACATAATAATGTCTCGTATGAAGCCGTAAAAACTAATTTTCACGAGCTACGTTTTTATGTGCAGACACCGGCCATATGAGCTCCCCCGTCCGAACACCAACCGGTGCAGCGAAAATCAAGCATGCAGCGCGTCAAGCGTGGCAAGATTGACGGCTTTGGTTTCCAACAGTGGAGGGGGTGATAGCACAGAAACAGGTGCTCGTGGTTATTTATTTCTACAGCTATCTAAGAGACATTGTTGTGTTTGCACCTTGCTGCACCCCACGAATTCGCGACAGACAAAGGTGTTCAGAAAAAAATATACAATAAGCTGTAATACTGTTGAAACTTGGGCTAGTTGGTGAAGCATGTTTACGGGTAAAACAGTGCGAACAAGAACACGGGACAGAGAAGATGTACACAGACTGAGCGTTGACTGTCAATTGTTTATTTTTTAAAGAAATGCCCAACGGCGTGGTCGCACCAAACAAAAATTATATCACGACACATGACCGTCACAAGTTAAAACCCCTCAAAAATGCCAACTCACAATCATAAAGATCTATCGAATTCACGCTGACGCAGTTCTCTTTGAACTTGAAATCGTAAAAGGCCTCAGTTATCTCTCTAGTTTGTTGGTGGCTGTGTCTTCCCAGGACCAAAACTGGAGAACAACCACATCTCTCGCAGTGAACCGCCATATTCCCTGACGCAGAGATGCCCTAATCCAACACGCGTGTTCACGTAATCTATCAATAATGCAGCGACCGGTCTGGCCGATATAACTTTTTTACAAGTCAGGGGATTACTGTAGACCCCACCCCCCACACACACGCACGCACACACACGCAAGGGACAAACTTGTTTTTATGCTCCTTATCACATGCGGCCCTGACAACCGATCCCCTCTCCACCCTCACACATAAACGTCCCAGCTTGGCCAGTGCTTCGAAAGCGACAGGACCACCGTCGCGTTGCGCTACTTTCTTTAACCTATGCGTCACCTTATAGATTTCTGCGTAGACTTCCTACCCATTAATGAGCAGAACGTAAGGGCGCAAGTGAGCTGGTGTATATTAAACATTTTAGTGATAAACCCGAGACTGAGGTAAAGACAGACGACGACAGGGAAGAGAAGGAGAACGTACCCATAACTACCTCCGTATTTCTCACCCTCCTCAAGGGGTACTCGGCCACACCTACCAGGAGATTGCCAGGATAGCCGCCCTCCAAACGTTTGTTGGCCTGGTTACGAAAACTCGTCGTCATTTGGTGAGGACATGACCTGACGAGCGACCCCCAAAGACTACTGGATACGATTCCCCTTTTTACTATTTTTGAATGACTCGAGTCCAACGGAAGCACACCTTACTTCGACCTAGGACAGTAGCACCTACAGGGTGTAGCACGATTGCCCCGTGTGCAGAATTCCTGTCGCAAAAGCCCTGCTTCATTAGCCCCACGTCTCGAAAACCCCACGTTCAATTACCCTGTCCCATATTCCCTCCGTGCATAAACCCCCGCGTGTCAAAAGCAGCGTGCTCACTAAACCGTACCACCCTCTTCGCGATTCAACCATCATTGTTCCATGTCTTAACTTAATCTGTTGAGCGCCTACTAAGGGTCTTGAAATTGAAAGAAAAAAAATAAGGTTAACTTCAATCGCCGAAAAACTTAGAATGACGTACAAAAGGCCGATTGCGTAAATCTGCATCACGTGCGATGCACTCTGCTGTCATAGAAAGGTACTCAGACGCAGAGTTACGTACTTTATTTACCTAGCTGAGTAGAAATATCTTTTTAGAACGACGCAAAAAGAATGGAACTGCTGTTTGGTGCTGTTATACGTATGGCACCATGAGCTGTGGTTTAATATTTTTTCACAGAACCCACTTCGTCGGAACTGTGAATCCGCGCGTGCTTCAAAGTCAACGAAAGCTTCGGTTAAATACCTATTTATAATATCTGTAACTTAAAATGTTGTGCCAGTGAATGATATTCACTGCGTACTTTCACTTCTAACGTCGCAAGACGCGAATGTAATTAGTTCACGCCTGAAGAACGGGAGCTTTATCCAGTTATTCATTACTTGAGTCCCAAGTACCTCATGACTCCGTTACACAAGCTCGCGTGCACACTATCTCTTAGTTAAAAACAGAATGCTCCACCGCTAAGTTGAGGACCCGGCCACCTGACACGGAGGATTCGTGTCATGGGCTTCTGAAACTGGGGCTTTTGAAAGCGGGGCAAAAAGGACGCGGTGTTTTTCGCGGGGCATTTGACACTGGGCTTTTGACATCGGGTGCTTCCGTGCACCACCCCACCAAACACACGTGCGAGTCTGAGAAAGTTTGCGTAATGTCTAAAAACTGTATAATACCCCCAACAGGGTCTTCTTTAAGTGACGTATCCCTGTCCAGGTCTGATAGAGGCATAGCCGGAGATTTAGGGAGTGGCGTCATTCGTGTATTTAGGTACTTAGATGACTTTTCGGTGTTGTTCCGAACTGGTTCTGGCCGGACGAAAGAGGGTGTGGTTGCAAACATGTTAGACGTGTCTAAGGGTCATGGCAGGGGGTTGAACTTCACCAGGGTCGACTTTGTTGGGGGTGTTCTACAGTTTTAGGCATTAAGCTAACTTTTTCGGACTCCCACTTGTGTTGGTGCTACTGTCCTAAGGTTGAAGAAAGGTGAGCTTGCGTTCGACTCGAGTCATTCAAAAATAGTAAAAGGGGAGTCATATTCAGCAGTCTTTGGGGGTCGCTCGTCAGGTCATGTCCTCACCAAATAACGACGAGTTTCCGTAGCCAGGCCAACAAACGTTTGGAGGGCGGCTATCCTGGCAATCTCCTGGTAGGTGTGGCGGAGTGCCTCTTGAGGAGGGTGAGAAATCCGGAGGTAGTTATGGGTAGGACGTCTACGCAGAAACCCGTGGTGGTGCCCTATATCCATAAGGTGGTGCATAGGTTAAAGAAAGTAGCGCAACGCCACAATGTTCCGGTTGTTTTCTCAGCACCGATCAAGCTGGGACGTTTATGTGCGAGGGTGGAGAGGGGATGGGTTGTCAGGGCCGCACGTGATAAGAAGCATGAAAACAAGTTTGTCCCTTGCGTGGGTGTGTGTGAGTGTGGGGGGGAGGGGTTCTACAGTAATTCCCTGACTTGTAAAAAAGTTTACATCGGCCAGACCTGTCGCTGCATTGATAATAGATTACGTGAACACGCGTGTTCGTTTAGGTCATCTCCGTCAGGGAATACGGCGGTTCACTGCGACAGATGTGTTTGCTCTCCAGTTTTGGATGATACCACGATCCTGGAAAGACACAGTCAACAACGAAATAGGGATATAATAGAGACCTTTTACATTTCCAAGTTCAAAGACAACTGTGTCAGCAAGCCTTCGATAGATTTTTATGATTGTGAGTTGGCATTAATGAGGGACTTTAACTTCTGACGATCATGTGACGGTCATTGGTCAGGATGTAATTGTTGTTTGGTGTGACCACACCGTTGGGCATTTCTTTAGACAGTTGACAGTAAGCGCTCCGTCTGTGTACATCTTCTCAGTCCTGTGTCCTTGTTCGCGCTGTTTTACCCATAAACATTAAATAAGCTGTCTGCATCAAGAGAGGAGCAATCTCGCTGGCCCAAAATGTAACCTGTGGCTGCTGGATGACTTGATGTAAACGAACCCAGAATTCGCGGGCTTGGAAAGAGGTGCAGAAACTATGTGGTATTTAGACTGAAAAGTTAATAATCTCAAATCATTATCCAATTTAAGACCTATGATTCACACATGCCTATTATTTTCGGTACGAAGCCAAAGGCAAATCATGTAGTAGTCCGTTGAATTTATTGCTGAATAGAACAAATTTTGAGTACCAAACTGGATGCTTTGCTTATGTTTGAAAGGTTGCGATAAAAAATGCAATACTTTAATTGGGTGAAAAGTCAAGCTTTGTAACAATTATGTGCATGATTACACTCTACAAGCCATTTAACATGTAGACAAATCTTTCTATGTGAAAGCTAAAAGAATTTTTAAAAAGGCCGTGAAACTTATGTCAATGTCTTCTTCACTGCGTGTTCGTGGGGCTTGGCGGACCTTAGTAAAGGGAATAAAGGTCACAGTAAGTTGACTAACTGACCAAAATCGGTTAGCTTTGTAAATAATGGCTTTATGGGCCATGTTGCAACTGCAGGGTTAAAAGCCAGTCAATATTAAAGGCTATCCTGATTTAAACAATTCACAAAAGCCAAGCGGTTTCGAGATATTCATTGTCCAACTTTTGTGTTTTTAATGTCAGGTGCAAAAACCGCGCTCAGTTTGAGCTCAAGAATTCGTGCCATTAATGCCACGGTCCCACTAAATGTGGCAGTTTAGGTACTTTTTGGCAGGTCTTTACTCATCTCATTTTAAACACTGTTTTGTGGGATTGATGTCATTCGAAAGGCAATGCAATCCTTTTTCGTTTGATATAACGTATGTCTTGGTTTTTACTGTACATGCGCATTTGTAGCGTTGCGAATATGCTGGTGCGGACCCTTACTTGCTCCACTTGTTCATGTTTTAGAACGATTCATTAAAGATAACACGGTTCCAATATAGCAGTTTTGTTAAAGGACACATGCAAAGAAAAAAAACATTTTTTTTAAACAGCTTAGATGGAAAAAGGATATCATAAAACGATTTTACAACGAAGAAAAAAAATTTTTAGAGCTATATTTACGGCGCTATCGAATTTGTAGTTGGCGCCCGCGGGCGCCGCGGAAAAGTGGCCCTTATTTATCACGTGACGGGCCCATATTTGTCACGTGGTGCTCGCGCTCTTTCGGAAGTTTCCTTTGGCCTCTAAAAGTAACTTATTCATCTTTGTTTGAAGTATAACAAAAAAATAAGATTAATAAGTAACTTTTAGAGCCCAAAGGAAACTCCTGAAAAAGCGCAAGCAGACGTGATCGACCTGTGCGCCGGTCAGATGACGGCGGCGGCGCCCCGAACCAGACGAACTTCTGCGGCGGCGGCGACGGCGGCGTGGAGAAACGCGTTGAAGCGGCGTTCGCACAACGCTCAGCGTGCGGCGGCGGCGTCGCTTTACGGCTCGGCGACGCAGGGCGGCGGCGCGCGGGCCTACCACGTGACCAGCGGCGGCTCCAGCGGGCGCCAACTACAAATTCGTATAGCGCCGTAAATATAGCTCTAAAAATTTTTTTTCTTTGTTGTAAAATCGTTTTATGATATCCTTTTCCATCTAAGCTGTTTAAAAAAAATGTTTTTTTTTCTTTGCATGTGTCCTTTAAGATGATGTCGAAGCAGAATGTAACGATACACTTTATTGGTATTTGCACAACTTTGTTTTTTTCATCCCTCCAAATATTGCCCTAAAATTGACATTTTTCAGCACAAATATGTTAATAATGACAAGCGCTAGGGCAATGAAATTAGCTACAGACGTAGTGCTTATAATTGGTAATATGCAGAAAAAAATTTAAAGTTGTGTAAAATGCTTTTGTTTAGATATTTTATATCAAACGTAGCATTTTTTTGTGCTTCGAGTCATGGTACTTCAAATGCCGCTGAGGAAATAATTAAACTATGATAAAATCCTTTATAACATTTAGAGCTAAAATGGTTGCCCAAGAGGTGGACGATGGTTTTTTTTTAATTTTCAAAGCCATGACGCTCCAGGAGCCCTTCAAACTTGCCTGTTTTAGACGCATATCTTTTTTGGACACCAAACAGATTTATTGGTATTTAATAACATTTATTGTTCGGAATAGATATACATTGCGATGCATTACATTTTCACAATGATCTTGCTTTGGTTTCTTAATAGGTGTAGAGCTTAGCTAATTTTAAAAACAATTAAAAACTGTTTCGGTGTTTTGTTGCGCTACCTGGCGGATGGCAGGTAGCGCAACAACCTGCTGATTTCTAATGTTTAAAAAAATTCCGAGGGCGGCGTTGGCATCTAGATCATCATCAATCCCCGTGTCTTTTTACCTTCACAATTAAAAAATAGATTGGAAGAATTGCTATCGTTAAATGAATGGTTTAAGTACTGGGTAAGGTTAATAAATCTAAGACAAATAATTACACAAGCGTAGCGTGATATAATGTGTTCATTATTCGATATGATTGAAATCAATAAACAATAAAGACGAAGAGGAAAAGAATACACCCGATTTCACTTCATGGCTAGAGTCAATAAATTAGCTTTAAAGTATCGGCACTCGTTCCCTAAAATTGTTTTGGGAGCCGCCATTTTGGGTCTTGTTCAGAGCACACGCAACTGCCGATCGTCATGATCCTAAAGCACGACTTCCTCAGCATTAGATGCGGTGCTAGGAAGCTGACGCAATATTGCAATGCTCTGTTGCGGTTTGTTTAAACATTTGTGGGGGACGGAAAAGCGTTTCCTTTGATTTCAGATAAAGCTTCAGATAACTGGCAACCACGATTTTAAGCCACAATATGGCCAAGTGTCGTTACTCTGAACCGTAGCTGATTTACTGGCACAAGCGGGAACAATAAGGAAGAGGCAGGTGTCAAAAGGTAGTGGCTTGTGGAATCCACGGGGCGTACGTCATCGCCCCTCCATGTATTACAAGCCCCTTGAACAAGAGCATGAATAGAGTCATTAACTAAGCTACGCTTCAGAGTAGCGACACTCTTCCATATTGTGGCTTAAAATCGTGGTTGCCAGTTATTTGAAGCTTTATCTGAAATCACAAGAAACGCTTTTCCGTCCTATACTTTAAACAATTTGCGACAAAGCAAAGCAACATTACATGAGCTTACTAACGCCGAATCTAATGCTGAGGATGTCGCACTTTTGAATCATGACGATCGGCAGTCGCGCCTGCTCTGCACAAGCACCAAAATGGCGGCGTTCACAACACTGTCGGGGAAGAGAGTGCCGATACTCGAAGCGCAGCTCATTTATTGGCTCTAGTTCCCGGGAAACTCCTTTTCCCTGACTGAAACGTAAAGTAAATATGAATAATACACCATTAATATAGCTTATTTAGTTATAACCAACTACACAAAATGAGTTGAGGAAGCGGCAGGGTAGGAGAAACGCGGGTTTTATGTGCGACCGTTCTAACCGTCTCAAAAGAGTGAACGCGCGAGCTTGCGCTGGTTTAAAAGAAGGCATCCAAAGAAAAGAGGCGGCACGCTGTATTCTTTTTTATTATGCGTCTAATTGCAAATTGTTGTGTGTATGTTTATACAGCCGGAAGTTAGTCTGCCTTAGTGGGCGTCTGGTGTCTCAGCTGTAGATGAGCAATCTAGCCAGTGCGGTACAACCGCAAACCTGGGGTCTTTAACGTGCACCACGCAGTAGTGATACACGACCGCACGCCGGTACGATGCTCTTCCAGATCGAAACGGGCAGGAGCTGGGTGGGTTTTGCAGCGCGAGCTTTCGCTCCAAGTGCTCCGAGCTGGTGTGCGCTAGACCATGCACTCGGCCACCGACCCCCTCCCCCCCCCCCTTTGTGCGTTTAATTTATATGCAGGTATAAGTATTTGAAGATCGACGATGGACGTCGATCGTCTTGAGGTAATGTAACGTAATAACATTATATACATAATAAACTTGTTAAAGGAGTGAATGACTCAATTTTTCAATTCTTGGATTGTAATATGGCCTTAGCCTATTGTACTTACTGTTGATGAAGAGCAATATGAGGTGACGAGGTAATGAATAAATGATGAGGCTCCATAACGACGACGACATTAGTGGGTATCGAACCACAACGTACAGTGCCAGACTTGTTTCGAGTATCGTGTACCCATAGACTTTCTTCACCCGACACATAATATGGTAGAATCAATGAGGATGCTGCTTTACAACTGTACATAGAACAGGAAAACTGCAATGTGCAGAAGTGCTGCTTATTCGTTAATATGAGGGACGGATTTCTAGCAGCATTCCCTTATTGACTACTTGAAACAAATGGCATCGTTGACGTAAATTGTCCCCGTTCCAAAAGATTCTTGAAGCATACTTAAACCGCAAAGAAGTATGAGGCGAAAAATAAGAAAAAAGGAGCCTGGTGTGAAAGGTCCAAATCACCACCACAGCTTCTACTATCAAATACAAGGGCAGTTACACAATACACAAAAAGAGTTTTGTGATTTAGTTATATTTACACTCAAGGGCATTGATATCCAACGTATTCAGAGGGATGAGACCTTCTGGTCAACCAACATAGAGCCCTTTCTACTCAAGTTTTACATGAAATGCCCGACTTTCGCTGAACTTCCTCACGTAGACGAGTTGTCCGACCGAATAAACTGCCATTACTCCCGACCTGGGAATCTCTCGATCTTCGTTCGTAGGCCATAGTATCATGAGATCGAGGGGTGTGGCTCTTCGTCCGCTGAATATTGCTTCGGCGGGTGTTTTTACCATGTAAGATGAGACCGTCGCGTGCTGCTGGAACAAGAACCTGGCGAATCTTCACTGAACTGCTTCTTCCGTAAGCTTCAAAAGGGCATTTTTTTTGTTTCGCACACCATCTGTTCTGCTTGCCCGATAGTTGCAGGATGGTATGGTGCACTAGTGTGATGCCTGATGCCGGTTTTTTTTCTTCAAAAACTTGTTTTTTTTTTATTTGAAGCAAGATTTGGCGCGTTATCAGAGAAAAGTATTTTAGGTAGGGAAAAAAGAGGAAAAAGGGACCGTAGAACGTCAATGACGTGTTTGGACGTTGTGGCAGGCATCGTGTAAACTTCCAGCCACTTAGAGTACGCATCGACCATGACTCCGCAGATGCGGATACGTTTCGCCACCCACCAACTGAATAGTGGATCGTTTTCAGTTACTGTTCATGATGGCGTTGGACTCAAGGAAGACTTCGAGTCTTTGCAGAAAGTTAGCCCAGGTGCCAGGACTTTTGTCAAAAGCGGTAAGTGTTCGAAACGTCGACAACGTCGGTAGCCACGTGTTGTGCTTGACATTGGACACTTACCATTCGCTGAGAAGAAACTTGCTCGTTCGTCTGCCACGAGTCGTCCGATATCACGTCATCACCACAACACCATCTCCCGACAAAACTGGTCTTCATAGTCCGCATGTCCATAGTTAGCAATCACGTGAACTTATAAATTCCCGAACGCTCATAACTTGCGGTCGCGAAACGCCGTTCATTCATAGCGTCTTCATTGCAAATAAACGTCTTCCTATTTCTTCTGATGGTTTTCATCATATTCCTCCTAAGCTGTACTTACAACATTATGCGTGTCGGTACTTCCGAAAATATTGCAATGGCGTTTGTTTTCTGGGAACTATAATGTAACAACCTTTCCAGCATCTTCCGGACCCCGTGAAACACAATATTTCGTGACGTTATTTTAGTCGTCATTAAAATGGTGAGGTAAGTACCGTAAATCGCGAAGCAGTTTACTTGACGTCCGCTTCCACTGGTGTCTTGGAAGATTGAGTCTCTGCGCGTGCATTCCTGCAGAAGAAATTTTTGTTGATAGAATATTGACACGTCAATCAACATTTGATTCCTTCTTGGTAACATTTATTGCGAAAGCCCGTTACAACCGCCGAACCGCATCTCCCTATATCAGAGAACAATTTATACCCAGCCTGACATTCTCGCATACATCTGTTTGCTGGGCCACGCTACTTGTGCTAGCTGAGCACAGCTGGCAGCGGCGCGAGCAAGGCCACGAGGGGCACGTGATGGTGCTCGAGCATTCCCACTGTGAACCAATGTTTCGGCCACCCCACGGGTGCGTGTCGCCATCTGTTGGTTGAACTAACGCTTTGTTCAAGATGGCTGCCGTGGGACCGCAGCCTTAATGGTGGGTAGAAGAGTGACAGTCCTACCAGGAACGTCGTCGCTATCTCCACAGTGTGTCCTTGGTGGATGTATCGGCGTCATACTTCCAAGATTGTGACGGTGCGTTCGAAGCCACCCCATCCGCACAACATCCTGAGGTCTTCTGGGCGCAAGATTTTGGGATTGGGTGACGAAAAGGCAGATATCTCGAAATTTGTTGCCATTCGCAAAGTGTGTCAATTGGGTGAGTCTTTAATATTCACTGTCCTTGAAACTAGAATTGAAACATGCCCCATAAAATCATAAATTTAAAATATTATGAAAACATTTTGGCATAGTAGTTATGATTAGCATACTGCGACGGTTATCCCCTTATCTGATGTCCTCCGAGCCCCATAAACACACAGAAAAGGTTGCATCCAAGTGACACTCACGCCATTTGTTTTAAAATTTCGTTCGATTCAAAATAGAAAGGTTTGTATATATAAATACCGTGTGAATGTGCATCCAGCCGGGCACTATCCCACTATAGAGGTCCACTTTTTCCTTACGTAAAACTAGATCAAACTGGACAAGGCCAGTTTTACATAAACCCCCAGCACGGCATGTACCAAGGACCACCAGAAATGATTGCTCACCTCATAGAACACTCTGTACGGCTTGAAGAGAGCGGCTTGCAGTCTTTGATAGTTGGGTCTACCCTCTTGGTTCAGCTGGTACCTGCAATTAATTTTGATACAGCTTGCCATATACCAAAAAGTAACAAAGAGAAAGCCAGTAATACATAAGCCTACAGCACGACATGTCCCAAGGACCGCTAGAAATTCTCACTCACCTCATAGAACACTTCCTGCGACAAAACCCTGCATTAACGAACGATTGAACTTAGTATAAATGTTGCAGAAAAATAAGAATGTCTATTCAGCTGTGTCAAAACACGTGATATAATGTAATAATTGTGTGGCCTTATAGAACACTGCTGAAACAATTTTGACTAATGAGAGTGACCACAAATGTATACTGAAAGAATCACTAACAATGATGAAACCTAGAAATCTATTAGTGCCTTCCCTGTGTTTTGCTATCGAGTGGAAGAAGTTTATTGGCGTATATTTTTGTTAGACACAGCTGTGATGCGTCCGTCTGTCTTTTTTTTTTAATCTTAATGTTGTTCATGATATTTTCTATTTTCTATTTTGAAAGCTCAAGGACATTCTCTGTTGTTCGTTTAATCAAATTTACCCAGATGTTAGTAGGTTGCTTCATTTGCGTTTACTGTCCTTGGGTATACTAGGGCTTGTGAACAGTACAACGCTGTGAGGTCCAGGAAGAAATTCCCTTTGTAGAGGGTGGTAAACAGAAAAAAAAACTGTAAACTGGGACTTCATGTCTTCCTCTATGTTTCCTCTTTTGGGTCGCCTATTCTTTTTTTGTCTCTTTAAACTCAGCTGTGTTTGACACTTCTCTGCGTTTGTGTCATCCTTCAGAAACCAGTCTTGAATAAATTATTCGTGTTTAGCCTGTATAGCTAGCTTGCACCCTTGTCTTTGTTTGTGTTCATTAATAAATGACTGTAGGATTCAACTGTAAGCACAGTGTGAATGCATACAAATAAATAGCAGCATACTTTTGTTGACTAGGGTGCTGACCATTGGACCTTTGGTTGCCAATAATTAAAAATAATCATGAAGAATATGGGAACAGAGGATACGAACGCAAGACAGCGCTGTGTTGATCTCCTCCTTGTCCGTGCGATTCACACTTCGTGTTTTTAATAATACATTTTTTTTTAAATATGTTCTGCTGGTGTCATCTATATAGGGGTTCACATGAACGACCCACCTGCCATTGCATTCACTTTAGAGCAGCTCCCCATTCCTCATGGTGCCATCGTTGAGGAAGTGCTGGGCGGGCGTCACTCCCGCTCTTGTGGTGCATTTCCCTAGGCTCCCATGGGTTTCAAGCTGCTAGCCAAACTGAGTCAGGCCTGCCAGCCCTGCAGGAAATGTCAATTCCACTCTTTTAGACGTAGACACCCACATTTTGCGTGTACCTCAAAGAAGCTCTAACCGAGAGGAAACAATATGACTGGCCCTTTTTGAATGCATTATTTTCTTTAGCTGAGAACATACATACAAGTCACACGCTATGGTACATTCAGTGGTGCGGCTTAATTTATGAAGATCACGTTTTTATATAACTTCGAGCTCTTTGAGCAAAGGTTCAATATAGCTGGTCGGATATAAATGGCTGCTATGAACTGTCCTATACATTGACACATTACCTGATATCATAGAAACAGTAGAGCAGGGTTGGGCTGTACTGCATCAATTACGAATTTGTAACCAATTAATTGGTAGCATTTATTTATTTATTACTATTGGGTATTACTCTGACAGAAAACAATCCGGGCGAGTTGGTACGGTTGTAGTCTTTCAACTCCATCGAATATTCAGGTTTGACATTAGCGTTTCATTTTTCTAGCTGCTCTGCTTTTTGTAAGGGCTTTCGCCACCACTAAAAAACGTAAAATTAAAACTCTTTTTTTTTTTACATCACACAATCGTGAACTTGGTAAGTGTGCCTGTTCGGCACACGCGAAGAGACCGCGCGTCTCCACGCCACAGGCATTAGCTTAGGCAAAAAAAAATCATGCTGCTCGCTCTTGTAAAGTTTTTCTCGCTCCCGCGTTATGAAACAAATCGGTGGCGAGCGGCTATTAGTACAAGACGTCAGAGCTAGCATGGCCTGTGATTAACACTTTGGGACGGTGATTGAATGCTTGAACGTCCGTCAGACGGCACTTGAACGCTCCGCAAAACCGTCGTCGGAAAAGCGTCGTTGGACGGCGCCCAGAACATGCCAACGGTTCCGCCGCACGGGAATCCTCCTCACTGCAGAGGGAGACACAGGTTTTGAAGAAGATGAGCTTTTTTCAAATAACAAAATAACACAGGAGAGAAGCATAGTTAAAATGAAGCATAGGTTAGACACGGTACACGACAAAGTTTGAAACAGCAGCCCACTTCGTAGAAACACAAGTGGCTTACCGGCGTTTGCACGAGTCGTCCATGGTGTCCTTAACTTACGGGCGTTGGCAAGACGCAGTTTCTCCCAGCACTCGGTCATTCCTTGCTCTTCTTGAACACGCTATTCATAAGGAAGATATCTAGAATATCCGCTAAAACGTCTATAACGAAAAAGAAAGGAGATTCCCCAAGCCTCTGGAACTCCAACGGCCATTCAAGTTCGGCTTCGGCAACGCAACGGAAGCTGATTGCAATAGCGATGGTCTTGCGCAGTCTTCAAGAGTCTCTTTTCCTTTTTTTAGAACGATATTGAGCAAAATAATATTATATTAGTAACAATAAGAATGTCACTAAAATATTAATGTAAAACATTACAAAAAGTGAGTAAATCTTAGGTTTTATTTAAACTTTAGGTTGTTTCTTTTTTGTGTAAACCGAAACTGAAACTAACTCAAGAAACGTTTCCTTCGTCGTATTTGTTTGCGTGTGTGTGCGTGCGTTTGTGCGCGCGCGTGTGGATACGTCCGTGTGCATGCATGTTTGTGTCTCTGCCTGTTCGTCCATGTGCGTCTGCGCGCGGGCGTGCGTTTGCGCTTTTGCATGCGTGTGTACGTGCGTGCGCGTGTGAATCTGTGTGACTGCGAGCGCGCAAGCGTCTGTTTGTGCGTTCTATTGCACTGCGCCAGCAAGAAGACCAATAGGATGTTCCTGGACACTGCTAAAACACTTACTTATTAATTAATATTATTCTTGTTATTATTATTATTATTATTATTATTATTATTATTATTATTATTATTATTATTATTATTATATGATATGATCATGATATAAAATATCATCATATTTTGTTTTATTAGAGTGCAGAGGCTGCATGGTGAGCTTGACACTGTTTGTGTGGGGAATATTGTGATTTTGACCAGTAGGGTGCTGTCCCAGAAGCCTTTACTGACTTTGACAGACCCGTGCCTCGACTTGAGAAATTATCCGCACAAATTTTGTTCAGCTTTGCATCGGTTTCCCTGAAGGAACAATAGGTGGGTTGCCGTGGGCAACTGAGGGAACTCAGCCACGCCGGACTGGTACCCAAAATATTTTTCAACGAAAACCTCTCTCGGCCTAACCGTGAGCTTTTCTGGAAGGCGAGGGTGAAAGGAAAGGAGAAGCAGTACAAGTACATTTCGACGAAAAACGGGCAAATCTATGCAAAAAAAAGCGACAGCACAGCTGCCCTACGGATTGCCTCCGTAGGGGATATTGAAAAATTGGTTTAAACCCTGGCAGCTAAATTTGCACAGTATAGTAACTTCTTTGACTTTCAGACTTCGCTCGACAAAAGAAAGCAGAGCGCTTTTATATGTTTGCACGTCAACATACGAAGCCTCCGCAAGTACTGGGATAATTTTCGAATAATCGTTCGAAACATAATGTTTCATGTCGATGCTTTTATTTTTACAGAAATCAATATTCCGAAGTTCATGCTGTGTCAATACACCCTTACAGACTACAATGCCTTTTTTTTCCACACGATCGAAACGCAGTGGCGGGGGAATCGCGGCTTATGTCCATCAAATATGGCAAGTCTCTCGCCTCTATTTAACATTTTCTCACACTGAGGTTCTTTCCCTAAAACTTGATAATTTGAAATTCTCAATTTCTCTTCTTTGTATTTATAGGCCTCCTGCGGAAAGTGTTCGATTGTTTCTTGGTGAGCTTGAATCTACACTTTGTAATGTCTCCTCTATGCAACACCTTTGTCTGGTAGGCGACTTTAATATCGACATATTAAACACAACGAACCCTATTGTATGTGACTCCTTAAATATTTTATCTAATGCTGGTTTGGAATGTGTCATTTTGGCCCCAACTCGAGAAGAAATCTAAGACGTGGTCGCTGATTAATCAATTTCGAGGTACTGGCGCTCAGCGTTCCATTGATGACGTTCTTGAAAGAAATTTTGGTTCACTCACATTCTCACTAGCCGACGATTTCTACAACTTCTTTGCTGAATATTCTGGCGTGTGTAGAGACCCAGTTGGCGTGTGTAGAGACTCATGCACATTGAGTGATGCATCTTTAACGTCAGCTTTCCTTCCCTCTTTAAATGAGATTGATCTCCATTCCATATTGTTTAGTTTCAAAGCAAGCAAGTAACCTGGTGCTGATGGCATTCGCGCATATGATCTGCAGAGAAATTTCACACGAATTAAGGATGTTCTTCTAGTTATGCTTAATGGCTTTATTACTTTTTCCAACATACCCGATGGTCTAAAGGTTGCCATTGTTAGACCCCTCTTCAAAGGAGGCACCCGATTAAAAATCGAGAATTATTGCCCTATTTCTTTATTACCAATTTTAGGCCAAATCCTTGAGAAACACCTCTTCCAGTCGATGTATAGCTTTTTCGTGTCTAAGGCCTTTGACACTGTTAGCCACCAACTGCTCCCAAGGAAATTACATCGCCTGGGTTTTCGTGGCCCTTTTTATTCTTTACTAGAAAACTTCCTTTCTCAACGTTCTCAACTCGTGTCAATAGGCGGCTTTAAGAGTTCTCTTCTTCCTTTTAAGGCGGGGGTGCCTCAAGGTTCAGTGTTATCGCCTCTACTTTTAAACATTTTTGTTAATGACATGGCTAGTGTCGTCAGTGGATGCACGCTCTACCAATACGCCGATGATACCCTTCTTGTGTCGCGTCACATTAATTTTCATGACTCTTTCAATACACTTGAGGAGAATGCTACCCATATAATGGACTGGTTGGCAGACAACATGATGGATATTAAAAAGTCTAAAACAAAGCTAGTTTATTTTCGTAATCCTCTCAAAAGCCACCCTGCCAATGTAAAGTTTCTTCTTCACCGATCTAATTGTGATCCATGTACATGTATACCAATTGAGTCAGTTAATCATGTTAAATACTTGGGTGTTTGTTTTGATTTTGATATGTCGTGGAACACACATATGTCATACTTATGTAGCAAACTACGTGTTGTATCATGCATGCTTTATAACACTAGAGTCTTTATACCAGTTGGCGTAAGACTGCTGATGGCTCACGCACTTGCTTAAAGTATTATTCGGTACGGCGTAACCGTTTTCGCAAATTGTTCTGGTCGTTTGCAAACAAAAGTTGATACCCGACTGAGAGGAATACTTACTAGCGTTGCATATAATACACCTTTGTCAACAACTAGGGATATTTTCAAAGCTCTCCAATTGCCAAAACTCCGTTCACTTTATATTCAAACTGTTATATTACGCAACTTTTGGAATAAGGATTTCAAAACACCATCACTTCCGTCTCGCTCACTGCGATGCACCCCTCGTTTCAAGGTGCCACGTTGTTGGACCCGTTATGGTAAATGCACGTGCGATTATTATGTTCCGAGTTTATTCAACGCTCTGCCGGGCTCAATCCTGGACATCACCTCACTGAAGGCATTGAAGAAGGAACTGAAATGTGTTGACTTGGATATTAATTAGTGCAAGCCTTGTACCAGTGAGTGCAGAGTGAATTTGCAGGGCTATTATTTTTTTTTCTCTGGCCCCTTCGTCCCCAATGATTCTGATGACATTTCTGTCTTCTTTTTTTTCTTCTTTTTATGTTTTTTGTTTTTACAATTATTTGCTTTTCTTATGCCATGTAGTGTCATCTTGTAACTGTGTTTCAGTTTGCTTTTTTTCTTTTGATATGTGTATTAATTTGCTTATTCACTCATTGTTTCTTTTGTCATTGTCGGATAAAAATTACGACTTTTCCTTCTACTTTTCTTTTCCTTTATGTGTTTTTCCAGCAACGTGTTCCCATTTCAGTATAGTTCTGCTAAAACTGCTTGGTCTTTACTTTTTTTTTTTGCTATGATTAGCGACATTTCAGTGGTGGCATGCCGGTTGCGTGGGGGAAGGATGCTTGGACTTGAGAAGAGAAACCGCGCCTCACTACTCCAGACTTTTGTCTGCTTCCTATCGAGATCGCGCTCCGCTCTTGGCTTGTCGCTAATTTTACTTTCATTTTCATTGCTCTAATAGTTCTGACGACATTTATGTATAGCTTTCTGTCCTGACAATGTCTTTTGCTTCGTCGTTTTTTTTTCTTTTTTTCGTTTTTTTTTTCTACTTTTGCATTTTTGCCGACCTTATTGTGTTTTACTTTTTTTTAGGGCGTCATCACACAAGCCTTTAGCTGGCTTTGATGTGCCCGTACATATAACATCGCATTCCTGATGGGCAAATGAAATGTATTATTATTATTATTATTATTATTATTATTATTATTATTATTATTATTATTATTATTATGATCGCGACTTTTCTAATAAGAAAAAGACGCGGGGAGGCGTTTTGATAGCAGTTGATGCGTCATTAGCGTGCATAAGACGTCCTGACCTGGAGACATCGCTTGAATCAGTGTGGATAGAACTGCAAAGTGTCAATGGTGAACGCATTCTGCTTGGCGCATACTAATTGCCGCCCGACACCCCTCCTGATGAATTTAACCAGTGTATTCTTGCTATTAAAAGTACAACTAGTGCTCTAGACATATTCAAATTTATTGTTCTTGGTGATTTCAATGTCCCCAATATTAGCTGGGAAACAGCCACCGCGTCCTCTAATAATTACTACCTTGCTCAGAAATGTACGTTCTTACTTAACTTTGCATCATTTACGAATTTAAAGCAACACAATTGTATTCCCAACGGCCAGGGAAACATGCTTGATTTGTGTTTCTCAGATTTAGATGGTGTACGTATAACTGAGTGTGCCTCAAGTTTAGTTCCACCTGACAAGTATCACCCCCCTCTGGAGATCGTGGTAGCTCTTCGAGAGGGCATGAGGCGTTGTTTACAGAGTCATATTCTAATGTGACTAGTCACAATTTTTGCGCTGGAGATTACGTTGGTTTATATAACCATTTTGCCGAATGCGATTGGTCATCGATCATTCGATGCACTGACGTTGATGAACAGGTTCGTGAGTTCACACGCATCGTTCGAGGAGGGATGCACCAATTTATTCCGTTACGAAGAACCGCAGGTTCTAGGTTTCCCTTTCGGTTCTCACATGATTTACGCAGATTAATGACTAAGAAGTTGCACGCTCACAGAAAATTTAAAAAGAACGGTCTCCCTGGATGGAAATCAGAATTTAGGCGTCTAAGGTCTTCATGCAAGGAAGTTATGAAGCGTGATCGTCAGAGGGACGTTAATTCTGTTGAGTTGCATTTAACTCAGAATCCCATGGAATTTTGGAAATATGTTCGGTCTCGATCAAAGAAAAAATGTGGGAGGGAGATCACATTGCTGAACTCACAGGACAACTCGACCACAGATGTTTGCGAAATTTTCGCCCACCACTTTCAGTCCGTATTTAGGCATCAACTGAACTCTCCCATTAACGCCACGTCAGCTGCCTCTAGTAATGCAACCTGTATTGCGTTTTTTGATGAGGAGCTATTACATGAGTGTGTAAAGAAGATGAAGCCGTCTTTGTCCTCTGGCCATGACGGCATTTCGTCGGTCCTATTGAAGGCCTATAGTGGAATATTTATCCCTATTTTGGTACATATTTTTAACAACTGCGTAAAAACTGAAGTGTTTCCCGTCTTGTGGAAAACAGCACTTATTGTACCCGTACATAAGTCCGGTTCGAGAACAAGCGTCTCAAATTACAGGCCTATATCTCTTCTTTGTACATTTTCAAAACTCTTCGAAACAGCTTTGCACAAAATATTGTCTTTTAAGCTCAAACATTCCCTCATTCCTAGCCAACATGGTTTCATGGCGGGTCGCTCAACCACGACAAACCCCACTTGTTTCATGTCAACTGCTTCTCAGGTCGCCTCTAATAGAGGCCAACTTGATGTAATTTACTTTGACTTAAGCAAAGCGTTTGATCTTGTAAATCACGACATGTTGCTAGCAAAGATGTCAAAGCTTGATGTCCACAGTTCGTTACTTTTATTGCTCAAAAGTTACTTGCGTGATAGAATGTGTTTTGTCAGCTCGAATGGTAATTCCTCTGCTGCTTATGAGGCTACGACGGGTGTACCTCAAGGTTCCGTTCTCGGCCCCCTTCTGTTTTCAGTTTCTGTGAATGATGTTTCGGCTGTGATCCGTCACTCCTCCTTTTTAATATATGCAGATGACAATAAGATGTTTATAGAGGTACGAGACGAACGCGACTGTGTTTTGCTACAAAATTATGTATTTGCTTTCGAAAACTGGTGCAATCAGAATGCCCTAAAACTAAATAGTTCTAAAACTAAAGTCATGTCCTACACTCGAAAGGCACGTAATATTTTATTCTCTTATGACGTTCAGTCAGTTCTTTTGGCACGTGTGAATGAAATCAAAGACCTTGGAGTTGTATTTGATAGTACATTACGCTTTTCGAGTCATGTTGACCACATTGTGAGCTCAGCTTTACGCACGCTTGGTATTACGTGCCACATTACTAAAGAGTTTAATAACCCTTGTACTTTTGTCACACTGTACAGTGCTTTATGTCGACCACACATCGAGTATGCCTCTGTTGTATGGAATGGAATCTGCGCGACAAACTCGGCTAGGATCGAACGTGTTCAGAATAAGTTTTTATGTATCTACAGACATCGTTTCTCGTCGCGCAATGCGTCTACCTCAAGCGATGACCCAGCAGTCTCAGTCCAACATAGCTTGGCATTGCCCACCCTGCGGCATAGGAGGGAGCATGCCGATATCCTATTTCTGCACAAACTTGTTCATGGCATCACTAGTTGCACATCATTGATCTCAAATGTACGTTTGAAAATTCCCGTAAAAACTACACGGCAAAATGCATCCTTCTACTATGCTCGCATATCTAATCTTCACGACCCCGTGTCAAGAATTGGGCACACCTACAATTCCTCTTTTACAGACACTATTGATATATTTAACAATAACACACAGGAGTACATCAGAGCACTAAAGGTCCTCACCTAAATCTTGCTTACCATTTTTTTGCACGTGATTAAGTTGCTCAGAACCAAAGTTTATACTCTCGCTTTCTTTTCTCTCACTATCGTGGTGGTATACCGTAGAGAGTTTATGTGACATATGTGATCTGTTTTAAGTGTTTTTATTGTTTACTGCTTGTTTGTTCTGTGTAGTGTTATGTTTTTTCATGTTTCCTGAGTGCACCCGTACCAAGACCGCAAGGTTGTTCCTGGGCCCTTCAATAAAAACATTGATTGATTGATTGATTAATTATTATTATTATTATTATTATTATTATTATTATTATTATTATTATTATTATTATTATTATTATTATTATTATTATTATTATTATTATTATTATTATTATTATTATTATTATTATTATGGACGACGACGAGAGTAGTGGTTGTCTCCGATTGCTCTCCGAATTCCTACTGGTATTTTTAATATCTGCTGCACCATCGGCCCGCGCTGGATGCTCACCAGGCCCGAAGGTCTTCTGGAGTACACGCATCGGGATCAACAGCCGTCTACATTTTTACCGGTGATGTTCTGTGCTGTTCGTGATCTCGTCGAGTAGGCTTACCATCGCTTCAATCTTTCGCCGGTAGACATTCTAACCGTCACCGGAAAGTTTGTTCTTCTACTGCACGCTTCGAGATTTTGACCTTCAGGTCGGCAGCTACTGGTGTCGTTCTGGGACTTTCTGGTGGCAGCAGGTGGGATCACTTCTTCATATCAGCTCGATTCATCATCTGGAACTGCCACAGTTGCACCTGCCATTGTACAGTGCTCTCTGCTCCAAAGGAACCTTGCTTCAGCAAAACATCGGTCCTCACGCCCACCTTCGCACCACAGCGCCGTTTGACCGTCAAACTCGCCAACGTGATCTGGCCTAACGCAACCCTGAGAAACATCAACCACCATTACTGCCATGTAAGATCGCTGGTCTTCTTAACAGTACTAACATTGTTTTACTTGCTAGTTCTGCTAACTTTTGCTTGATTTAAAGCGGTCATGTCTCTCCTTTGTGATGCCTGCTCAAAACCCATTCCTCCCGACGGTCGTCATATGACGTGCACTTCCTGCGGACATGACTCTCACCTCGGGAAAACTTGCTCTGGGATTAGCGAGGCCACTTTTACCGCTATGACCACTGAAAAAAAAGAAAAATGGAGGTGCAAGGTATGCCGCACCAAAACCACTCGTACTGATCTTGACGTTGGTGTGGCGGGCTTTGACACGAGCTTCCAGTGTGATTCCTCCACGCTCGCAGCGCAGATTGTTGATATGAGCCGGAAACTTGATTCTCTCCTTTCACTCAAGACCAGTGTCGACACGCTGCTTGAGCTTCCCCAAAAAGTTAACGAGCTTCTGCTGCTCAGACCGTCAATACAACTAATGAAGACGGCTGTTGAAGAGGTTCAGAGCTCGATCACTTTTCTAAGCGCCAAGTATGACGACATGCTAGCAGTTGCAACTGCTCATGAGACTGCAGTCAAGGATCTACAGGCTGAAATGAGCACCTTGAAGACCACTGTTTCTGAACAAGCACGGACAATACAAACCTTGAGAACGGAGATAAACGAGGCTGATCAGACTTCTCGTCTAAATAACATGGAGATCCAAGGTCTGAAGGTGGATCAAAATGAAACTATTGCGTCTGTCCTGATGCAGCTGGCTGACAAGCTCGCCATTGATGGCCATGAACCAGCTCATGTTATATCTACCCACAGGCTGCCTGGAAAACAAGTTGCAAATCCTACCATTTTGGTGAGGTTTGCTTCATCGGTCATTAAAGACCGCTGGATGCAGGCTCGCGTCAAACTTCGTACGTCCTTTGGAAAGGATTCCTCGGAACGAGTATATTTTAACGATAATCTTTCCCCAATGAACAGAGAGCTTTTCTGGCTGGCTCGGTCTCGGGGAAAAGAATGCGGTTACAAATTCGTTTGGGTTAAACACTCACGAATTTATGCAAAAAAAGAAGAGGGAGCTCCTCCGATAAGAATTCTGCAACGAGGTGACCTGGATCTGATTAAATAATGGCTTCAGTCAGTTTTTCTGAGTTCACTAATTTCCATGCTTTTAATGCCTCCTTCGATGCCTCTTGCTCCAATAGCTTCACTGTTGCACATGTAAACATTCGAAGCATTCGCAAATACTGGAACGAACTGAAGATTATTGTTGATAAAGTTCACGACCGGATAGATGCCTTGGTGCTAACAGAAATCAATATGGGTGTACATCATCTTTCGCTATTCAAACTACCGGGATTTCAAAACTATTTTTATACCCGCCAGAATGCTCGAGGAGGTGGAATAGCTATTTATGTGAAAGAGTTTTGGACAGTTGAAGAAGTAGAAATGCTGTTCACGTCGTCAGAAAGCATAGCTCTAAAGGTGTTTAACGCAATCCATTCAATTTATCTGATAACTCTGTATAGACCTCCCTCCTCTAACTGTACTACCTTTTTAGAGGAGTTAAATGAAAACTTAAAAACACTAACTACTGAAAGTCATTTATGTATGGTGGGTGATGTAAACATCGATACTCTCAAGAAGTCTAAGCCGGTCGTCTGCGACTACCTCTCGCTACTTTCGGAGAATGGGATACATTCCACCATTCAAAGTTCCACCAGAGAGGAAGTGCTCAATCAGAAATTGGTTTCATCATGCCTAGACCATGTCAACGTTCGAACATCTGATGCTTCCGTTCAGTCCTCTGTTATTTCACAAAAGCTAGCTGATCACTACTTTGTCACCTGTCGATATACTTTCTTTTCCAAGCACCATAAAGAGATTCAATCAATATGTCAAGTAGAGAAGCTTGATATAAACAGGTTTGATCGGCTGATCAAAGCTTTTGACTGGTCGGAATTCATGTCCTCGGTGGACACGATAAGCTTGTACCCAAAATTCATTGAAATTATAAAACGTTTTCAGATGATGTCAAAAACTGTAGTTCGTATAAAAAAGCGCAAACCAAAACTTCCCTGGTTGACGTCAGAAATTCTTGATGCTATCGATCATAAAGAGAAACTGTGGAAAAGGAGCCGACGCTCCCCTACGAACGCTGCTCTCAAACTGGAATGCAAAATTTATAGAAACCGTGTAAACGCTCTCCTTCGGTCTGCAAAGCGAATATATTTTGCAAATAAGATCTCGAATGCCCGTTCCAACCCGAGACTCACGTGGTCGGTAGTCAACGAGCTTAGAGGCTCTACAAAAAAAAATGTCTCCCTGACGCTTAGAAAACATTTCGGATTAGACATGAATCTGACTGTCAACGCGCTCAATAGTTTTTTTGCTTGCTCAACTCTTAGCTCATCTACTGCAGTGATTTCAACACCCGCCATTCCGTCTGTCTTAGAATCGGCGTTTCTTCCTCTTCTTTCTGAATTTGAACTGCGATCATATATTTTCGGATTTAAGCGCTTCAGATCTGCGGGTGTTGACGGAATTACCGTGAACGATTTATGTCGTAACTATGACACCTTAAAGGACGTTCTCCTAGTAATAATTAATAACATCCTGGAGAGTGGAAATATCCCTGGTGAATTAAAACAAGCTTTAGTAGTTCCCCTGTTTAAAGGGGGTTCACCTGATAAAGTTTCCTCGTACCGACCCATCTCAATACTTTCTTGCATTTCGCAAATCTTGGAAAAACATTTATTACTTGCTATGTCTGGTTTTCTCGAAAAACACAACATAATATCTCCCCATCAATACGGATTTGTCGCAGGACGTGGTACTTCTTGTCTCCTTGAGAAATTTTCTGATTTTTTACACCACTCTTTTGAAAACAACATGGTTACTTGTGCACTTTTCATCGATGTCGCCAAAGCTTTTGACACCGTAAATCACGACGTTCTTTTAAGCAAGTTGCAAAGAATCGGCTTCCGGGGGCCATTTTATTCTTTGATTAAGAGCTTCTTATCAAATCGTACCCAGGTTGTTTGTGTTGACAACATTCGTAGTGCTCTGGCATGCTTAACATCTGGTGTTCCACAGGGGTCTATCCTGTCGCCTTTATTGTTCAACATATATGTAAATGACACCTCATCTGTTGTTACCACCTGCTTCATACATCAGTATGCAGACGACACCGTCCTATTCTCTCGGCACCTAGATTACCAGCGGGCAATGGAAATGCTTCAGGTGGACGCTGTTAACCTTATGGACTGGTTCTCTACAAACAAGCTTCGAGTTAATACTGCAAAAACGAAACTGATATGTTTTCGTAATCCATTAAAAAATGTGAATTTGACTTTCCCCTTATATCTTCATACATCTAACTGCACTTGTACCGATTGTACTCCAATACAATATGTTGACTCTATGAAATACTTAGGTGTTCACTTTGATTGTGATTTAGCGTGGGGTACTCATATGTCTCATTTATGTCAACGTCTTCGTACAGTCTGTTGTTTCATGTACAACATTAAAGGGATTTTACCGTTATCCATTAAAAAAAACATAATACACGCCTTAGCGTACAGCGTACTGAGGTACGGCATCACCGTATTTTTTAATTGCTCCCTCCAATGGCATTCAAGAATCGATCGGATTTTAAAGGGTATTCTCAAAAGCGTTGCCTATCACACGCAATACTCTAGTACTGATAATCTTTTTGAGTCTCTTCAGTTGCCATCCTTTTACTCGCTCTTTGTTCAAACAGTTATCAGGCGGCACTTTTGGGAGAGCGAGTTCAAAATTCCATCCAATCCATGTCGTGAACTCCGATGTTTCGTTCCTTATCAAATTCCTTCGGTACGGACTCGATATGGTGAGAGTCTGCGCAAACATTATGTACCTAGCCTTTTTAATGACTTCTCGCACTCGCTCAGTTCCATCACCTCTAACAAGCAATTGAAAAGGAAGCTGCAAAATGTATTTTCTGACATTACTAGACAGTAACCTGGGCAAAGGTTTTTTTTTTTTTTTTTTTTTTTTTTTTAGGTATGTGATTGTGCCTTTGAGCGAATGCTCCTGCTTTCTACACTGCATCTTCTGCTTATGCTACCCGCCCTACCTTTTCGGTGTCCTCCCTGCAGCATCAAGTGTTCAATCATGCTTAAATTTGTCTTTTTTTTTTTTTTACATTTATGATCATACCGAATTCAGTCGCCCAAGATGCCGCATGGGTGCGCGTCTGCGTTTGCTTTGTTTCCTTTTCTCTTCCACCTCATTCTACGACTTATCGTGCCACGTGACCTCGCACTACTCTCCAAGGCCCTCCGAGGTTCTACCAACTGTGTGATTGTTGGCGTGTGCTCGTCGTTGTCGTGCCTGTGCGACTCGAAGGATCTACAATGTTGATCCAACTTAGTGTGTGTTGTGTTCTCGTCCTCATCGTGCCTGTGTGACTCCAGGGCCCTATGAGGCTTAGCCTATTTCTGTGTGTTGGTTGAGTGCTCGTCGTCGCCGTGCCTGTGATACTTTTGTCAATTAAACTGCTGGGTCTGATCCTACAAGCCCCTGATGGCTTTGATCGGACCCGAAACTGATCTTGGTACTGGGCAATTTGCGAATAAAGATTTTTATTATTATTATTATTATTATTATTATTATTATTATTATTATTATTATTATTATTATTATTATTATTATTATTATTATTATTATTATTATTATTATTATTATTATTATTATTATTATTATTATTATTATTATTATTATTATTATTATTATTATTATTATTATTATTATTATTATTATTATTATTATTATAGAGCCTGCGATTCAGGCCCCCACAAGGGAAGAACTCCTCGGAGACAAAATCGTAATATCATCTATTGATCATATCAATTTAAGATCTTCAACATCAACAACAAAGGCAGCGGTCATTTCATACAAATTATCGGACCACTATTTTATAGGATGTCAGTTGGAGTTCCCAGGAGATGCGTTGGTGACAGGTATCAGCAATAAGCACTACGTTGAGATTGTTGATCGCCATAGTCTCGATAACTGTATTTCTACTTATGACTGGCTTACATTTCAACATTCCGTGTCACGCTCTGACATTTATGTCACTTTTGTGCAACTGTTTAGACAGTTTACTGAAGCGTCAAAAAAGATTATTGTAGTAAAACAAAGAAAAGACAACATACGCTGGCTAAATAAAGACATATTTTCGGTTATAAAACTCAAAGAAATAGCCTGGAAGCGATGTCGCCGGTCTCCGCATAATTCCATCCTTAAAGCAGAATTCAGAACTATCCGGAACAAAGTCAGCGCGTTAATTCGCTCAGCTAAGCGGCTGTACTTTCAAAAGCAGTTTTCTGATTCTAGACGCAACTCGGCTAAAACGTGGTCGGTAATCAACGAGTTACGTGGTGTTACATATCCTCACATTCAAAATTTTGACGGTGCCTTTGGGCTTAATTCACTGGCTACGGCAACTACCTTCAACAATTTTTTTGCCTCCTTCTCGGGCAGGGCCCGGCCATCGGCCACAGCGGCCTTTTCTAGTCCCTCCCTGAACTCAGCTTCCGCGTTTCTCCCTGAAATGACATCGCAGGACCTCGAGTCAATAATTTTGGGGCTCAAGCCAAATAAATTACCGGGTTATGATGGAATATGTCTTAGCGATCTCCGTAGAAATTTCAGGTACTTAAAAGATACTCTTCTACTTATGCTCAACACAATGATCGAGACAGGTTCCATTCCCATCGAATTGAAAACGGCTATTGTTAAACCTCTTTTTAAAGGAGGTCAGCGTGGCCAGGTTGAAAACTATCGGCCAATTTCGATTCTACCATGTATTGCTAAAATATTGGAAAAATTTATTTACATCACTATGTCTTCTTTTGTAGAGAAGTGCAACATAATATCTCCCAACCAATACGGTTTCGTGCCTGGTCGTGGGACTCAACCCCTTCTCGAAGCGCTATCTGATGAGATAAATTTGGGTTTTGAGAACAACCTGTTTATTTGTGCTTGCTTTCTGGATGTAAAAAAGGCGTTCGACACAGTGAGTCACTCTATGTTATTGCAAAAACTTTCAACTGTTGGTTTCAGGGGTCCATTTTTGACCTTACTGACTAATTTTCTGCAAGATCGTTCCCAGCTGGTTTCAATCAAAGGCATACACAGCGTCAAAGTCTCTTTAAAATCTGGTGTCCCACAGGGCTCAGTACTTTCGCCTTTACTCTTCAATATCTATGTAAATGATATGTCTACCTCTGTTTCGAATTGCTCCCTTTATCAATACGCGGACGACACCCTTTTGTTAACAAGTCATCTAACTTATTCAAGGGCTATGGAAATGCTCCAGGAATGTTCTTTAGGACTAATGAACTGGTTCGCCCATAATCTTATCGATATCAATGTCTCAAAAACTAAGTTAGTATGTTTTCACAATCCCCTTAAGTTAGTTGACCTAAATACTCATCTTTTCCTCCACACGTCGCACTGTGTCAACTGCCAGTGCACTCCCATCGCTTTCTCAGACACTGTGAAGTATTTAGGAATTATTTTTGATTCTGATCTTTCTTGGAATTCACACCTCACAAGACTGTGTTCTAAGTTAAGGAGCGTTTCTTGCTTAATGTACCACATCAAGGCTTTTCTACCACTTAATCTCAGGAAACTCATAGTTCACTCGTTAGCATATGGTTCCCTCCGCTACGGAATCACCATTTTTGGAAATTGCTCTGGATTATGGCAGGCAAAAATTAATAATATTCTAAAAGGAATGCTGCGTAATGTTTACTACAGGCCTACCACTTCCTCTCAGGATATGTTTCAAATATTATCTATGCCCAACTTTCATTCTCTGTTTGTGGAAACGGTAGTTCTTGGTCACTACTAAAATACTGACTTCAAGACACCTCATCCGAATATCCGGCAACTGCGAACGGTTCCACGATTTGTCATCACCAAATGCTACACTCGTTATGGCAAGAACTTGCGGTCATTCTACGTTCCTCGGATCTTTAATTCCTTACCTTCTAACTTCCCTGACTTCACTTCCAGAAAAAAGCTTAGAAAATCGCTTCGCCTTCTCCTGTCTCCCGATGAGTCGATCTAAAAATGTATAACATTTTTGTGTGTGTGTTTTTTGTGTTTAGTATTTTTTTTTCTCATACGCCCTTATTTGATTTCATTTGACAGTTTTCTTTTGTCGCCTCTAATAATGTCACTAGGTATGTGTCTTCTGAATGGTGCATTTCGCGTATAATGCAAAGGTGATTGATTAAAATAATGCTTTTATTTGAGGTTATTATTAATGACACAAATAGGGTGCCATCCTCAATGTGGTTATTTGCGATATAACTCAATTTTACTTGTGTCAAATTCTGTGTCATATTTGTTCTGTTTTGTTTTCATGACTCATTTTGTGACTGTTCTCATGCACTGAGAATCTCAATCTTCACCTGGACGTACCCTGCATCGTGCAACTCTTCAAGGAACGATTCTGTGATTTTTTTTAGTGACATAACCTGACTTTTTTTATTTTTATTGAATTTTATATTCTTTCGTGATTTGGAAGCCTAAGCTTCAACTGGAACTATTGCTAATTCTGGATAAGTTCACAATTTTTCATGTTTTTCCTTTTCCTTCTTCTTTTGTGATAATAATTTTGATATCTTTGCAACCTCGGTTTAGTCACACAAGCCCTTGAAGGCTTTGACGAACCTGCGTTGTTTTGTGGATATGCTCCTCCATCACAAATAAATTATGAATTTGAATTTGAATTTGAATTATTATTATTATTATTATTATTATTATTACGTGCCGCATTACTAAAGAGTTTAATAACCCTAGTACTTTTGTCACACTGTACAGTGCTTTATGTCGACCACACGTCGAGTATGCCTCTGTTGTATGGAATGGAATCTGTGCGACAAACTCGGCTAGGATCGAACGTATTCAGAATAAGTTTTTATGTGTCTACAGACATCGTTTCTCGTCGCGCAATGCGTCTACCTCAAGCAATGACCCAGCAGTCCCAATCCAACATAGCTTGGCATTGCCCACCCTGCGGCGTAGGAGGGAACATGCCCATATCCTATTTCTGTACAAACTTGTTCATGGCATCACTGACTGCACATCATTGATCTCAAATGTACGTTTGAAAATTCCCGTAAAAACTACACGGCAAAATGCATCCTTCTACAATGCGCGCATACCTAATCTTCACGACCCCGTGTCAAGGATTGGGCACACCTACAATTCCTCTTTTACAGACACTATTGATATTTTTAACAATAACACACAGGAGTTCATCAGAGCACTAAAGGTCCTCACCTAAATTTTGCTTACCATTTTTTTTTTTCACTTGATTAAGTTGCTCAGAACCAAATTTTATACTCTCGCTTTTCTTTTCTCTCACTATCGTGGTGGTATACCGTAGAGAGTTTATGTGACATATGTGATCTGTTTTAAGTGTTTTTATTGTTTACTGCTTGTTTGTTGTGTGTAGTGTTGTTTTTTTATGTTTCCTGAGTGCACCCGTACCAAGACCGCAAGGTTGTTCCTGGGCACTTCAATAAAAACATTGGTTGGTTGGTTGATTGGTTGATTATTATTATTATTATTGAACTCAGCGGAGACAATAGCACTGCGTATCTTTACTTCTGTCTTTGCAATCTACTTACTTCCCTTTACTAGACCACCTTATGGAAAAAAATACGAATTTATCTCTGACCTGCATAAAGGCCTACAAACTTTGCCTAATCATGCATCGCTCTGCCTTGTAGGCGATTTTAACATCGACCTTTTAAAACCTTCCAAATCTTTGGTTTGTGAATATCTTACTCTTTTGCCCGATCACGGTATTGAACCTCTGATACTTGCACCTACAAGAAAAGAAATCATGGGAGACAAGTTAGTGATTTCGGAAATTGACCATATCAATGTAAGATCTTCATCCACTACAACAAATGCTGCAGTTATATCACACAAACTAGCGGATCATTACTTTGTACCCTGCCACTTGGAATTTTATGTTTGCGCTTCAGAACCAATCCCCAAAAAGCTTCGTCGTCTTGAACTTGTAGATAAAAAAATCGATCACTTCATATCAACTTTTGATTGGTATACTTTTCAACGATCAGTAGCTCAATCTGAAATCTACTCATCCTTTGTTCTACTAATTAAGAAGTTCTCGCAAGCTTCAAAAAAAGGTTGTTATGCTAAAGCAAAGGAAAACAAATATTCACTGGCTAAATACCGAAATACTATCTGCTATAAAACTTAAGGAAATGGCCTGAAAAAGATATCGCCGCTCGCCTCATAACACCAGCCTACGTGATGACTTCAGAACATTACGGAACAGAGTGAGTGCGCTTATTCGATCTGCGAAGCGGCTCTATTTTCAGAAGCAGTTCACTGACTGTCGATCCAACTCATTTGAAACCTGGTCATTAATTAACGAATTGCTCGGAGCTACATTGCCTCGTTTAAAAGCAAACAATTTCAATTATGTTTTTGGACATAGTGCGCAAGCTGCGGCAAATATTTGTAAAAACTTCTTCGCCTCCTTCTCGGGCAGATTACGCTAAAATGCCACATCGTCTTCTCTTTCAAATTCGAACTCAACTTCCGCATTTCTCCCTAAAATGTCACTCAATGACTTGGAGTCGATCATATTAAGGCTCAAACCTAATAAAGTTCCAGGTCACAATAATATATCTCTCATTGATCTTCACATAAATTTAAGGTACATACAGGACACACATAGTCTTATGTTTAACGAAATAATCGAGACTGGGTCTATTCCAAATGAAATGAAAACTGCCATTGTAAACCCGCTTTACAAGGGAGGGCAACGAGATAAAGTAGAAAACTATGGACCAATATCTATTCTATCATGCCTCGTTCAAATATTGGAAAACTTTATTTATAGAACCATAGCTTCTTTCGTTGATAAAATGAAATATTAGTTTTTTCTCATTACGGTTTTATTCCAGGACGGGGTACACAAGGACTGCTCGAAACACTCTCTGACAACCTAAGTTTAGGTTTTGAACACAACCTGTTTAGCTGTGCATGCTTCCTCGACGTTGCAAAGGCGTTCGACAATGTGAGCCATTTGATTTTGATACAAAAACTTTCTTCTGTTGGTTTCCGAGGATCTTTCCTGTGTCTATTACAAAATTTTCTGCAAGATCGATCCCAAGTTGTTTCGATCGACGGTGTGTACAGTGCCAAAGTTTTCGGAAAAGCGGGTGTTCCTCAAGGTTCCGTTCTTTCTCCTCTTCTATTTAATATATATGTGAATGATATGTTTACCATGGTATCAAACTGTATCCTTTTTGAATATACAGGTGATACTCTCCTACTAACGAGCCATCGGTCTTATCACACAGCAATACAAATGCTTCAGGAATGTACACATAAACTTATGGAATTGTTTGACATCAATCATATAAACATAAATATCTCCAAAAAAAAGGTGGTCTGCTTTCGCAATCCATTAAAAGTTGTGCTTCCAAATATTCATTTTTTTCTCTACATATCACACTGTGTAGGATGTCATTGCAGTCCACTTCCTTACTCAGACACGGTGACATACTTAGGCATCCAATTTGATTCGGACCTTTCATGGAATTCCCATCTGACAATAGTATGCTCAAAACTAAGAAGCGTCCTATGCTTACTCTACAAGATTAAGACGTTTTTGCCATTCTCAATTCGTAAGCTCTTAGCCTACTCTTTAGGATATAGTGTACTTCGGTATGGCATTACAGTTTTCTGCCAATGTTCTTTCATTATGGCATAAGAAAGTAAATACTATCTTAAAAAGTATTGTACGAGAGTTTAATAACAAACCTGCAACCTCAAACGTGAATTTGTTTCAGGCCTTATCTATGCCCACCTTCGAATCACTGTTTTTGGAATCAGTTATACTAAGTGAATGGCAAGAACCCGCGATCTTTTTATGTTCCTCAGATATTCAAGTCTTTACCTTCCGACTTCTTCGACTTCACATCCAAAAAGAAACTCAAAAAAGCGCTTCGCCATCTTTTATCTACCAACGAGGCCCTGTAATCCGTAACAATTTTATTTCACAATTCTTTGCAGTTCTGTAAAAAATGCTTAACACCAAATTTTATTATTTTTATTCTACTTTGCCTATGTTTGAGTAAATCAACACGACTTACACTACCTTGTTTTTCTGCTTCAAGATCCACAACACCAAGAACATAACATCTATCAAGACCTTCTTCAATGGTGACAATGACCAGCTTGCGTGTTTGTGCCTATGTGCAGGTGTGTGTATACGTGCTATTCCTTGAGTGTAAGTGTTATAGGTGACACAAATGTTATTGGAACTGACTCAAGTTTCTTTAGTACGTGGCATAGTTATTTTTTGAGGCCACTACAGAATGGTTCAGTCATACAAGCCCTGGATGGCTTTGACGAACCTGACTTGTGACGTGAAGATGCTAGTTTTATTAAATAAATGTATTATTATTATTATTAACATTATTAATATTATTATTATTCTTATTATTATTATTATTATAATTATTATTATTATTATTATTTTTATCATTATTATTATTATTATTGATGTTTTTGATATTGAAACATAGCCCTGAGTCTTTAGACACAAGGCCTTAGAATTTTCTATAGGTGGGTAAATAAAATGTATTGGCTCCCAGTCTTTAGACTCGTGATCATAGACTTTTCTATAGGTTGGAAAAAAACGTTATTGGTTCCCAGTCTTTGGACACAGGGCCCTAAACGTTTCTAAAGCTGGCTGTAGCTATATTTATAAATTGCTAAGGCCGACCATGGAAAGCTACAGGGGGTGATAGCCTCCCATTGAATTTCCCATAGACGACCATAGGCCATTTTGGTATGGGATGTCTCGGACTGGTTTATTATGGGTTTTGACTCTTTATGTGTGTGAGTTTTTGCGCATGTCACCATATTCTCAAATAAATATTTTCTCCAGGTTGACATGGTCATGTGACAGGTTCTAGCAGCATGTCATGAATATTTGTCAAACATTTTCGTTATATTTTGATTTAATGTTATCATATAAAAACTCGGGACTAACTGATTTTCTTACTGTACACTTCCATCAATAAATATTTTAAAAAAATTCTAGTATTGAGCACTTCACCCTAGTTTCCAATTTCTGAGCATGGAGTGATTTGTAAGAAAATTAAATATAAACTCATATATAAAATATTGTTTGCAAACATGAAAATTGTATGCAAAAGAGGCACTTTATTATCAGCTATTTGCATGAATTACAACTGACATTATAAAAAACTAGACTGCTAACAACTGTTGCTTTTCAAGCAGAAATCTTACCTGTACATTATGCAGAGACCCATAGATAAGCTTTCCAAAACTATTTCATATTATTTATTTAGCACCCTCTTGTACACCCTTCTCACATCCTTCACTAAATGTAGGGTGTAATACGAAACAGCACCCCTTTCGGTAAAATGATGAGGGTGTAATCCTAAATTTTAGGGTGTTAAACAGGTGAAGCCGAGGGTGTAAGTTGTTACAACACCCTTTTTACACCCTTAAAGGTGTAAACAACTTTTACTTTGTACGACATTTTAGTTCCAAGCCGAGCGGCGCTCACTCACCGGGGCACCGCCATGTTTCCCCGCATCCCTACCGAGTCAGTCACGTGATATAATAATCCCTCTCCTAGGTACTGCGGCTACCTCTAGCCGCCGTTAGCGCTTCGAGCAAACGGGCCCAGAGTATGTTGTTCACGAGTTAACTGCAGCATAAGGAACGCTAGTTGGTAATAAAATAAAACTGAACATAAACAATTAATGGAAGTGCGTGTAAACGACAGGTGGCATTCGCGAGGACAGAAGCAGATAATGTCTGCTTCGGTATTTATCGGAATGCCTTTTCATAAAAAAAAATTCAAGTGAATACAATCTTAGGTTCTTCACTCCTAGGAGAAAACAGTTTTTCACTTCTATTTTTTTATTTCGGCAATGGTTTGAAACTTTGGCATCTTGCCTGAATGGCTGGGGCTACATTCTGACGGAGTTTGAGCTCTCCGCGATGACTAGATAATTTTTGCGGCGCAAAAAACAGGGTTTGGTTTTACCGTGAACATCCTGTATATTCTTGCTGCTGTCTGCCAGGCAGAATTATACAACACATAGACTCAACTAGACATAGTTATTAATTGCCTTTCATTGTTACTTTGTGTCACTATTTCACTTGACCACCCCGAGGTGGAGATGACCGAATAAAATATGTGGGTAATCTGGTCAGCAGCTGCTGACCAGGTTACCCATAAGCTGAAGTAAAACAGTGGCTGCATGACTCTCATTCAACACAATAAAACCTGTGAAGAACAACCAGTGCAAACAAATTTTCAAATATGATTACTCAACTGCGATGGAAAAAGGAGCATGGAAGACAAATATGCCGAGCGAATCCCTTGTATTAAGAAGTAAAGCTTAGTTCAGGACACAAACATTCAGCACGGTGGTGCAGGTACCACATACTTCCCTTATCTGGGTCATTAAGCTTAATTATTTTTACCCAAAGCTCTACATTGTTTTTAATTAAAAAGTGTAACTTGTCTGTATATGTTCTTCCCAGGTTTTTATTTACCCAGATAAAAAGAAGTCTGAGCAATGTTTACTTTTGCACTCCAATTACAACTTCACTGTTTGGACTCAAAATAGGGTTCTAAATCGGCTCAAATCTTCCAACCAACATTTCATATATTGAATTATATCTACAATAGAATGGCAACCACATCACATCAATTGGCCCAGTGCTTGTGCAACTTTCTTTAGTTCACAAAGCCTTCACATAAATTTACAGGTTGAGAAGCTGAAAGCAGACCACCCCGTTATCATGTCGCTAATACCACGGCAGGACTTCAAAATAAAATATTAACGATAAACTCGCGGATACCATAAGAACCCTAAAAAATCGCCGTGAGAATGCAATTGAATGAGGGCACTACGGGCACAGGTTATTTTTAAAAAGAGCGAAAGCAATCCGCGAAACCACGAAAGAGACAAGTCAGACATATGTTGTCGCTACCATCAAATGTAAAAAAATAAAGGGTTTCGATATTCACTTATCAGGTTCCCGAACAAATAACAAGTGTTCTAAAGGATGTTGCAGATAATATCTCACCTTTAAATCCGTCAACACGTTCAAATGACACGTCCATGGACACAGTTAAACTGCGCATAAATGAAACTGCGAGTCTGCGATGCCATTGAAAAAAATTGATTGACTTGGCCGGCCGGTTTTACGGTTTTACCAGTTTTACTTCAAAGCGCTGCCCATGAAAAGAGACCGAAACTACACTTGTAGTAGTTTCGATATAGATTCCGGCAGGTTTGAAAGATCAAGGAACGAAAGTAAGCCCTGAGACAAGGATAAATACAATAACAGACAAGAAAACTTGCCCTGTCCGTTATTTTATTTATCCTTGTCTCAGCGTTGAGATTATGTTAAAAAAAAATCAAATGCATTTTTTTTGCCTGCCTTGTGTGTGTAGGTGTGAACGCGAGTGTCCTTGTGCATGCCTCTGTGGATGCGCGTGCGTGTGCAGCGCCGGTGTGTGCACGCGTGCGTGCATCTGTGTGCATCTCTGCGCGGGCGCGCGCGCGTGTATGCCACGTCCTTGTGCGACCGCGTGTATGTGTGCGTGCGTGTGCGTCTCTATGTATGTGCTTGCGCGCTCGCGTGTGCGTTTGCGTGCGCTCGTCTGTGTTTGTGTGCTTTTCATTTTGTTAGCCCTGGACATTGGGAAAAGGGGGGGGGGGGTCCGGATGCGGCGACCCACCGCCCTGATTGCCGCCGGCTTATAGTGACGCCATATTTTTTTTGGGGGGGGGGGGCGGGGGCATTGGGGGGGATTCCCCTGGCCACGCCACTGGCCCTGGAAGTAAAAAGAAAAGTAATTTGTGTAGCTAAAAAGCGGCAGAATATTAACAGTACCGGTCGGGTGTGCCTGCGAAGTCTCAAACTTTGTTTAAAAATAGGGTGTAAAAAGAAAACAAAACGTCATTTTGGGAACAAACTACGGCCAACCTACGTCAAAAATTGCAAAAAAAAGGATCTTTCAAATATTTGCAGTGAAGACAAAGGCATCGGCACGATCGCGTGGCTTTAGAAAGTGCCTCTTATGAACGAGTCCTCGTACAAAAAAGCATACTGCTAAGCGATGCCCACGCGCCTCTCTGTGCCTTTGTCTTTACTGCAGACATTTCTGAAATGGAGTATAATTAGAATTTTAAGCGCTTTTGGGATGATAGCATCAGTGTCACGAAACACTGTGACGTCATCGAGGCAGCACGCCATGCTCTCGAAATCACCATTTCTATACTGGAGCATTTATAAAAAAAAAATCCTTTGCATTTAAAAATATTTTTGAGCACACAGAGCACTTCAGGCATACCGGGAATTAGAGTAGTTCGTCTTTATATTTACCCATATTCAATATTATATTTAATTTCGTTATAAAAAGAAAAGAGCACCATAAGTTTTGTGACCACCACTTCCTCCGTAGTTCCAGATGGTCTGGCACACGTAAAGGGATAGTGATGGGACGAATCACCGGAGATTCGGATTCGAACAGATTCGGAAATTTCCGAACTTCCCGCGACGAATATTCGGCAGATTCGGAGATTCGTCGCTGGTGGCAGACGGCAGCGAGAACCGTGTCGTGAACCACGCGAATGCGCTTAGTTGTGTATTTTTTTATGTACTGTTACTGCATATAACAAGATTTCGTCTTGTTTACTTCAACGTATGGTATGTACTCTACTGTTATTCTAAACCCTGGCACGCGCCCAGGTCCAGCTGAGCTGATCGGTGTGGTTGGCCTAGGCCTAACCAATGCACGGTCTCGGTTTCTGCGTGGTTTCACAGTGATCGGTAAAAAGAAATGTAGCGAAATGCTGTGTTAAACATAATATGGCGCAACGCGCAAAGAATATTGTCACGGGTGGTGACCAAAAAAACAATGAATAAACAGGAAGAAATAAACATTTAATGTGGCGAACTTGTGCCAAAAATAAAAGGGTACAAAGGATAATAACAGAGCGTGGCGGGCGTCGAAGTCGGCGTAACAGCAGAGTCGAACGCTGTGGCGAGACTGCCTTGGCTCGCCACGCGAAGCCCCTTGTGTACACGCGTAGGCTTCTGGAATAATCGGCGTATAAGGTTCGGCGTGTAGAACTTTCTAAACTCGAACAAGCAACACGGTTCTCGAATTTACCAGAACATTACATTAGATGTCAACAAAAAGGCGTCCCCGTGGCCAGGAATCGAACCCTGGCTTTTCGCGTGGGAGGCAGGCACTATAACCGTTAGGCCACGCCCCCGCTGCCACTTGGCAAGCAGCGCGCGCGGCATTACTCCCCCCTTTAAAAGTGCATCGCCCCGATGCAGCACGAAACAAACCAAACAAAAAAGAATGGTTAGCTAAAGAGTCATTTGGAACACATAAGGTCCACAGTCCTATCGAGCGTAGTACGTCTTCATGCGCACGACGTGGACGACTTCTGGTCGTGGAGGGCGGCGTGATGAAGTCCGTGTTCCGTCGGGCATCACCTCGTAGTTCAGATTTCCGAGTCGACGAAGCACTCTGTAGGGTCGAAGTAGCGCTTCAAGAGTTTTTCGCTGAGACCACGGCGGCGGATCCGTGTCCACACCCACACCCTGTCTCCGGGCTGGAAGTGGACGTCCCAATGACGAAGGTTGTAGCGGCCAGTGTCAACTCGTTGTTGGGCTTGAATATGGTGTCTGGCGAGCTGCCGGACTTCTGCCCGTTGGGCAACCACCTGGGCGTCGTCGCTTCCGTCGACAGCCGGTTCGTGGGGTAAAATCGCCTTCAGCATTGTCGATACTTTGCGACCCATGAACCAGCTGGAAGGGTGTCACTCCGGTGGTCTCTTGCACGTTGGTGTTGTAGGCAAACGTGACGTACGGTAACACCTCGTCCCATGTCTAGTGCACCAAGTCGACGTACATGGAGATCATGTCGGCGATGGTCTTGTTTAGTCTCTTTGTCAGCCAGTTTGTCTGCGGGTGGTACGCCATTGTGCTCCGATGGCTGGTGTGGCTGAGACGAAAGATTTCTTGCGTCAGCCTGGCCATGAACGATGATCCACGGTCTGAGATCAGAACTTCGGGGGCGGCGTGTCGGAGGACAATGGACTCGATAAAAAATTTGGCGACTTCCACAGCAGTTCCTTTAGGAAGGGCTTTCGTTTCGGCGTACCCTGTGAGATAATATGTGACGACGATAATCCATCTGTTTCCTTGCGTCGATGGTGGGAAAGGACCAAGTAGATCCCTTCCGATCTGCTGGAACGGTGCGGTCGGGGGAGCAATCGGCTGCAGGAGACCTGCCGGCTTTGTCGGCGGTTTCTTGCGGCGCTTGCACTCGTTGCACGACCGTGTGTAGAAGTGAACGGTCTTCGGCAGCTTGGGCCAGTAATACCTTTCACGAATTCGGGCCAGCGTACGGCTGTAACCAAGGTGTCAGGACGTCGGATCATCATGGCGGGCTTGAAAGACCTCTTCTCGGAGGTCAGCCGGGATTACCAGCAGCCACGGGGAGTTGCTATCCCCAAAGTTCTCTTTGTAGAGTACACCTTGTCGAATTGCAAAGGTCGGCAGGGTTCGTGAGAAAACACGGGGCACGGTACTCCCGCGCTCTTCCTGGTGCTGAATTAAAGCGCGCAGCTCAGGATCGTTTTGTTGACGTCGTGCCAGGTCGTCGGTGGTCAGTGCTCCTAGGAAGCGCTCGTCGTCATTGTCGTCGCTGGTGCCAGAAGGTGTTTCGACAGAAGCCCTGGACAAGCAGTCAGCGTCGCTGTGCTTGTGGCCTGACTTGTAGACTACAGTCATGTTGAACTCCTATAGTGGGAGATTCCATCGAGCGAGGCGTCCTGAAGGGTCCTTGAGCTTCGCAAGCCAGCAGAGCGAGTGGTGGTCTTTGACTACGCGAAACGGGCTCCCGTACAAGTACGGGCGGAACTTCGTGATTGCCCAGACGACCGCAAGACACTTCTTTTCAGTCGTAGAGTAATTTCTTTCCGATTTGTAGAGCGTCCGACTTGCGTAGGCGATGACTTGCTCGGTGCCTTCTTGGACTTGAACCAGTACCGCTCCAAGTCCTGCATTACTAGCGTCCGTGTGAATCTTGGTTTCCGCATCCTGATCAAAGTGTCCTAGAACAGGAGGAGTCTGGAGTCTTCGCTTCAGCTTGTCGAATGCCTGCTGCTGCTCCTCGGCCCATTCGAACTTTTCGGCGTCCTTCGTGAGGTTTGTGAGCGGTGCGGAAATCCTGTCGAAATCCCGAACGAAGCGCCAATAGTAGGCACAAGTCCGAGGAATCCTCGCACGGCCTTCTTGTCTTTCGGCGCTGGGAATGTCGCGACCGCGCGAAACTTCTCGGAGTCTGCGCGGACGCCTTCGTTACTAACCACGTGGCCAAAGAACTTAAGTTCATCAACCGGCACTTTGACGCCTTGAGGGTGTGCCCGGTGGTCTGTATGGCTTGGACAGCAGCTCGGAGTCATTGCAAGTGCTCGTCGAAGTCAGTTGAAAACACTACGACGTCTTCAAGGTAGACGAGACAGCTCTGCCACTTCAGCCCTGCCAGTACGGTGTCCATGACACGCTGAAGTGTTGCTGACGTCGTGATAGTCTGAAGGGCATCACTTTGAACTTGTACAGTCAATCCGGCGTGGCGAAAGCTGTCTTCTCTCTGTCCCTCCCGTCGACTTCGATCTGCCAGTAGCCGCTCTTCGGGTCCATTGATGAGAAATATTGAGAGTGGCGCAGCCGGTCCATAGTGTCGTCGATGCGGGGGAGCGGGTAGACGTCTTTCTTCGTCACCGCGTTCAGCTGTCGGTAGTCCACGCAGAACCTAAGCGTTCCGTCCTTCTTCTTAACCAGCACTACTGCAGACGCCCACGGACTGCTCGAAGGTTTGATTATGTCGTCTCTCAGCATCTCTTGAACTTGCTCCTGGATCACCTCCCTTTCTTTAACGGAGACTGTACGGCGATCGATGCACAGGGCGCGCGTCGTCCTCGGTAACGATGCGGTGTTTCGCAATGGCGGTTTAGCGTACCTTTGACGACGTCGCAAAGCAGTCGAGGTATTCGGCGAGGAGGTTAAGCCGCTGCCGTCGTTTCGGGCACGGAAGCTTAGGGTCAATGTTGAGCTGCGCTGGCGACGTACAGTCTTGCCGAGGTGGCAACCTTTCGTCAGTAATCGCGGCAATTTCGGCGGCGTTTTGAAGTTCCTCGACGTGGCCCACTACTGCACCTTTCGTGAGGTGTTGCGTTTCATTTCTGAAGTTTGTAACGAGGACCACAGTCCGCCCATCCTGAAGTTCGGCAACTCCTCTTGCGATGCCTATTCCTCTTCCCAGAAGCAACTGAAGGTTGCCTTCCAGGACAACTTCGCCGCAGGTAGCTGTATCGGATACGACGGCTACGACAACACTTGTTCACGGCGGCAGGTTCACGTGGGCGGCGGCGACTCGGACGGCGGCTGACGCTGTTTGGGGTTCCTCTGAAGGCGGAACAGGCTTTCGCAGCGTCAATCTGTTCTCACCCAGGTCGATGACGGCACCGTATTCGCACAGAAAGTCTATGCCGAGAATGATGTCTCTGGAACACTCTTGTAGAACGACGAATTTCACAGGGCACGTTTCGCCGTGAATTTCGACGCGAGCAGTGCAACTTCCGACAGGCGTGATAAGGTGTCCTCCGGCGGTCCGAATTTGTGGTCCTCCCCAAGGCGTCGTAACTTTTCGCAGGCGGCGAGAGAGCCTCCCACTCATGACTGAGTAGTCTGCTCCGGTGTCCACGAGTGCCGATGCGTCGTAGCCGTCGATAACAACATTTAGGTTGTTGGACACTGTTGCAGGGGCTTCATTGCGATGCGTGGCGTTGGGAGAGTGGGAGCGCTCCGGCGTCGAATGCCTGCTGCTGCTCCTCGGCCCATTCGAACTTTTCGGCGACCTTCGTGAGGTTTGTGAGCGGTGCGGAAATAGTTGCGAAATCGCGAACGAAGCGTCGATAGTAGGCACAAAGTCGAGGAATATTCGCACAGCCTTCTTGTCTTTCGGCGCTGGGAATGCCGCGACAGCGCGAGTCTTCTCGGGGTCTGGGCGGACACCTTCGTTGCTAACCACGTGGCCTAAGAACTTCACTTCGTCATAGACAAACCGGCACTTTGACGCCTTGAGGGTGAGCCCGTCGGTCTGTATGGCTTGAAGAACAGCTCGGAGTCGTCGCTAGTGCTCGTCGAAGTCAGTTGAAAACACTACGACCTCGTCAAGGTAGACGAGACAGCTCTGCCACTTCAGCCCTGCAAGTACGGTGTCCATGACACGCTCGAATGTTGCTGGCGCCGTGCATAGTCCGAAGGGCATCACTTTCTAAACTCGAGCAAGCTACACGGTTCTCGAATTTACCAGAACATTACATTAGATGTCAACAAAAAGGCGTACCCGTGGCCAGAAATCGAACCCTGGCTTTTCGCGTGGGAGGCAGGCGCTATAAACGTTAGGCCACGCGCGCGCTGCCTACATGGCAAGCTGCGCGCGCGGCAATATATTCAGGCAAGGAAATGATCCGTCTCCTTCACTAGAGCTGCGTAAGACGCGAGAGCGATGAGACGTGTTGCTCGTCCTAACTTCGACCACGTACCAGCACCGGCTAGGAAAAACGCTCTGTCGTTTCTCCGTTCTCGGCAGCAAATTTTGTATCGTGAACTTCACTCGATGAAAAAAGAAACAAACCTGGGGTGTACAATGCAACTTTATTGATCATTAACTAGAAAGGTACAAATGCATTACAGGAGACTGTAATAGTACGGCGCAAGGAGTTTTAGATTGTTTCCAGAGTTCCGATAACAATAGCGCAGTGGACAGTGGACACACGTTGAAGATAATCGAATCGAACATTTCAGTTGTGTGGGGTGTGCTACTGGTGCTATATGACCGTAATTATTGGCACGAAATGTGTTTCTGCCGAACAGCACGTACGGCATCGATCTCTTGCGAAGGAGGAGGAGGGGGCAAATTCTGCTGCAAACCTCGGACGAGCACCGTCGACGTCTCCAGTCTCCGGGAACCCCGGAGTACGAGAGCGTGATCTTTGCGTTAACAACATCTCGCTCCGTCGACCCGCCGATGCACCGGCTGCACGTCCGCCGAATCCCGCCGGGCTGATGCGGCCACGCCAACGAGACCCACAAGGAACTTATCGCGCTTGCGTTTCGCCGCAAGGGCACCCACGGTGGTCACTGCCATGACCCCGCCGACAACGCCGGAGTTCACTGGCGCCCAAGAAAGTCTCTTCAACCCGCCTGGCCCACAACCGACTGTCGCCGAACCACCCGGGCGCTGAAAACATGCGCTTGATTTTCCACGTGCACCAAGCATGCCTATTTTGGTCGTAATCCGGAACCGAAACCAATTTTCCCGCGATGTCTGGTTTCTGTTCTCAACAAACATCCGAAATTTTGTAAACTGAGCGGAACATTTTATTTATTGCTATGATATTATATTACGACAATATTTTGTGCAGTTTGTAGAATTTAGTATCACGAAAAGTTGAAACACTCATCAACGTGATCTGGCAACCATGGCAATGCTCCGAATTTTTCCGAACCTTTCCGATTCTCTTGAGATTCGGCTACTCTTCCGAATCTTTCCTAATCTCGAATCGGATAAAGATTCGTCCCATCACTACATAGGGACGCGCCGTCGTCGACGACGCTCTCAGGTCTGCGTTCATTTCTGCCAGATTCCTTTAATGGTGTTTCTTTTTTTTTTACGGGTATTCTCTCAAGAGTAACAAACGATATCTGTGAGACGCTGATGGACGCTGCGTCTAGTCAACGACCGTAGGTTGTGGAGGGCTGCCGGACCACCTTTGGAAAACGCTAACCGCCGGTAAGCAAGTGTTTCTCTTTGAAAGTGATAGGATAGTGTGTTGATTGAAAATATTTGAAGGGATGTCCAGCTAGCCTTCGTTGTAGATTCAAAGTTTGAAGTAAGACGCATGCCGAAATGACATGGACGAGCTTAGAGCATCGCTGCCGGTTGTACGTGTATCGTCCGAATAGATGAACTGTCGAGCCAGTCCATCCACTGCCAACTGGGACCGAATGTTCCTAGGCACACAAGGCGTTACTCCATCAACATGTCAACACAACACCGCCAACACCAGCAGAGACTAAACAGAAGAAACGACGAAACCACGAGATGGCTACCATTTGGACGGCTGCAGTGAGGGAAGTGTCCGAATGGTGCAGCCACTATTTTGACGTTTTACGGACGTGACGTCTCAGATTTCCAAGTAATATTTGAGATAAGTTGACTGAGGAAGTCAAAATACTCACTGCCTTTTAGGTTCAATTCCCATTGGTGCAATTTTTTTTTATGCTTCGATTATTGTGTGGTACATATCTGCAGTTTTAACATCATTCTGTGTTTAAACAAGTTATTTTTTGATTTGTCGTTGCCTTTTTGCCTACAAAATGTTCATAACTGATAGACGTGAAAGGGGGATAAGCAGGATGGATACAAAAACATAGTAGTGCTTGAGACAAGGACAGGGGAGGAGACTGGAAGACAAAGAGCACTGATAATAGTGTCAGCGTGTTGTGTTGTCCAGTCTCCTCCTTTGTCCTTGTCACAAGCGCTATTATGTTTTTGAGTTCCCAGTACCAACTCACCCAACAATCTGCACTGATCAGGATACACACGTCTTCTACTCAGTTTGCAAATCGAGTCTGTAACAGTAATGTCGAGACCGGTTATAACGAAATAGCGGGTACAGCGAAGCAATCACGATTTCCCATATATAGGTTGCACTGACGTCGCATCGCATACATTTTACCACCATGTAAGAGGAGGAGAGGGAAGCTGGATTTGTAAGAATTTTTGAGTGACGGTTTAATCTTCCATAACCTTCTGGGAGGAGAATAGCAACGCCTGTGCAAATCCGGGAGGCACAAAAGAGGGTCTTGATAAGTAGGGGAGCTCCTTCTTGCCCTTGTCTCTGCTGGTCATAGGAGCGCTCTTTGAATGACATCCCCTGCAACCCAGGTATTCCCGTTTGCACATTTTCAAATCATTTTTGTCTGTTTTAGTGAAAGCAATTGAGGGGCTCCCTCGGATATAGGGAAGGAAAATTTTGTGATAACTAAAAAAAAAGTAATAAAACTCGAAAGGTTTACTAAGCGCCGGTCGCACAAACGTTGCTTACCTTAACCCAAAGCTGCCATTTCCTAAGTTGGCTTAGCATCCTAAATCTAGCTTGACTAAGCACGGGTTTGAATTCTGTTTGCACCAAGATTAACTCGGATTTACAAACGCGCCTCTAGCTGAACGCTATATTTGCGTAGGGAATGTTGGGCAGAGGTTGGCATTTTAGGTCGCCCTCACTCACCCTAGCAGCCATATTCACCCAAACCCCTCACAGCTACACTAACCTTCAGCCCCTTACTCTCCCTCATCCTCACAGTCACACTCATCTTCAGCCCTTCACTCACACTCACCGAACTTCACGGCTCTCATTCCGCTCACGCACTCATGGCCCTCATGCACTCGTACCCCTCACACACTCGTACCCTTCACGGACCCATGGCACTCACGCACTCACCACCCTCACGCACTCATGGCCCTTTCGCCACTCAGGCCCACTTCAGACGGGGCAATTTCGTCCTGCAACTTGATGTCACAACATCAACAAAATGGGCCGCCCGCTGTTATTCGCCATCATCATCATAAAATTTTATTTTTCTTGCACTATTTAGGCACACAGCTATGCTCTATAAACGTGTCCTGAGTTGAAGCGCAGACTCCTCGACCGGATCAGGCAGCTAGGGCTTCGCCCCTACGAGGACACACCTCGCAGACCAGCGAACCCCCCCGCGGAAAGATCGGAGGTCAGCGATACACCTGCGGACAGCGTTGCCGGCAGGTGGCAGCTCCTGCCCGAGTCTTCGAGTAGACTCGAAGACACACAAATGCTCGTCCGCCGGTACCGCATGTTTACTGAAATCCTCTTGTCACAATCACGAGAACTGCAGCCTCTCGTCGAGCAGAGGCGTCACTTTCGTTGAACCGGCATGTCAAAAACAACACCGCGCCAACCGCGCTCCCTCCGGGCCCCTTCGGAGAAAAGTGGCGGTTTTTGTTTGTTTTCGGAAGGGTCAAAACGGAAGTGATGATTTTCTTATACTTAAAGTTTCCCAAAAGTCAAAATATTTTGTTACAAAATAAGTGCAACAAAAAATAAAGAAAATAAACAACTTTCAAAGACCATAGAAAGCTTTCGAGAGAGCGCAAGCACCACGTGTAAATGAGGGCCAGTCACGTGATAAATATGGGCAACGTTTCCTTGGGGCCCGCGGGCACCAACTACACATTCGTATTGCGCCGTAAACATAACTCTAAAATTTTTGTTTCTTCCTGCAAAATCGTTTTATGACATTCTTTTTCCATCTAAGCCATTTAATTTTTTTTCTTTTCATGTGTCTTTTAAGCGGGTCTCACGCACTCACTGCCCTCACAGCCCTCATGCCCCTCACGCACTCTTGGCCCTCACACCCTTCGCGCACTCATGGTCCTTACAACCCTCACGGCCCTCACTCACCCTCGTTCTCATGAATTTTACTGGTTCACAAATTCACTCACCCCCCCCTCACCTGTGAAGGTGAGGGTGAGCGGGAACCCCAATGGAGTGAGGTTTGCCGAGGTATGATGTAGGTACAAACAGAGCGAACTAGGGAACGCTCAGAGGGACAAATAGAGTTGGAGGAGAGGTGTCACGTGATGTAAACAAACACACTACCGTGGTAGTCGGCGCCGGCGGCTGATTTTCACTGTGTTTCTTTTGTGAATAAACAAATGAAACATATCCAAATAAAACCCTTTGTAAGCCGAGCTTTCAAAGTCTTGAACCAAAGCTTTAAATAAACACGAAATTTTTTTAAATATTTCATTGTGTGTTTAATATCGAATGATAGCAGAATATTCTGAAGGTGACCCAGTTTTCGTGCTCAGATTTCAAAGTAAAGGAGTAATCGGGGGGTGGGGGGGGGGTGGGCAAAATATCACAGAATGCGAGAAGGGCGTTCTACTCGCTACATCGCTGAAGACTGCCAAAACAATCCTTGGGTATAATTAGGAAGGTACCATGACTACAAAAATCAAGAATCATGCCTGAGGTCAACGAAGTTCAAAACAGTTTCGAGCTCGCCACAGCAGCTACGAGAGTGCCCCGGGAAATGTTGAATACAGTGGAATCTCGGTATAACGAACTTAAAGGGGCCATGGAAGATTGTTCAATATCCTAAGAGGTCGTTTAGTGAAAACCACGAAATTAACCGTAATTACTTATTTTCCAATGATTAAAACGTCCTACCTTTACAACGGTGGGTGCTTGAACTCGTTTTTCACAAAGATGCACAAGTCAACATCAGACAAAGCACATTTATTTAAAGTAGTCGGTGATTTTTTTTATGTGTGCAGCACAAACTTTGCATTTGCAGCACAAAAAACTGATTTTCTTTTTTGATGCGGCAGCATTGCAGCACGAACGTCAGCTTGCTTTGTGGACGCAATAAACACAGAAAAAAGAAAGCCGCGTCTGACAAGGCTGCGAGCACACGCAGAAGTAAGAAACAAAGATGATAAAGATAAACCCGATGCATCGCCGGCGACGCAGCCAGTGCGGTGCCACCGTAGACTGGAGTGCTTCGTAAAAAAGTCAACAAAAAAAAAGAAAGAAAAAAATCGTTAATGCAAAAAGGTTTACGTTCTCGCCGCGCTTCCTTCACAAAAAAAAGCAAAACAAAAAAGTTTCTTTTAGTTTTTTTTGTTCTCCCTACTCTCTTATGGCGAATTCCACTGGGCGTTTTGGAGTGCGCCGGGGTCAATTGACCAGATCCGGAATGGAGCACACGATCCGAACGGGGTCGTGCCACCTACGGATCCCCAGTGCAACATGACCACTGCTTCGGGATTGGCGGATGCCTTCCCGTCATTAAACTGCCCGAAACCCCTTTCCGCGGCCGCCATGGTCGTTTCGAAGACGTTTTCGCAATCGCGGCGCTAACACGTGTTCGACGCACGAGCGGCAGGAATGGCTCGGGAGGTTGTAGCAAAGATTGCCAGAATGCCCGTAGCGCGGCAAAACCTTCCCTTTTCCTTTCTGGAAAACAAACCGGCTGTCGAGCCAAGGGGTAAGCAAACGGCCATCACGAATTTTTCTGAGGCAAGATGGGCGAGATCTGGCCAGATGCCCCGCAAGAAAAAAAGTCACGAGTGTGCCGAGGTCTGGCCCAGCTGGCTTCTGGTTGAATCCGCCGAAATCGTTGGAGTGTCTTCTCTGGGATCCAGGTCGAGATCTGGAGCGGGAGCTAATCCAAAACGACCAGTGGAACACGTCTGTCTCGATCCCGATCGCCCGTGAAATAGGCTCGCTCCAGAAAAATTGATCACAGCGCGCTCCAAAACGACCTGTGGAGTTCGCCATCAGGTTTTCCGCGCAAGTGCTCCCTGCCTCCCTCTCGCCCTTGCCGAACCCTCGTCTCTGCGCTCTACGCCGTCTGCCGTGTCTGCGCTTGTAAAACCCCTCGTCGTTTCCTCAACAAGAACAAAACAGAAAGAGGAGTCCGTCTTCCGTTACCTCTCGCGCTGTCTGGCATTTTCTGGGCACAAGTTCGCCCCATTAAACGTTTAGTTTCTTCAGTAATTTTCGCCTCATCAATTGTCATTCGTGACATTTTGGTGGAGGTGTGGGGTACTTTTGCATTCTATGCCTGTGGACCGTACCCCTCCGAAAACACGCCGGCCAAGTGACGTTCTCAGCCCCGGGAGGCTACCCTTCGGTTTGAAATCAGTGCGGAAAGTAAAATCCGGACTAATATCAAACCGGAGTCAAACCGGAGGGGCGACTTCCGGTTTGCACAAACCGTGAAGTTTCGAATCCGGTTCAAAGTCAAACTGGAGGAATCCCGGACAGGCGAATTCCGGTTCGCAGAAACCGTGATTTTCCTAACCCGGTACCCTGAAACCGTGATTTTCCTAATCCGGTTCAAAGTCAAATTGGAGGAATTCCGGACGGACGAATTCCGGTTCACACAAACCGTGATTTTCCTAATCCGTTTTAAAGTCAAATTGGAGGAATTCCAGATAGACCAATTCCGGTTCATACAAAATCGTGATTTTCCTAATTGGTTAAAAGTCATAGTGAAAGAAATCCGGACACACACACTCCGGTTCGCACAAGGCGTGACTTTGGGATTCCGGTTAAAAATACAATTGAAGGAATTCCAGACACACAAAGTCAAATTGGACGATTCAAAGGTTCAAAGGCAAATTGGATGAAGTCTAGACTGAAAATATCCGCTTTGCACAAACCATACTTTGGGATATCTTGTTCGAAAGAAAATCGGATCTGCCGTCTTATGCCGAAGACTTTCACGCGTACGGTTGAAACATCAAGTTTCAAACAATCCCTCCCGATCCCGTACGGGCTGCATCGATTAGAACTAAGAGCGCCGAAGACAACGAGCTGATACGCGGCGCCAAAAAGGTGACATCACGGTGATTTTTGCGCATGTCATCGCCATCTAATTCCATCTAGCTTTTTCTATGCACTCTGCAATACTTGTTTATTATTACGCTTAAACTGCGTTTTGTTATTTTTTGGTTATTTTTTAAGATATATTCTTGATAACTGTCAAGTAACCTTTTTTATATAATTTTCACCACATAAAACAAAAAAAAAACTAACTTGATGCCACAGCAAGATGTACGCACAATCGGAAAGTGTCATTTCACTATCTTTGATAGCTTTCCTGCGGTCTCCTTGTTAATGCCTTCATGCTCAACATTTTATTATGATGCACACGCATGCAGTTTCAAGGGCTTTCATCAATATAGGTATGCAATGTGAGTTTTCTCGCCAACACACTTGCTGTACTAGAGTCAATACTAGTCGTGGTTTTTGTGAAAATATAAAATTCTTCTCCAAATTACGCTACACGGCCTTTTTGTTAAAGACCTTGCACCAAATTATGCTCTTAAAACCAAAACAAAAAGTTGCTGGCCGGCATCGCTATTTTGCTGTCTGATGGCCAGTATTTACATGGAAGTTCAGTGACTGGCCGGTATCGGCGATTTGCTGTTCAGGCTGGCGAGCCCCATCATGGAAGTTGCGTTTACTGACCGGCATTGTTTTATTTTTTGCCTCTTTCACTATGCAGTCAAGTCATTGAAATTCTGACGAACTGCAGCAATTAATGAATAGCGAGCGGAAATGTTTGTGATGATCAATCCTTCGTAAATGACTGCCGACGCTGCCGACTTTGATCCCAGCATGTCAAGGCTGACGTGTTTGCTCGCGTAAACACGAGAAAAAACAGTGCGGTGAAGAAAATTTGCAGTCCAGGATTTGAGAATCTGACCACCTACACCACGAAAAATAATTTTTGCAACGCCAAACAATACTTCTTTCAGGAAGCTAGTTTATTCATTTTATACGCACAACTTTGGCCCTGATAAAAAATAAAAACGCTATAGCGAAGCCTAAAAATAAAAATAAAAACAGAAAACACGTCGTATGACTGAGCATGCGCCTTGAGTTACAAAACAATAATAAACATTACTTTCCAGAAACTAGAAAAGTAAGAGATGTGTTTATTGCTTATGACGCTACGATAGTGTGAAATTGAGTGTGAAAATATGCCATTTCAGGTAGGAATCGATTCTTTTCTGTGTTAGTTACGATCATATAACAGAAATATTTCAAATGTTCATATAGCCAAACAATATCTGTCTCTTTGAAAGCTTATGTTATACGACATACCGTACCAGAGGAACGCGAACATAAAAACTTTTTTTTAATACAAAAAAGCGAGAAGCAGCAATGCATTGTAGATGTTCACACTGCCCTTGACGCAACGAAAAATAAATATTCCAACGCCGAACGATACCATTTCTGAAAGCTAGTTTAATTATCCGCGCTGTACTTAGATCTCAGGAATAAAAACGTGTATAGGCCTAAAAAAAAAGTAAAACTGACGCGGCAAGCGAGGGATAGCACTGATCTGCCAGAATAAAAATTAAATACAACTTTCCGGAAGCCAGAAAATTAAGAGATGTGCTTAATACATAGACTATGAGCTCAGCTAAATTACTGCCTTAAAATGGCGGTATTTTCGTTTCAATAGTGAGTGAAAATGACCGCTTTCAGAAAAACGTCTGCTGCATCACTGTCAGTTTACCACTTACACATATTCCCATTTCACTCGCAATATGCTCATTAATATAATTACATTGTTTTCTTCATTGACAGGACTTGCACTGTTTGCCTACTACACTGACCCACATATTACCACGGATGGGGTGAACTATCCCAGCAAAACAATAGGGCCACGGTTTGTGGATTGCAACAATTGAAACTTGGGCTCGCACTTCTTATTTTCACCTTCTGCGTGATTGTTACCCTGAAGCACGGTGCCGACGACTGCAAAAACTATAAAAATATTTAAAATAATAAAAACTAATTAAAAAGGTGAGAAAATATTTAAAATAATAAAAACTAATTTAAAAGGTGAGAACATATTTAAAATATTTAAAACTAACTAAAAAAAGGTGAGAAAATATTTAAAATAATAAAAACTAATTAAAAAGGTGAGAAAATATTTAAAATCACAAAAAAACTAAGAAAAGGTGAGAAAATATTTAAAATAATTAAAAACTAATCCAAAAAGGTGAGAAAAATATTTAAAATAATAAAAACTAAACCGAAAAAAAAACGTAAAAAAGTTTATGCCAACCGCGATTCGAACCCACACCCACAGGCTCAGCACAACAGCGCTTTAACCCATTACGCTACAAGCCCGGTTGACCTATGGCAACTTTTTTATGATTGTTGCATGTTTGCTTAAATCGCCTCGAACCATTGTACTTTTAGTTTCGTATTTAATAATTTGCTACATATTCAGGACTAATTTATAATACTGTAGCAATATTGACGTGCGCAATAATTTATTATTACTGGATATTTTATTAGCTTTATAAGCCGGCTTGTTGATCGTTTTATTTCAAACGTGTTGAAGATACGAATACAATATCATCGAATCAACGGCCTATGTTTCGCACGTTTTGCCGGCCGTGTGCGTTTGAATGCCTGTGTTCGCGACCGCCTAACGGTCCAATTTCCCGATTAGTCGTGATGCGTGGAGTTCCCCTTGTATTCAAATATGTCCGAAAAAGACAGAAGCGACTGTGAGGCGTGGAACTACGTCAGATCTGCTCAACAACCAAGATCGTGGCACGGGACCCGAAGTAAGTTCGCTTCTTTCCTCATTAAGGCTAGATTATTTCCTGCATTCAAAAGGTTTGTTATCGTCTGTAGATCGCTTGCTTTTACCAGTATTACTAATAGCGCGCGAATGCTGTTATGCGAGGCTGTTTTTCTTCTTTTTTCTCCGATGCAGAAGTTGTGTACTTGCTCAAGCTCCATCAGTAGCCGCGGAACTCTTAGGGAGACGGGGGGGGGGTTGATTGATTGCCTCCCTCCGCCGTATTGTTTACTGGTAAACTATACTTCGTTTCACCTTATGTGCGAGCGAAGGCAAAACTGGAAGAGCGAGCACCGAAGCTCCGTGCGTTCCGACATTGCTCGAGCGCGCGAGCTGGGAAGAAATGCAAAAAGCGCTGGTCTCGCGCTTCTAGCTTTGGCTTCGCTCGCAGATAAAGTGAAACGAAGTATAGAATGTCTAGAAGAGCGAGGTGCCCCTCCATCGCCGACGCCACTCACCGTGCTTGCGTGCGGAGTGCTGCACCCGACAAAAAGCAGCGATTGATTTATTGAGCAAGCCCCTAGCTTCCGCCGCCCAGCCGTCTGCAAACTACTTCATTTTCGCGATTCGGAATCAGAAAAGAATTGCCCAAAATTGGTGCTGCAATGAATTCACCCCATGGTAATGAATGCATAGCATACCACTTTCGATTGTAAATATTTGTGCCCGCGAAATAAATTTTGACGCCGGCACTTATTCCTCGCGAAATGTGGAGGTCTAAAGATCATTTGCTGTACACGTGTTTCGTATGATCCAACGCACGTGCAACTAATTTCACACCTCCAGAAACATTCAAGCTGCTTCAAATGGTGAAGCATTTATTCTCTTCCCAATGGTGTTTTTTTAGAGGCTATCAAGTATTACAAGCTTCTGGGGAAATTTACAAGCCTGTCCTGAATTAAGGTAGTGTCTGGCCAGTTTTTGGTATCTATATTTTGTTCAGTGCAAGTATATAGTGTTAGACATACCTCACCCAGTCCCTGTTTTTCGTTTGGTACTGCCTTTAGCGAATGGTGTAAGTTGTAATTGTTTTTAGTTGTTGTGTGATTGTAGTAAGGTGCTGGGCTGGTACTAATTGAACACCTTGAAAAATAGTTCGCAAAATGTCAAGGAGATAAGGAGAGTAACACGTAGACCTCATGCAAGTGCAGAGTGAACTCGCACAAATCAGAGAAGGAAGAAATAAAGAATGCGGACGGAGCTCCAGCACAGGCCCAAGTGGAACGCGCTGATTTACCTGTTAAAAAGAGCAGATTTAAAAAAACATTATTTCTATGTCAGTTAAGATAACAGATGGATGGCTAATACATAAAAACAGCTCAATCTCTCTCTAAAATCTATGATGGATTGCCACCTACATATGCACTGTTTACATTGCTTGTGTATGCCATCCTTAGGAAAAACGTGAGTAATTAGTAGCAGATACTCTAAAAAACATACAAGAGAATTATTTTAGGCCTTTATTATTCGTAGTACGAGCAACCAATGTGTCCGCACATCCGTCTTTTACCTGTGCTGCCGAGGGAATCGTTCTTACAATCGTATGCATATGGGTGAATTAGCACATTCCACTTGGACCTGTTCAAACTTTTGCTAAAGCTCCTTCCGCATTCTTTATTTTCTTTCGTTTCTGATTTATCTGTGTTGGGTGTCTGCACTCATATGTAGTGTATGTATTCCTCTCCTTCATTCCTTGTTTTTTGTGTGCTATTTTTCAAGATTTTCAATCAGAATGAACTCACCACCTTAGTGCATGGCTGTTAGAGTGTCCACAGAACAATGTACCTGACATCTGTGCCTCACGCCCTGGTTCCAGAAGCTCACATTCTCCGAGCACAGCCTTTCTGATTTCTCTAATCCTCTCGCTTCTTTTCTTTTCTGTTCAATAGATCGAGTTGCGAATGTGCACGTGTCTGTGTCCTACATGTTCCTGTTTTTTTGTCCTTGTCTTTTTGTGCACTTTTTTTCAAGTTGGTTCATGATATTTTTATCATATGTCTGATCTGTGTTTTCATCTTTATACTTACTGCAGCCTTTCTCAATTACATGTTGGCATTCACTTTCGCCATCCTGATGTGAGTGTCCTGAGACGACACAGAATGACAGTCTCCTCTGCTGAAATCCTGGCTGGCTTCATGGAAGACTGCCAAGGCTGTTCATGGTAAGGTGCTTAAATATTGAGCAATATAATAGCAATTTACTGCTGCTAGGATTGTTTTTAACACAGACTGTATTTATAGGCTGGCCTTTAACGATTCTGATGCCACGCACGTGGAATGAAAGCCTGCAGGGGAATCGCGCATTTCATTCGTAAGCGGAATGCTGAGTTTACAGCAGAAGTGGGCTGCGTTGCTTTGCATTGCGAAATCAGTGGCCGACTGGGCTAGCGCACACCAGCATGGAGCACGTGGAGCCAAAGCTTGCGCTGCAAAACCCAGGGACCCTGGGCTCAATCCCCACTCTGCCCATTTCGATCTGGATGAGCATTGTACCGGCTTGCGGTCGTGTACCACTACTGCGTGGTGCAGGTTGAAGACCCCAGGCTAGCAGTCGTACTGCACTGGCTAAGTTGCCCATCTACAGCGAGCGACGCATCGCAACTTTGAAATGGCCGACCAACTACACGCTGTAGACATATCCAGAGAACCCCAACAGAAGTGCGCCACTACTTCCATCTAGTCTTGCTGTGTGTGTTGTATTTGTATTTCTTTATTTAGTGTTCTCAATAATGGCTGAAGCCTTCACATTGGTGCGCTTGTTAGTAACAACACACAAACACAAACAAACGGCAAGAGTGGTGAACAGTGCCACTCCTGCCGCTTGCCACCGCGCCCATTAATTTTTCGGAGAGATTTTGGTCTCTGTGGTATTTGGTCATATATAGCTCATGGACAAAACCAGAGCGCTGTACCTACAATTCAACACTTGACCCTGTAGGTGGTCGCACTTTCAGAGTCATTATAATGTTGCATAAATGATAGAATGGATGCTTGGGCGAGTTGGTGAACCATATTCTATGGTGACAGCGCAGAGAAACAATCGCTCACCAGATACTCAGGAAGACAAGCACACGCACTGAACTTACAACTCGTGCATTCGATTACTTCGTTCTTCTCTTCAACGTCTGGGTTGACTTTCCAGGACATGATAAGCAGAAAAATAGCACAAAATACAAGGAAAAAAAAGAAAAAACGAAAATAGGAAGCCCTTATAAGTTATCCCTCTCCCTCACTGCTATCCTTAAGATGAAATTGGAGCTTTTTGGTCAACAGCACTATAGAAGGACTATTTACACACTTGTTCTTCAGATGCTCTATTCTTTGTGCTTCCATTATTTCTCCTGTCAATGGGTCTCGACTCTTATCTATTACGGAACAATTTTCAAATGTGCTGCACAACCACAATCCGGACAGTGGGTTTCCAAATTTCCAGTGGCGACTCGGTGGGTGTTATAAAAATGCTCCTTTAAACGATCATTCAAACACCTGCCAGTCTGGTCTTCATAAGTAGCGTAGTAAGGAGTATGTTGGACAGACTGGCAGGTGTTTGAATAATTGTTTGAGGGAGCATTTTTATAATTCCCACCGAGTCGTCGCTGGACATTTGAGAATCTACTGTCAGGATTGTGGTTGCGTATGACATTTTGAAAATTGTTCCGTAATAGGAAAGACTTGAGACCCACTGACAAGGAAAATAATGAAACCGCAAAGATTAGGGCATCTCAAGGACAAGTGTGTAAGTAGTCCTTCTATAGCGCTGTCGACCAAAGGGCTCCAGTTTCTATCTAAACGATAGTGGTGAGGGAGAGAGATGAATTGTAAGGGTTTACTTCTTTCGTTTTTTTCTTTTGTCGTTTCCTTTTCTTTTGTCTTGTCTTTCGCTTTTTTTTGTATTTTGTGCTATTTCTTCTGCTTATCACGTTCTGGAAAGTAAATCCAGACGTTGAAGTGAAGATTGAAGTAGTCGAATCCTCAAGAGATATAAATTCAGCGCGTGTGCTTGTCTTTCTGAGTTTCTGGTGTGTAATAGTTTCCTTGCACTGTCACCATAAATATACAAAAAAATGAATAATGACATTAGCACACTTGTCGTGCCAAACCCTGTTAAACTTGTTCCGAACTCTGATCTCCATGAGATCACAATACCATCGTCTCTGTTGTAGTGGTGCGGCAGACTCTATACTTGTTTTGCTTCAGTCTTTGTAAGGGGGACGCTGTAATCTGATTCTACTGATCTATAGCACCATATTTGCAGAGCTAGTCTTCAGTTTTTGTAGTTCCACCGAAATATATGTCAGCTTTTAAGTTATTTGTTATTTGGCATGTAAATTTACAAGCTTATTTAGATTGAAGGAAGCAAATATCTTGCCAGCACTTATGGTACGCATATCAAGTATATTGCATTAACATAATTGACCCAACCTCTGATTTTTATTTTTCAGTGCCTCTAGCGAGTTGTGCATTTTAGGATTGCATTTGTTTGTTTGTTTCACATAATCTACAGCATATTTTTCATCTTTCTACTCAGTGCAGCCCTCGCCGAACAGAAGCTAGCATCGACTAGGCCGAGGATAGGTCCATGGCAGTCTGCAAAGTTTGTTGATGGTAAGCTGCCTTATATATACAGCTGTGTAAGAGCAGCTTGTCCTGGCCCGGTTTGCTCATCTTGCGGCTGCGGCCAAGAGGGATTTTTCTGTCACGTGACCAGCTCCTTGGGGACAATGAAGTACCTAGCGTCCCTGCCTAATTGCGGAGAAATCCGTATCGCTTCAAGCACAAAAGCTTAATTTCGCTCGCAGAAACTGACTGCAGGAACTTTCATTTGGAGTAAAATTGACCGCCCTTTTATACTGTAGAAGCGGCAGGTAAAGTTCCGGCCAGGGAGGGTAAATATGAGCCAAAATAAAAAAAAACACGCAAGCTAAAAGCGGTTGCAGTACATTTATATACCTGCGCCAGCTCCGGCGGCTCGCGCCTTCTGTTGTGGTCGAGAGGTTAGAGCGTCGGTACTTCTAGTCGCGGCGTGAAAGTTCCGGGTTCAAATCGCGCTAGGAACTTTTTTACTGGAGGAACTGCCGCTCCTACAGTATAAAGGGGCGGTCAATTGGACTCCAGTTGAAAGTTCCTGCAGTCAGTTTCTGCGAGCGAAATTAGGCTTTTGTGCTTGAAGCGATACGGATTTCTCCGCCATTAGGTAGGGACGCTAGGTACTTCGTTGTCCCCAAGGAGCTGGTCACGTGGCAGAAAAATCCCTCTTGGCCGCAGCCGCAGCCGCGGTCGCAAGATGAACAAACCGGCCCTGGTGACAATTTGAAATGCATTTTTATGTTTTAGAACGTGAAATTTCCATGGGCATACTTGCAATGTGAAACCTTACCAAGCCTGTTCTGAACTTCCATCTTCTTGAGATTTCAATACAGCCATTTGTGCTGCGCACACGCTGGCTACTTCGGCCAGGTAGAGACTTGATCTATATGAAGGTAAACAGGTGAGTATCAACTGCTCAGTGCTGTCCGTGGTGACGTTCTCTCCTTATCAGACAACTTACCACACTTGTTTGGCAAGGCATTTGAAAAGGAGAGCAAGTCAGCTGCTGCATGATGCTCCCAGTACTGGGCAGTCCACGATTGCTTATTCACCTTCGTATAGATCATGACTGTACTTCAAGCTCAGCAAGTGCGACACTTATCTGATTCAGCCTAGCAGTGGTGTGCTGAGCGGTATCTGTAGAGCTAGTTGACTTGTCTACACACAGTGGCTGTGTGGTATAAAACACACCCAATTGGAAACTTTAATGCAATCTTGTGTAGTCCCATTGATGCTATGATTATAATTACACACCGTTTTATAGCGCAAAAAAACGCAATGTAATCGGTTTTTTAGACTGCCTGTGCGACCTTCAAGCTTGTCTTTGTATGTTCTCCGTGGTGAAATGCCCTCTATAAGCAAACTTTAGAGAATCCTTGAGCTATATGCTGCAAGGAGTGAAAGCAGTTGTCTGGCCGCATTCTCCCCTCTTCTGCATACTGTGCGAATGCAGGCGAACGCGCACTTTGGATGCTTTGAACTTAAAGGCCCCACATAAAGCACAGGGCTTAATAGGCATAAATTATTGTGAAGTGTTCGCGGATTTGGCTTTTAAATGTCATGCATATAGGAAGCAGAATAGTGGTGTAAAGTACGCCGAACTTTTAATGGTGCATTTTAAGGTTATACAGGGTATTTTCAGCGAAATGCGGGCCAAATCGTTTGTGCAGAAACTATACATCCCACAAAAAAAAGTCGTGTTGTTTTGGTCCTGGGCCAGGAGCCTATTTAGAAAAATTATTACAAAACAATGTAGTTAATAATGTGTATGTGTGCTCATTATTGTCTTTTTTGTTCCAATTGCAGCATACACGGATGGTATCCCCAAGGAGAAGGGGAGGGATTATGTAAGGAACCTAGTGCTTCTTTCTATGGGTACGAAGCTTTTTGAAGTAATGTCAGAATGCAAAAAGCACCACCAAGGTCCGCCTGGTCCTAAGCAGCCACAATAATGAACACAGAATTCAGAAGAATAGTAATACGAAAGACTTACGCAGGCAGCCACAGTTTTTGAGTTCGCAATGACATTTGATTATGATCACAAATATTCCTGCTTTGCTCAAGGTCGCCTAGTTTACACACCATATTGGTGATCTTTAGTGCAGCAGGAATATTTTTGACCAAAATTAAACATTCTTGTTAATTGACCAAATGTGGCTGTCTTTGTAAGTCCTTCGTGTGCTTATTATTTTTACTTGTGTGTTCATTATTTCATTTTTTCTCATGATTTAGTCCTTCGTGTTTTTGTTTTTGTGACTTATGTGGTAATTTTTTTTCCTTTTTCAAGGGTTTAGTTAAAGATATGATGCCCTCTTCATTTTCTAGTCCGGGAAACAGAGGTGACCTCGTCATGTTCAAGGAGCAGTAATGACCTCTTCATCTTGTATTGCGTCCGGCGAACAATTGTGTCTGTGTGTGTGTGTGTGTGCAATGTACATGGTCACAAGGGATGATTTGGGAACCGAACGGAAAAACAAGGCCAGCGAGGAGCGACTGGGGGACTTAGAACATCGCACGGTGCAAGGAAGGACTTCAACGACGAGGCTAGCAAGCAAGACCATGTCAAAACTGCTATGCTCGACCAGAGAGGTGAATCAGGACTGTGACTCTGTGAGTGAGAATCAACGACTTTGGAACTTTCGTGTAGTTTACAGCTTAATTGTGGCCTCCCATTTGTTTTATTTTAATAGGTGTCTGTGTGCTGTTACATTTTTAATTTTAATGGTTGTTCGTGTGATAATACAGTTTTGTTTCTTATCATTTTTTTTAATGGGGGAGTGCTAGTTTGGAGTTTTGGCGCCTTTATGTGTAAAGCTTTTTGCAAACCATATTCCCTGTCTGCTCCCTCGAGAACCAATCCCCCCAAAGGGCTGCGACTTTCCAGCGTCGAATGATATGTTAAAATGTTTTCTAACTAGTGATTGCCTGCATTCTATCTTTGTCGCATACATATTTGTCGGAATGACGAATTTCGAACCAGGCCAATAAAGACTGGTCTGTGGCATATTCTGTAGATATATCTACGTAAGTAAACGTTTGGCGCTGTGGGATAGCAGTAAATTGTATACTTTGTGGATATTCGTAAGTAGGTATGTCACTCTAATAAACTATTTCTATTATTTTCTGTGACAAGCATGTAGCGCCCTCTCCCGTACACCCTTCGATGGCTGCCAGCCTCGGCAGGCAACATTGATCACCTCGTGAATAAACGCCGTGGAGCGTACGCCGCCCCGGTCAGTCATCGTCCACCCTCACAACCAGGCTGCTAGTCGTCTTCTCTCGGCGGGTGCTTCGGCCCCCTTCGTCCACGTTCTAGAAGGATCGTGACACTGGCGACGAGGAACCGTGACACTGGAGGCGAACAACGTGCACGGTTCGGCCCACGCCGCCGAGAGAGTCGTCGGAACACCGCCCCCCGCTCCTGTCGCCATGCCGCTGTACGGGAGGCTCGAGCCGTTCGAGGGAGATGGGTCCGCCTGGCCTGTCTACGAAGAACAAGTCCACGTGTTCTTCCGGGCGAACGACACGCCCGAGGCGAAACAACGGGACATCTTCTTGGCCAGCTGCGGGACCCGCGTCTTCAGTCTCCTGCTCGACCTCCTCAAGCCGGCCACGCCGCACGTGAAAACGCTGGGTGAGCTACTCGCCACGCTGCGCTCGCACTTCAGCCCGGCGCCGTCCACGCTTATGGAGCGGTTCCGCTTCAACAACCGGAGCCGCCGGGACGGGGAGACCCTCGGGCAGTTCGTCGCTGCGCTACGAGGGTTAGCGAACACCTGCGCCTTCGGCGACCAGTTGGACTCGCTACTCCGGGACCGGTTCGTCTGCGGCATCAACAACCCCGCCATGCAGACGCGACTCCTGGAGCTCCCCGACCCCTCGCTGGACGACGCGGTGAAGGCAGCGCAGGCGATGGAAGCAGCAGCCAAGGACGCCAGCGAGATTGCGCGTGCGGCCGGCTCACTGTCGACGGAAGTAGCGGAAGCGGCGGTGAACAAGATGGCGACGAGGAGCGGTGCCTGCAGCCGCGGCGGTGCTGCCCACTCCCCCTCACAGTGCCAGTTCGCCCAAGCACAATGCTTCACGTGCGGGAGAACTGGGCACCTCGCACATGTCTGCCGAGGGGGGAGGACGAGCGGCGGCCAGCAGCAGCAGCAGCCTAGTTCAAGCCCGGGTTCCAGCCAAGCCCGCGGCCAGGGTGGCCGTCGCAAGAGAACGCGGCGGGGACGAGCGGCACCAGGCCCGGGTCCGTCTTCAACGAGGGTCCACGTCGTGGCCGAGGACCCGCAGATTTTCGACGTGTGGCACACGAACAAGCCTCCATCGTCCGTGCCACCTTACTTGGTGTCAGTCAAAATCTGCGGGCACCCCATCACCATGGAGCTGGACACAGGGGCCAGCGTGTCGGTCATGGCCGGGAAGCTGTTCAAGCGGACCTTCCCCGGCGTGTCCATCGAGGCGTCGGACGTCATGCTGCGCAGCTACTCCGGGCAGCTTTCCCAGGTCCAGGGTCGGGCCCAAGTCAGCGTTCGCCTTGGCGACAGGGAGGCAATCCTTCCCCTTTACCTAACCAAGGGGTCGTCGCCGACGCTGCTGGGCCGGAACTGGATTCACTCGCTGGGTGTTCGGCTGCCGGAGTACCAGGAAGCTGCGCTGCACGTGGTGAAAGACGTCCCGAGCCTCCTGACCGACTTTCAGTCCCTGTTCCAGCCGGGGGTTGGCACCTTTGCCGGCAGGACGGTCGGCATCCACGTACCCGAGGGAGCCCGGCCTCGCTTCTTCAAGCCGCGTCCGCTGCCGTTCGCCCTGAAGGACGGGGTCACCCAGGAGCTGCAACGGCTTCAGCGAGAGGGGATCCTGGTGCCAGTCAAGACCTCCGAGTGGGCCGCACCGATTGTTCCAGTCCTCAAGCGAGACGGCCGCGTCAGGATCTGCGGGGACTTCTAGGTCACCATCAACCCCGTCGCTACCGTCGAAAAGTACCCGCTGCCTCGGATCGAAGATCCCTGGTCGGCTCTGTCCGGGGGACAGAAGTTCTCCAAGCTCGACCTTCGAGATGCCTACCAGCAGCTGGTGCTCCAGGATGCCGCCCGGAAGTATGTCACCATTTCCACTACCATGGGACTCTTCCAGTACACGCGCCTACCGTTCGGCGTGGCCTCAGCCCCAGCCATCTTCCAGAGGGAGATGGACAACCTCTTCAGGGGCATGAGGCACGTGGCGGTGTACTTGGACGACATCCTGGTTACCGGTACCGACGACGGGGACCACCTGCAGGACCTGCGCAAAGTCCTGGCACGATTGCAGGACGCCGGTCTCAAGCTGAGGCTGGACAAGTGCGTGTTCCTGACCCCCAGTGTGGAGTACCTGGGACACATCATCTCCCAGGCTGGCCTGGCCCCGGCACCCCGCAAGATTGAGGCCGTGCTCAAGGCGCCGAAGCCCAAGAGCAAGAAGGAGCTTCAGAGCTACCTCGGCCTCATCAACTTCTACAGGAGGTTCCTGCCCAACCTGTCGACGCATCTAGAGCCGCTGCATCGTCTGCTGGGTGATGGTCACCAGTGGGCCTGGAAGAAGGAGCAGGACTTGGCCTTCCAGCGCAGCAAGGAGTTGGTTGTTAAGGCTCCAGTGCTGGTGCACTTCGATCCGGCCAAGCCTGTTGTCCTCACCGTGGATGCGTCGCCGTACGGGGTAGGAGCCGTCCTGTCGCACCAGGGTCAGGATGGTCAGGAACGCCCTGTGGCGTTTGCTTCTCGTCGTCTCCATGCGGCAGAGCAACGCTACAGCCAGCTCGACAAGGAAGGCCTGGCGCTCATGTTCGGGGTCGGGCGCTTCCACCAGTACCTGTGGGGCCGGCAATTCGAGGCAGTCACAGACCACAAGCCGCTGCTGGGGCTGCTGGGACCTGACAAGGCTGTCCCAGTGCAAGCGTCGCCTCGTGTGGTACGCTGGGCCTTGACGCTGGCGGCCTACAGCTATAAGCTGGTCTACCGCCCTGGGAAGGACCTGGGACCTGCCGACGCCCTGAGCCGCCTGCCCCTGCCGGAGGTGCCTGCTGCCGTTCCAGAGCCAGCTGACGTTTTCCTGCTGGAGCGGGCCTACACGGGGGTGCTCACCAGGACTGCGGTGGCGCAGGCAACCAGCCGGGATCCGGTCCTGTCGCAGGTGGTCAAGGCGGTGTCACGAGGGGAGGAGCTGCGTCACCAGGCCTACAGCCGCAGGGCCGCTGAGCTGAGCTTGGAGCAGGGCTGCCTGCTGTGGGGTTCCAGGGTGGTGATTCCACAAAGTCTCCGGGCCAAGGTCCTGCAGTTGCTGCACGCGGGGCACCCTGGCGTGGAAAAGACCAAGATGGTGGCACGGTCGCACGTTTGGTGGCCTGGCCTGGACCAGGACATCGCGCACCAGGTGCAAGGCTGCCAGGTCTGCCAGGAGAACCAGCGAGCCTCGCGTCACGAGGAGATCACCCCCTGGCCGCTCCCACAGAGGCCCTGGTCCCGTCTGCACGTGGACTTCGCGGGACCCTTCAAGGGCCACTACTTCCTGGTGGTAGTGGATGCCTTCTCGAAGTGGGTGGAGGCACTGCCAGTCACCACTCCATCGGCAAGCGCGACCATTGCAGCGCTGCGGCAGGTCTTCGCGGCGCAGGGATTGCCGGACATCATTGTGTCCGACAATGGTCCCGCTTTCGCCAGTGCCGAGTACCTCGAGTGGCTGCAGAGAAATGGAATCCGCCGGATGCTGGTTCCGCCGTACCACCCCGCTTCCAAAGGTGCAGCCGAGCGGGTGGTACAGACCATCAAGGACAAGCTCAAGAAGAGCCAGCCCGGGGATTTCCGGACGCAGGTGGCCCGGGTACTGTTCCAGTACCGGACCACACCCCATGAGGTCACTGGCCGTGCCCCCTGCGAGCTACTGCTGGGCCGGATGGTCAAGACACCCTTGGACGTCTTGCATCCAGACCTCCGGTCCACGGCGCTCCTGAAGCAGCTGAAGCAGAAGATGGCTGCTGACCGAGGGTGCCGTTCCGGGCCTTTGCCGGAGCCGGGAGCGTCGGTCTACGCCAGGAACTTCCATCCTGGCCCACCCTGGTCTGCCGGACATGTGGTTTCGCCAGCGAGCGCCTCGTCGCTACTCGTCCGCATGCCCGACGGGACCACCTGGCACCGGCACGCCGACCATGTCAGGCCTCGCCTCGGGACCGGGCTTGGACCCTCGGCCGTCGCTTCAGAGGACCAGCCTGCAGGGGGACCAACGACAGCACCAGTCGCGGCCAGTGGAGCGCCACCCACCACGGAGGCGACAAGCGTCACATGTCCTGTGGCACCAGTTGGACCGGTGCCACCCACAAATCCGGTCCCTGCGGCTCCACCGGGTGGAGCGCGACCGGTACTGGCAGCGCCCGGCGTTGCCACACCTGGCCCGTCGACACCAGTGACCAGGCGGAGTACGCGGCAGCGAAGACCACCTGACCGCTACTCGCCGGGGTAGCCTTCGTCGTCGACCGGCCAGGACTTGGCACGACCAGACGCCGAGTTGGTGTCGGTCGTGTGTGTTGTTTGTTATGTATTTTGTTTTTAGAAAACAAACTGGGGGGGAGGGATGTGACAAGCATGTAGCGCCCTCTCCCGTACACCCGTCGATGGCTGCCAGCCTCGGCGGGCAACATTGATCACCGCGTGAATAAACGCCGTGGAGCGTACGCCGCCCCGGTCAGTCATCGTCCACCCTCACAACCAGGCTGCTAGTCGTCTTCTCTCGGCGGGTGCTTCGGCCCCCTTCGTCCACGTTCTAGAAGGATCGTGAAATTTTCCGGTGTTGTCTGATACGGTTTAATATATGGTTAGACCCACTCCGGGTGAAGATCTACCGATTGGCCAGATACAGTTCAGCTTCTGCTTGAACCAGTTGCGGTTGGGTTTCCGGACTGGTTATTTCCGGTTCATTTAATAGTTTTGAGAAATCCGGTTTGAGGGATTTCTAGAAACCGGCAAACCGGGGCTCATATGACGGATTGAAATTCCGGATCCCATCAAACCGGAAATCCGGTTTAGTCGGGATTCGGAAAATTGAATCCGCGAAACCGGCAAACCGGAAATCCGGGCCCATATGACGGATTGAAATACCGGAATCCGGATTCATTCCGGTTTATCTTTGAACCGTCTTTTTGGTAGGGAAGGCCCCGTCAAGTCGCCGTAACCAAGGCCTATCGCCGGAACTTGGACCCCTGCCGCAGAAGCCAAAGAAGAAGACCTCAACGATGACCGGTACGCCCGTCGTTGTCCTGCCCGTCGCCCCCCGATCGCCGACGCCTTTTCATAGAGAAATCTATGAAGACGTCGAGGACTGGCTCCTTCACTATGAGCGCGTGGCCTGCCACATCGGATGGAACGTCGAGCAACGCCTCCAGAACCTCTATTTCTCGCTGGAAGGCACCGCGAGGCACTGGTTTGAAAACCACGAGGCTTCGCTCACTTCGTGGGATATCTGCGCCACCGAGTTGAAGCGAACCTTCTCAAACCAACAACGGCGACAGAATGCGGAGGACCTGCTTCAGACGCGGACACAAGCCCCCGACGAAAGCGTGACAAGCTACGTTGAAGACGTGCTACGCTTGTGTAAACGCGCTGACCCGCAAGCCGCCGAGGAGAAGAAGTTGCGCTTCCTCATGAGGGGCGTCAAAAGCGAGAACTTCGGTGGCCTTGTCCGTAGCCCCCTGACGACGGTAGACGGCTTCGTGGCCGAGGCGACCAACATTGAGCGAGCACTGTCGGCCAGAGCTGTGCACTATCAACGACTCGCCGGTGTGTCGACGGTTCCGGCTGTCTCGCCACCTCGCTGCAATGTCGACGGTGTCGGCATCGAACACCTTCGGCAGATCATCCGGCGACGTCGTCCGGGATGAGCTCCGGAAGCTACTGCCGGCTTCTAACCGCCCGGCTTCGCTCTCAATTGCCGAGGTGGTTCGAGAGGAAGTACAGCGAGCTTGCCAGCCGGACACTCCCATCATCGTTCCAGCTCCCGAAGAGCCGACATTGAGCTACGCCTCCGTGGCCCAACGACCGCCGCAAGCTTCTCGCCAGGCCCCAGCGCCACCCCGAGGAGACGCCCAAACGTTGCGGTATCCTCAGTGTCAAGAGGAGCAAGCCCAGTACGCCCGCCCGGAGCGACCCTCAACGAGGAAGACAGACGTGTGGCGAACGGCCGACCGACGCCCGCTTTGCTACCACTGCGGGGAAGCGGACCACATCTACCGCGGCTGCCCCTACCGTCGACTTGGGCTGCGTGGTTTCCACCCAAACGACCCACGCCCGAGGTACGGCGAACGCCCTCGCGACATCGAGGAGTACCTCCGACGCTCGCCCCCCTCAGTGCCATCTCTCCGCCGTGAATCTCGCTCCCCATCGCCACGACGTTCAGCGTCCCCAGCGCCCCGCCCCCTCCGAGAGAGTCTGTCTCCCCTGCGTCGCCGGAAAAACTAAGTGCGGCTACGCCTGGAAGTGACGTTGCCGAAAACGGCGGAAGCAAACAGCCTCCAAGAAGCGCCGGAGCGCTCCCACTCTCCTTACGCCCCGCATCGCACCGACGCCCATGCAACGGTGTCCAACAACCTAAACGTTATTATCGACGGCCTCGACGCATCGGCACTCGTGGACACCGGAGCAGACTACTCAGTGTTGAGTGGGAGGCTCACTCGCCGCCTTCGGAAAGTTACGACGTCGTGGGACGGACCGCAGATACGAACCGCCGGCGGACATCTCATCACACCTGTTGGCAGGTGAACCGCTCGCGTTGAGATTCATGGTGAAACCTGCCCCGTGAAGTTCGTCGTTCTGCAAGACTGTTCGAGGGATGTCATTTTCGGAATGGACTTCTTGTGTGAATACGGCGCCGTCATCGACCTTGGTGAGAACAGATTGACGCTGCGCAAGCCTGTTCTGCCTTCAGAGAAACCCCAAACAGCGTCAGCCGCCGTCCGAGTAGCTGCCGACCACGTGAACCTTCCGCCGCGATCAAGTGTTGTCGTACCCGTCGTGACCAATGCAGCTACCTGCGGCGAATTTGTTCTGGAAGGCAACCTCCAGTTGCTTCTAGGAAGAGGGATAGGCATCGCACGAGGAGTAGCTGAACTTCAGGATGGCCGCACTGTGGTCCTCGTGACGAACTTCCGGAATGAAACGCAACACCTCACGAAAGGTGCAGCCGCTGGTCACGTCGAGGAACTCCGAAACTCCGCCGAAATCGCCGCCATTACTGACGAATCCTCGCCACCTCAGCAAGACAGTACGTCGCCAGCGCAGCTCGACATCGGCCCTAAGCTTCCGGACCCGAGACGACTGCAGCTGATCAACCTTCTCGCCGAATACCGTGACTGCTTTGAACGTCGTCGAAGGTGCGCCAAACAGCCGTTGCGAAGCACCGCATCATTACCGAGAACGACGCGCGCCCTGTGCATCGATCACCGTACAGAGTCTCCGTTAAAGAAAGGGAGGTGATCCAGGAGCAAGTTCAAGAGATGCTGAACGACGACATAATCCAGCCATCAAGCAGTCCGTGGGCGTCTCCAGTCGTACTGGTTAAGAAGAAGGACGGAACGCTTAGGTTCTGCGTGGACTACCGACAGCTGAACGCGGTGACGAAGAAAGACGTCTATCCACTCCCCCGTATCGACGACACTTTATACCGGCTGCGCCCCTCCCGATACTTTTCATCAATGGACCTGAAGAGCGGCTACTGTCAGATCGAGGTCGACGAACGCGACCTCGATCTGAGCGTGCTTTCACACGCTCCAGAGCAAAGAGAAAGAAGCATTGTAAAAAGACTAATTCACACACTTGCCTTGCGTCCAACTGAGTGTGACTGCAACCACTTGCAATGCATAAAACAAGATGGCGGCATCTGTGAGATGGCACTAACGGCAGCGTTAGGAACACGCTTACTGTATCAAAATGCATTGAGACATAACCATGCCATTCACTGCATAAACAATGAATGTGTTGGTAACACTACGGTGCTTGGAACGTGCCTGCGACAGGTGTCTTTAAGGCGTCCTCATTTTGGTCCCTCGATTTACACCTTGTGATGTCACAAAAGTGCCATGCTGTTGATGGTTATGATCCTGGCGGTGGTCCAACAGTGAAGGTACAGTTGGCAGACGACTGTTCTACCATGTCTCACTCTGCTGCTTAACAATTGACGGAAACTCAAGTGGACATGAGACACGACATTCCGACAACAGCAACTATTTATGTCCGCTCATCTTGTTAGCCGGCGCCCCTGGTGAGTCGACAACCAACCGCGAGGATCGGGGCGCCCGACCGAAAGACACTTTTAGCTTTCGTGGCGAAGTTTGTTGCCACTTCCGGACCATTTTCAATGCAATATGGGGGGGATATAGGACAGTAAACGCACCACTCTAAAACGTGTTCCAGGCACCATAGTAACACTGCCATTGGCTGAACCTCACAGACGCCGCCATCTTGTCTTAAGTGTCGCAAGCGGTTGCAGTCACACTCGATCAGACTCAACTTAAGTGTGTGAACTAGCCTTAGAAGACTGCTCTGATGTCAGTACCCTGGAACAGATGCATAAACATCAAGGCACCCTGAAAATGACTTATGGGAGCCCCTGTTAGCAAGTGACTGTTAGCACACAGAGTTGCCCTGAGAATGATTAATTGCACCTCGGCACATGATCCTACAATCGCTCGTACACTCGACTTCTGAATAAATTTAAACTTGTGTTGATCATTCTGATAAACATGAGGAGAACATGATTGTGTTGTGCATGAAATGCATGCACGAGTTTCTACCTGAAATATCTCACAGCTCCTCGTAATTGAGCATACCCAATCATACATAATGCAGGCGTAACGCACACACCAGACATTCTATACTTCCCTAGTTTGTCGAATGATCAAGGGAAGTTTGACTTTTTTTTCTAAACCTCGTGAACTGCACCCAACGAGAGATACACGAGCTGTCTGTCACTGATACAGGGTTCGTACAGGTTTTCAAGAAAAAAATTCAAGGACTTTTCAAGGATCTTTAAAAAAATAAAGAACACTACAGTAGATCATACACATTATTTTTATTGCTCAGAACAAAGAAAACTGACTTCACTTGAAGTTATTGCGCATACTGTTTCATTCGACAAGGTGCAGTTAGTTCTAGAGATTCCAGTTCTGGAAAGTTCTGGAAAGCCATGCTCTTTTTGCATGGCTTTTGAGGGCAGATTCGCCCATCGAAGCGATGTCGAACGTCTTTCTGCAGCGTGTAAATTTTGTGCACTGAGGGTTTGCTGTATCTGGCGCAACCCAAAACTTATAGTCGTCGTTGCTGAGCCAAGCGCTTTGGAACTTACATTTCCCAGGCATTATTCTATGCCATCTGAATGCACGAATCACTGGGTCACTACACGCACCATAAGCGACACGTGGGAACAAACAGCGAACAAAGCATCCCGAGTGGGCACAGACCAGATATAAACAAAACACAATGTGGCCAACAGACAATTCTCGGCCAATGGGGCTGTGCCTTTTTTAGTGGGTTGCCAATAAATCCAGCTAAAGACGAAGGCAAAAGAAAGAATTAAATACTACTAAATTTAACTCTTCATTCATATAACTGCATTTCCGTTGCAAATAAGCACGCTGGCACAACATGCCTTTTTTACAAAGAGGTCGACTCTCCAGGCTTTCCAGCCTCATTGTGGCCACTTATGGCGTTTGGCCAACCCTGAAGTCGAAGCAAGCCAGATGAAAGAAAATAAAACAAAAAAGCGCGGCGGTCGCACGTTTTTCTTTTTTTTTTCTTGCGCAGGAAGTTTAATTGGTTTGACTTCACGATCCCGGTGTCGCGGAAAGCAAGCAATAAATTTTCCCGGGACCACGCTCAACCGCTATAAAACGCGGGTCGCGCAACCGAGCCCCGCGAAACGCTAAGAATTCAAGGGTTTTCAAGGACGGCAAAGATATTCCAGCACTTTAAACATCTTGAAAAAGCAACTTTCAAATTCAAGGGTTTTCAAGGATTTCAAGGACCTGTGCGCACCCTGCTGATAATTAGGCAATGCCTAGGTTCGTCAGATCTCGTTACTGTTTTTAATAGGAAAAAGGGAGCCATTAAAATAATTTAGTCCTGTTAATATTCTCATAACGGACCTACATCTCTTTCCAATTGCGAAACGAAACTTAGAGACAGAAAATCCCTCAGCTCCATTAGAAAGAAATAATAATTGTGCACTTGCAGGGGTCATACTGGCCTTGTATAGTGACATGGATGTTGGTGCTACACTCTATGTATGTTAGTACTACGAAATAAATTTCTCTTTGGTTTTTAGACGAAGTTTACCCACACATTATTTATGTATGAACTGTAGTTTTTCATGTTTAGCTAATTTACATTGTCAGAAAACTTACTGTGTGTTTCAGCAGGAGGATCCTTGTCAGTCACTGCAGCCTCCACAGGCAGAGGGGATAGGCTCCCTGAAGGCGAAGGATGGGACAACTCCTCCGAGTCCGGCGACTCTTGTGCGCTGCCCCGCGATGCCCCTTTTGTGTCTTCCAGCATTGTAGACACACCTGAAAACAACAATTCCAAGGTCAAATTTGACTGAGGAGAAAGCGATCAAGCATGTAAACCCCAAAGGGAACACTTCGAAAGGGGCATAAATATTTGCTAAAAAAATAAAAACTTATCTATTGTAATTGAGCATAACAACCAATTCAAAAAGTAGCATAGCAAGTGGCACACAAAGTATGGATATAGCAAATTCTACAATGCAAAAGCAGTAAAGCAGCAGTAAAAAGGGATAATCCAGGTGTGTGAATCCTCTACAAACGAAACAAAACAAGGAAAGGTAGAAAGCAGCTATAATTATCACTTTACACAACAGTGGAAAGGCAGGAAGAAGATGGGTTTGCACCAGAGTGACGGTGGCCGCCCGTTGGGCGCATCATATTGGATTTAGTTGGGAATTCAGCCTCACCTTGATGCAATACAGTAAATTCTCACTTGAGCGAACTCAATTGGGGACCCAAGGAAATGGTTCACTACACTGAAAGTTCACTAAAGGCGGCTGGCATCGAGGCTACTTGAAGGATTATACGGCGTGCAAGTTCGTCTGCTTAATGCGCACGTCGTGCTTAAAGAGGCCTGCAATGACTTTTTTATTAATTTTTAATTTGCACTAAACCTCAGCGCACTAAACGTAGTAACTTCATGAAACTTTTCTTTTCTCGAATTTTGCTTTATTTTAAAAGTTATAGGCAAATTAAAATTACAAAAACAAGCAAACAATAACCTTCCTCATGACGTCCTTGGTTTTGGCTCCGAGGCGAGAGCGCTGGCCTACGGATCCCCATGTGGCGGGTTCGAATCCCGGCCGAGGTGCCCGCAATCTGACGGAGGCTTATTGCGGAGAAGGCGCCGTGTAACCGAGCTTTCGGTTGCACGTCAAAAGATCCCCAGGTGGTCCAAATTAATCCTCAGTCCTCCGCTGGGGCGTGCCAGATGCCCGTCGTTGGTTTGGCACGTAAAACCCCCAAATTTCATTTCACGTCCTTGGTTTCTTGAGTGGCCGTGAACTAGAGGAGGGGTAGTGAGCTGAGCGAGCGCGCACGGCTGCCGCACTCCGTGTCGACGGCGCGAGAGGGCGCCGCTAAAGCATGTCTTGATTAGGATGTATGTAGTGGGCAGCCAGAGCGGCTCTGATTGCATTTGCTACGCGATTAAACACTAATTCGGCATGACACTTCATTGGCCACATACGACAGCAAACACGGGGTAAAGATCAGTTTAGAATGGGAGCCACTTCGCGCTGCCATACCGCGAAACGGCCAAACCGCCAGACAAAGCTGCTCGCTGAAGGCCTTGGGAACGCTCGGAGCCGGTCCGATCCTTCAGTCCCTACGACCGCAGCGCCGCCGCGTACATTCGGGACCTTTCCGTGTCGGCGCCTGATCCCACTACTCCTTTCTATTATGCGCCACCTTTTCCACCGCTTCTTGGCGGGTATGTCGACGGGTCATTTCTTGTTTCCGTACTTTATAAACTGCATTTGTTTCTTTCCTGATCTAAAATACTGAACAAAAACTACTTTTATAAATAATTAAACGGTTTGCGCCACTAATATTTTGTATTTCGACTAAAAAGAAGCTTTTAGCGGTTCTGACCAGTCGTAAGCCCAGGACCAAGATGTCACATTACGCGCGCTTTCGGTACCGCGGGTCGCCCCCACCGGTGGAGGAGGTTTCCGCGTCATCCGGTTCAAACATGACGCACTGATATTTAGTTACTCTCTCCGTGCCCGCTGGCTTGCCCGAACCCCAACAGACGTGGAAACCGCAAAAAATGTAGACGCTTAAATATGATTGCAGGGCCCCTTTAACTAAATGTGTTCACTAGAACATAGAACAGCATAGGGCACAGCATACATTGAGTCAAAGTGGGAAATCTAATTTATGGAGTCATGTACATGGATATATACAAAGTACATAACAGTTATGTCGCTGCCTTTCTCATATTGAAAAAAAAAACAATTTTCATTTGCACCGGCACTCTTAATGCACATGAAGTAACAAAGCTGTCCAGAGAGTCTCTGTTTTCTTGCACTTCCTCTGGCACAGCTTGCTGCTGTGACGAAGCCATGCCACAATAATATTGTCCACTGACTGGAAATATCCCGTGCAGAGTCGTTTGCTATTGCCATTGAACGCAGTTTCTCTTTCAAGCTTCGACTTTTGCTTCACTTTCGTTCACAACGTTGACGGTTGAATCTCATAGTCCTTCACAACGTCCACTTGCCTTTCACCACTGTCCAG
>JABSTQ010009736.1:0-285888 GCA_013358835.2 Ixodes persulcatus | reverse complement strand
AAGCGGCGCGTCGAAGTTTTTGTCCTTTTTGTTTTGTTCAGCCTCCAGCGAGTGCGCCGCAGATGTTTTGAAGTGTATGTACTATTTATTTTAAGTCTTACATTTTTTTATGCGACTATAAACTAGTGTATACTCTTTGCTATAGCGCCGAGTAAAAAAACCCGACCACAGGGGCGCGTCTTTGGACAAAAAATCCGACCATGAAAGGGTTAATACTTATATTTTGTATAATACAGCAACCAAGAATAACAAAATGCTATCATACTTGCAGCATGAGACTAAGGATAGCAAGAATTATATGTTGTTTATTTTATCTGAGTCGACATTGTGTTTCAGCCCTGGAAAACGTTCCAGGCAACATGGATGAGCGTGCCGCACTATCTGCAGCAGGAGTGCCTGAATGCATGCGTTGTGCTGTCGCGTGAAAAGAAGGGAAACGAACAGAAGAGCGGTGACGCCTGCACGAGATCGACGCTTTCGTCCTTTCGTCACCTTGTCGCAATTCGTGTTTCAAACGCGGCTATCGAATAGTTGGAAACACTCTTAAATCTAGGCACACTATTATTTTTCTGTTCCGTTTCGTTCTGAATCCAAACTTGTGACTTGCGGTTCCAAAACAATGATAACGACAACGACAGTCGCCGATTTCTGTGAGTGTACCAAACGTGTTCTACATCGACGCTTCAATTTTAAATGAGGGGCTTTACTTGCGAAAATAATTAGGCATGACATGAAATTCCGGCATCCCAACAATTTGTATCTGTGAGCGGCGCAAACGGAATGTTTTGGTTGAGATTCAAGATTAGATTGTGTCACGATCGTAATTAGATCTGCGTGCTGCTCATAAACAGTTTGCGTCAAAATTGGTCATGGTCAAATGCAAGTGTGTGAACGGGCCATAAGGTTTGTGGCAATCTTTACTTCTTTTTTTCTATACTGTGCGCTTTCTAAGGGTCTGTGGAAGACGCGACAACCACGCGTGTTTCGCCGAATATAAAATATATTTGAGTGACCGAACGTTAGGAATTCGATTCGCGAATCGAATTATTTGGGAACTTGCTATTCAATTCGCGTTCGTATGTTCGCACACCCCTAATAGAAAGTCAAGATCAGAACACAAAACTAAGCGTCTCTTTGTTTTGCTCTCCTCATTTCCGCGGCATGGGTTTTGTTGACCACTTTTTGTAGTATTTTTAATAGAGATAATGCCGAGCCAAACACACTTTCATTTTCTTAACCACTGGAAGCTGCTAACCTTTCTGTTTGTTTAGTGCAGGAAACGCACAAGCGGCCACGGTCTAGGGTTTGAACCGGTTTGTGTTTGCTGAAACCAGTAACCGTACCAATATTTTTAATGCATCACTGAACCAGAACCGAACCGAAATAATGACCGGATCGACTACCTACTCTTGTGGAGACTGTATATGACCGATGACTGATGGGGGTCCTCGTGCTCCAAGTGGGTCTTCCATATCGATGGAGACTGTACATGTCTATTTACTGTGGCTCTTGTTCAGGCAAATCCCCCGACCTTATTGGGCACCACAAAAGTTGACCCGGTTTAAAACTGCGGACAGCCTTCAATTCTAACTTTCTGCATCTCCTTTCAGATGCATAGATGTGCCAACGTAAAAACAAAAAGGCAATACGCTAGGGGACACTGGTGCATCATTTCACACTTGCGTCGCAAGTTTGTGTGACTGCGTGACAGACTCGTTCGTGCAACTCCGTGACAAACTTGTGACAATGACTCGCAACCTGAATCTGCGTGACACACAGGCAGCACAGACTGCAAGTTCACGGGACGTTGGTGGAACATTCGTGGAATGTCCACAGAAGACGCGGCCTCCTGTCCCAATGTCGCACAATTCGGGGATTTTCGTGACAGACGCGTATATAATCCACGGGACTCGCGCCGCAAACAAAACAAGCGCGCGGCAACGGCGCATCACTTTGCGCTCATGTCATGCGTCGCGGCATGCAACCCGAGAGCACAAAATCGACGGTGCGCTCGCGCATCGTGGAACAGAACACGGACGCGGCGCGAACACGTGCTGGCGGCGGGGACGCCGAGAGGTCCTAGAGGTGTGCGAGACCTTTTCTGCAGCCGGCCGAGGGTCTCGTCGCGCTCCCGCACCATGTCTCCGACGGCCACGGCGTATGTGTGCTCTAGGTTCAGCATGGTGTCCAACGCCGGGGAGTGGATGAGCGTGTGGTACATGTGCGGGAACCGGGAGTCGGGCGTCTCCTCCTCGGCACTCGCGTAGCACAGGTGCTCCTGAGGACCAACCCAGAGAAAAAAACACCGGACAGACTTAAGACTGGTTCACACACTCCAATTTGTTCACGGTCTTGCCATCTCTCACGACGAGAGAACAGACTGGCACGCTGGCACAGGCCACGAGGTGGACCCGCATTTCACTAGAGCAAAGATTTTGAGGTATCTGCGAGATCAAATGTACACACCGTAAAATACCGTAAAAGCTGGGTCAATCTAGACGTGGGCGCTTGTCCGGCCAAATCAGGCGGTTAAAGTATAATGTGCAGAATTCCCAAGTTCAAAAAATGTTAATAGTGGGCGCTTGAACAAGGTGGGCACTTCTGCGGTATATTACGATACATACTACCTACGAGAAATGGTCATTTACGACATTGTCAAAAGTTTGCCCACGGTGAAAAAATGATGAGCAAAAAGAACTAGAACATATATGGAAATGGCAAGTGTTCCAAATCTGCGATAGATGGCACTAGTGCCTTCTCTTGTCGTATGAGATCACAAGAGGTTTTAACCAGGGGCGGATGCAGGGGTTTCCAGGGGGCGGGGTCAGCATATTAGAGGCCAGATTCACGAAACCATCTAACAACAAAAACGTTGAGTACGACAAAACCTAAGAACAAATGCATATTCGCAAAGCGAAATTATCGCAAATTTTGCGTAAATTACGACTAAATCCTACGACAGCTCAGAGGTGTCTGACGCACTTGTTACGATCAAATCCACCTGTTCAACAACATCGCTCGCTTACGTCGTCGTGACAACCGACCGGCATTTATTTTTCTACGTGCTCTCCGCACGCGTCCCAACTTCGAGCAGCAAGAAAAAAAAACAAGTACTCAAAACTCAACGCCGCGGAGACAAAGAGTGGAAACACGGATACCCGAAAAAACCTACAGCAGCGACAATATCACCGAATGCTAGTCCTAGCGAGGCACTTTGATGCAACGTTGCTCCGGCGTTCTTGGCCAAGACCATCTGCATTCAAGCGGCTGACTTGCTGAATGGAATATGCCCGCTTGACCTTTGTGGACCCTTCCCCCATGAACAGTTTGAACGCCGAGTTCTATTTTTCGGGTAAGAGGGCCAGTCTCTTCCTCTCATCATCATCAACATCCTCACCATCATCATCATTCCTCCCCCCCCAGAGGCATGCAGTTTAGAAAAGCTTGTTTTAGCAAATGTTGTCTTACCAAACCCAGTTTATCGAACCCTTTAATAGTGAGACCAAGTTACGAGAAAATGGTGATGAGCCTTAGCGAATTTGGCATGTACGGGTGGGCCAGGTGGGTTAACATTTTTGTAATGAGCTGCCACAGACTGCCGCCAAGAAGCAGCATAAACAGGGGTGGCTGCGTGGGTTAACACGCGCCCCAGTGATATATGCGCAAAGTAAAGGAGCCTTTTCTTAAACAGTGTCCCCTTTTCGATAAACGGAGTTTCCTTAAACTAAGGCTCTGCTTTCTTTCAACTGAGCTTCGATAAAACGTGCCATCCTCTAAAACGTGTTTCGATGAAACAGCGTTCAATGAACCGTAGTAAACCCATCACCCCCTTGTTTTCAGAGGCAGCAGTGGTGAACGCTCTTGTCGAAAAGGGACACTCTCCTCGATTATATCTTCTTTTTTGTGTGTTATAGAGCTCAAATAAACACCTTACGAATTGCCTTCACAACATGGGCACATACACTTTCCTAAGTATGTCCTCTGTATTCCAACATGACGGTATGCCAACACATGTCGAGTCAAAACAGTTTTTGTGAGCTACGCAATGCGGGTCCAACCTTCCTCTGCCGAGCGTCACATCAGCTTCGAGTTGTGATTGTCTAGTGGCCCAGCGACTCGTATAATTGGTTGTAAAAGATTTTTCCCGAAGCAGTTACCGAGACGCAGTTCAACAGCATGGTGCCAGCGTGGTTCCACTCCCAACGTGAACAAGTATTTACGTGGCTCTTGCTGGCACTCTTGTAGTTCAAGCGTATCATCCTGGATGTCAGCTCCCTCCTGCATCTCCGAGGCCACGACGATTTGTTTTCGTGCGCGCCACCTTGAAGAGCCGTGCGGGCCGTCCCCTTTTAGCAACGATGATAGTTGCGTTAACTTGGTAGCAGTCGACAAAGGCACTTTCGTGTCCTCGGCAGAGCTGGGAGTTGGGGTCCATTTAAACCGACATTTCATAGTGTCGACATTAGACCGCACGGACATAGCCCCAAACAAGCGTTGCCAGAAAGGCCACCTCCGTTTCTTGTGATCCAAAATCCACGTGTTCCGATCATGCCAAGCCCTCTGATTGGCTGTTTGTGTTGCCGAAGGCGCTGCCACCACAGCAACAGCCCGCTCTCGCGGTGATCGGGAGCTTGCGGGACACCGAAAGTTCTTATTTTCCCCTACAAAAATGTCCCTTTCCTCATCTCAGTTAAGAACGCATTCGTGAATACCTATTTCTCCACTTCTTACGATGTTCATAACTTACGAAGTCCCCAGCTAAGTTGTCATAGCCTACGAAGTTCTTCATGAATCTGGCCTCAAATGTTTTGAAACAAACTTGCTATTACACAAAGAAAAACAAGTCCCGACACGGACCGTGAAGAGAAACCGATGCTGCAGTTCTGTTGTCACGTGACATGACCCACCGGAATAACTTGCAGTAACTCGAATCCGTTAGAAAAATATTTAGGAACACATAGTCTTGCTGGCAACAGCGATGCGGCTATACTGTGTACAGAAAGTCTTTTTTATTAAAACTACAATAACAAAATCGCAAAAAAAAAAAAAGTTGGAGTTGGGTTGTTTCTTTTTGGGGGGGGGGGGGGGGAGGGAGATTTGAGGTTTCCTCCAAACAATCAGAAAACGTGACCGGAATTCAGGAGGTTTCTGGACAATTCGGGAGACTTGGCAAGTATGCATTGTGGGGTTTTGTTAGCTACCAACAGAGGTACCAATAGAAGAACCAAAGCGTTATCTCAACAGCAGCAGCGGTCTGTTCCTGTGACATGAGAGTTTGTAGCGGATTCCCGCGTTTTTGTCCGCAACCTGCATGCGCGATATCGATTCCCATAACATGCGAGTTGGTCCCGCGTGTATATTGCATCGTGAAATATGATTCCGCTGTGTCCGAAATCTGCAGTATTCGTTCCTGTGACATACAAGTTTGTATCGAATTCCCAGGTTTTTTTCCGCAATCTGTGCGCCCGATATCGGTTCCCGTGACAGGCAAGTTTGTATTGGGTTCCCGCGTGTTTATTACACCATAAAACTTGAATCTGCTGCGTCCGTGTTTTGCGGTATTCGTTCCCGTGAGATGAGAGTTCTCGGCGGGTTTCAGCAGATCCTTTGCATGGTAAAATGAGAATCTGCTGCATCTGCAACTTGCAGTATCCTTTCCCATGATACAGGAGTTTGTAGCGAATTCCCGCAAATGTGAATTACCGGTGTCCGCAATCTGGAGTATCAGTTTCCCTGTCACATAGTTTGTAGCGAGTTCCCCAGTGTTTATCATTAATTTTTTATAAAGTTTTGCTGCGGCCTCCCCAAAGATTGCCCCCCCCCCCTGTTTTTCACCATTTATCTCTTAATTTTAGGTGGGTGTTCTTTCGGGACTTTACGGTAATTTGTTCTTTGCTAGCACCATTAAAAAAACTTCATGAATCAATAGTTAACCCCGCTACAAGATGCGAGACCCATACCTTGGAGGGAACTAAGCTCTTCTGCTAAAGGTTTTGTGTTAAAGCTTAACAGATATATCGGTAGAAGTGATAGCTTATGGAAGTACCTCATGTGTGCAGAAGTACCAGTCACTACATCATAACTGCGGTTCCCTGTTTTGGGGGTTCATATTTCTTCGAATTTGGGAGAGTTTCTTCGGGACTAATTTTTTCCTACAGATTCAGTGTTTTTGGTGTCAATTTTTGGTGTCACACAAAAGAGGATGTTTATTGGGGTTAATGTCAATGAAAACCGAACACGGGCAAGGGATTCTCTAAACTCTTAGCGAACATATGCGCGCGACCCGAATATTTGGAAAACGTCCCAGTACCGACAAGAGAAGAAAATGAGATGAGGCATTCCGAAAAAAGAAGTACAGTCAAACCCGTTTATAACGAACAGCAGGAAACGCTACGATCAGTTCGATATAGCAGGTAATTCGATATAGCAAAATTCATCTACAACGAAGTTCAACAATGCGTTCGTTGTAAGCAGAGTTTGTTCTTTTAGCTTATCTCCCCTTCCGAATTGCTTCTCTTCGTGGGCAACCGTTTTAGGATGAAAAGATTTTTTTTTTCTGTGCGTGCGTGCAGAGTGTATTTTTTAACCCTTCTGAATCGCTTCTCTTCGCTCAATTTTGCTTGCAACTTGAGCTTTTGGGATTTTCTTCCTTTCCTACTTTTTTTTTTGGTGGGGGGAAGGGGGAGAAACAGGCTAAAAGGCGATTGAGCGTTTTTGAAAGCTTTCCCGGGGGGAAAAAGTTTGATATAGCCAATATGTTGTTCGTTATAAAAAGTACTTTTTACATGCATTTTTATTTAAATTTTCCGTGAGTTCGATATCGACAATAATTCGCTGTACATGGGTTCGTTCTAAACGGGTTTCACTGTAGCCTTGTGGACAGTTTGGTCTGTTCCGGGTTAACACAGAACAAAAGTGAAACTTGAGTTTTTCTTATACAAGAACTCAAATTCGAGGATTATAGGTTTTTCTCAATTTTCATAAAACTGGCCCAGAGGATAATATTGGGGTTTGGTCCCAAGCCTAAAGACCGACGACCAGTTCGCGCTCTCCACGTTTCCCCCGCTTCCTCCCCTCCCCACTCCTACCCAGTCCACCGTTGCCTGTTTCCCCCTCCCCATGGTGAGGAGGATCTTCTGCCTGGCAGAATCTCACGTCTGGTCGTCGGCCTTTAAGATTAGCTAGTTGGTTTATTGCTTACAGTGGTCCAGCTGAACAAAGAATACACCACATACACAAAGCACCAACATTCACACTGTTGATGAATGTAGGTGCTTTGTGTGTGTTTGGTGTATTCTTTGCTCAGCTGGCCCACCGCATGTAAAGAATTGGGGGTTTATTGGTGTTTACCGAAAACACAGAACCCTGAAGAAAACAGGCTTGCCTCTCGAAAATCACGGGTCCAGCGTGCTGTCAACGCCTCCACGTCGCCATCGCGTTGAAATTTCTCTATGGCTGTCGACGAAGTCTGGTCAAAGAACTGTTCGGTCTCGTGGGCAATAAAGTCAGACAAGCTGGTCGTCAGATCTGTGTTGGAGAAAGAAAAGTACCCTAATAAGACATAATGACTCGTCGGCATAGAGCGAGCAAAATTTTTATTTATTCAAACCTACTCGTAGGAGAGGCAAAAAACACAAAACACCTTAGGATATAAAATATACAGACAGAGATGTGGTACAATGGCAATGCACATACTGGGATATAATATGTACAAAAATAGCATATCACAATCAAGCACAGACTGGCATTAAATATAGAAAGTACAAAATATGATCAATAAAGATTCCAAAAAAATATTTTTTCTAGCATTTCTCGGGAAAGCAAGATAAAAAAAAAATATGGCTGCAGAAACCGCTATTGTTTGGGTCTCTGTGAATTGTGATAGCATTCGTCATGAGACCCACAACACAGCTCACTGTGAAAACCGGTGACGAAAATTTTGAGGTAAACACTTCTTTTATGATTCAATTTTTCCGCTAAATTGAGCAGGGAAACTGAATTGGTGCATAGGTCACGTGACATCAATTTTCCCTCACTTAAATTGGCTGGGGAACCTTACTTGGTGCATAGGTCCACGGGCGTTAATCTTCTGCTAAATCTAGACGGGGAACCCTGAATTTGGTCTGTGGGTCCCGTGACGTACGGTCCACGTGACATCATTTTTTTCACTAAATTTGGCGGGGACTGAATTGGTGCATAGTCCGTGGAAATCCATTTTTTCACTAATTTGGCGGGTAACTGAATTGGTGGCTAGGTCACGTGAACATCAATTATTTCACTAAATTTGGCGGGGAAACTGAATGGTGCATAGGTCACGTGACATCAATTTTTCACTAAATTTGGCGGGGAACTGAATTGTGCATAGGTCACGTGACATCAATTATTTCACTAAATTTGGCGGGGAACTGAAGTGGTGCAGTAGGTCACGTGACATCAATTTTTTCACTAAATTTGGCGGGGGAACTGAATTGGTGCATAGGTCACGTGACATCAATTAATTTCACTAAATTTGGCGGGGAAACTGAATTGGTGCTAGGTCACGTGACATCAATTTTTCACTAATTTGGCGGGGAAACTGAATTGGTGCATAGGTCACGTGACATCATTATTTCACTAAATTTGGCGGGGAAACTGAATGGGTGCATAGGGTCACGTGACATCAATTTTTCACTAAATTTGGCGGGGAAACTGAATTGGTGCATAGGCACGTGACATCAATTATTTCCTAAATTTGGCGGGGAAGCTGAGATTGGTGCATAGGTGCCGTGACATCAATTTTTTCACTAAATTTGGCGGGAAACTGAATTGGTGCATAGGTCACGTGACATCAATTTTCACTAAATGTGGCGGGGATACTGAAGTGGTGCATAGGTCACGTGACATCAATTTTTTCACTAATTTGGCGGGGAAACTGAATTGGTGCATAGGTCACGTGACCATCAATTTTTTCACTAAATTTGGCGGGGAAACTGAATTGGTGCATAGGTCACGTGACATCAATTTTTTCACTAAATTTGGCGGGAAACTGAATTGGTGCATAGGTCACGTGACATCAATTTTTCACTAAATTTGGCGGGGAAACTGAATTGGTGCATAGGTCACGTGACATCAATTTTTTCACTAAATTTGGCGGGGAAACTGAATTGGTGCAATAGGTCACGTGACATCAATTATTTTCACTAAATTTGGCGGGGAACTGAATTGGTGCATAGGTCACGTGACATCAATTTTTCACTACATTTGGCGGGGAAACTGAATTGGTGCATAGGTCACGTGACATCAATTATTTCACTAAATTTGGCGGGGAAACTGAATTGGTGCATAGGTCACGTGACATCAATTTTTTCACTAAATTTGGCGGGGAAACTGAATTGGTGCATAGGTCACGTGACATCAATTATTTCACTAAATTTGGCGGGGAAACTGAATTGGTGCATAGGTCACGTGACATCAATTTTTTCACTAAATTTGGCGGGGAAACTGAATTGGTGCATAGGTCACGTGACATCAATTATTTCACTAAATTTGGCGGGGAAACTGAATTGGTGCATAGGTCACGTGACATCAATTTTTCACTAAATTTGGCGGGGAAACTGAATTGGTGCATAGGTCACGTGACATCAATTATTTCACTAAATTTGGCGGGGAAACTGAATTGGTGCATAGGTCACGTGACATCAATTTTTTCACTAAATTTGGCGGGGAAACTGAATTGGTGCATAGGTCACGTGACATCAATTATTTCACTAAATTTGGCGTGGGAAACTGAATTGGTGCATAGGTCAACTTGGACATCAATTTTTTCACTAATTTGGCTGGGGCAAACTGTAAATTGGTGCATAGGTCAGTGACATCAATTATTTCACTAAAGTTTGGCGGGGAAACTGAATTGTGTGCATAGGTCACGTGACATCAATTTTTCACTAAATTTGGCGGGGGACAACTGAATTGGTGCATAGGTCACGTGACATCAATTATTCTATACATTGGCGGGGAAATCGAATTGGCGCATAGGTCACCAGTGACATCCCAATTTTTTCACTACTTTGGGGGTGGAGGAAGGAAAATGAATGGTGCATGGTCACGTGACATCATTTTTTCACTAAAATTGGCGGGGAAAACTGACTGGTGCAAGGTCACGTGACTCAATTTTTTCACTAAATTTGGCGGGGAAACTGACTTGGTTCATAGGTCACGTGACATCCAATTTTTTTCACTAAATTTGGCGGGGAAATGAATTGGTGCATAGGGTCACGTGACATCAATTCACTAATTTGGCGGGGAAACTGAATTGGTGCATAGGTCACGTGACATCAATTTTTTCACTAAATTTGGCGGGGAAACTGAATTGGTGCATAGGTCACGTGACATCAATTATTTCACTAAATTTGGCGGGGAAACTGAATTGGTGCATAGGTCACGTGACATCAATTTTTTCACTAAATTTGGCGGGGAACCTTAATTGGTGCATAGGTCACGGGACGTAAATCTTCTGCTAAATCTAGCAGGGAACCTGAATTTGTCTGTGGGTCTCGTGACGTAAGGTCACGGGACATCAATTTTTTCACTAAATTTGGCGGGGAAACTGAATTGGTGCATAGGTCACGTGACATCAATTTTTTCACTAAATTTGGCGGGGAAACTGAATTGGTGCATAGGTCACGTGACATCAATTTTTTCACTAAATTTTGCGGGGAAACTGAATTGGTGCATAGGTCACGTGACATCAATTTTTTCACTAAATTTGGCGGGGAAACTGAATTGGTGCATAGGTCACGTGACATCAATTTTTTCACTAAATTTGGCAGGGAAACTGAATTGGTGCATAGGTCACGTGACATCAATTTTTTCACTAAATTTGGCGGGGAACCTTAATTGGTGCATAGGTCACATGACGTGAATCTTTTCAGTAAATTTAGCGGGGAAACTGAAAAGAAGGAGGCCAAAAAAGGTTCACAAAATCGGGTGGGGGGATGGGGGGTAGCTAGAGAATGCATTAAAATACCCATGCTAAATATTGTTAGAATTATTACCTGAACATAAAAAGAAAGTCATAACGTTAAATCGTTGTCAAAAGCTCTTGGCCAGCACTGTATGCAGGATAACTGTTCTATGTCTCAGTGCACATTCCATCTCTCTCAAATCCATATGCTAGTGCAGCACCAACTAGATAATGCAAGGTCCTTGCCAGTGTCAGTGGACCGTCCACTGACATCCCTTCCACCACCACAAAATGTCAGGGCCCTTCGCCCGGAGATTCGGACAAAATGATCCCGGAAAAAAACGGCCCCAGACAAAATGGTCCCAAGTGCAAACCCAAACAAAATATGGTCCCAGATAAATTTTGAGGCATAGTTTGTGTTCTCTTCGAAGGTTAGTCGATTGTTTGTACTTGATGCAAATTGGTAATAGAGAAATGAAAATGTTTTACTGGTTATGAAACATTAAGCTTTTTAAAGTCTATACAGGGTGTTTTTCTGAGCTATACATATTTGCTTTACAAAAAGCTGCAAAAGCTACACTAATGCAGTCTGCACAGGTGAATTATATGGCCAGAGGCAGTGACGTACCAACTTGTTTTCGAGTGGGGGGCAAACCAGAACACCTCCCCCACCCCAGGGCCGGGGGGCGGTGCCCTTGGTATCCCTTGGGCGCCAACGGCCAGTGTTTGCCCTGCCCAGAGGCGGCTGTTTCGGGGGGGGGGGCAATGCACATGCCTTGCCCCCCCCCCCTCTGAGAACTGGGGGGGGGGGGGGGGGGGGGGGCAAGCGCCCCTCTTCCCCCCCGGTTGGTACGCCCATGGCCAGAGGGACATAATATAGGGGGATAATCATCGCCGCAAGTCAAATAATTAACTACAATTTGTTCATAAACTTTAATTAGTGAAAATAAACATATGATTCTAATTAGAAACTTGCTGAGCGTCATGGAAAACCACTAAATCAGCATCAAGATCATCTGGTGGGCTAGTTGATAGAACATACTATGAATTAGATAGAGCAACAAGACAAGGAAAAGAAAAAGACTAAGTGTGCAAGCGAGTTGGTGGTAGCTAATATGTGTCTGTTCCTTCGACCAAAAGTTTTTCTTTTCCTGCACCGCAGTCTCGGGTGTGAAACGACAAGAGGAGGAATAGGAGAATCCTTCATCTACTTTCCTTGTCGTGTTGCGCTATCTAATTTATAATGCTCTAAATTATGAATTTCTAAAAAGACTAACCGCCAGCCTCGTGCTACGGGCACAAGGCTGGCGGTTAGAAAACGCGGATGATAAGAGACAAAAAAACTGTGCATGCACATTCTCGCACCGGCTGCTTTACTTCTGCTGCTCAAGTGGTAACTTTGGCACCCCATCGTGCTCTAAGTCTTTCTAAAGTTGACTGATATGATGGTCTTCGATGATGCTCAGCAAGTTTCTAATTGGAAGAATATGCTTATATTGACTAATCAAAAAGTTAACATATTTTACTTAATGAGCCGACATATTGCGACGATTAGCCCCCTATATAATGTCCTTCTGGCCGTAGAACTCGCCTGCACAAAATGCACCAGTGTAGCTTTCGCGACTTGTTTTAAACAAATCTGTAAAGCCTGAAAAAACGCCCTGTATATTCTATAGACCTTATTCACATTTGCATGCCATCTGTTGGACATTGCGCCAACCTTTTTCCGTAGCCTCGAACATGGCAACCAATGTTTGAGGTGACGGGCAGAGCACTGCTATGGGAAAGGGATGCTGTGTCTCGCTGCACAATCAATGGATAAATAAGAAGCCAACTGACGTAAGTATATGGTTTGTTTTTCTTTTCAATCTGAAGTTTTTACGGCGAATCTTGGAATAATTGTAGCGTTTTAGTGGGAGTATGAGAGAGGCAAAATGGCAGGACCCATGCCGCCTGTTTCCGTCAAATTCTCTCAATGAAGCCACCCATTACTGCATCAAGGTCAAGGCTGCTTCACACATTTGTGCCGGCTGCATCCGCAGCAACCAAAACGACAGCAACAATGAAGACACCGGGACAACTGCGGCTTTTGATGCTCCAAAATTACTGTCACTGTTTGTCTCGTCACGTGTACATGTATTATTTCTTGTTTATGAGCTTTAGAGGCACGGCATCATCCATCTTGATTCTTGCAGATGCCGATACCGCGTCTCCATAGCTCAGAATCAAGAAATAATACATGTGACGAGGCAAACAGTGAGGGCAATTCTGGAGCACAAGGAGCACACGCAACATGCCAGCAAGCGTCGCGCAGCATTTCACGTGGCGGCGTGTGCTTCCAGAACACTTCCGATTGGATACATTTCGTTTCGGTGCATTAATAAAACAGGTAGGAAGCCCCAAAAAGACAAGGTCGAGTGGTGCAGTGGTTGCCATACCCGACCGGATATTGGGAGGCCCGGAGTTCCGATCCCGGCTCCGCCAAAGATTTAGTCTTTGGGTGGCTTCGTAGAATTTGTTTTATTCGATCAAGTATGGTTCGTTCATCTGCATATTTTCGATTATTTCCTCTTCGGAGACCACGTTTGATAATGAAAGTGTGCGTGATATACATATTTATATCAAATAATGTATCTACTATTTTACATATTCAGCATGAGAAAAAAAAAGGTTGCTTCATAACACACCATCACAAATATGTAGTATGTGCATGATAATGACTGAATCATCATCTACATGTGCTCTCTTGCAGCTATATTTCATTATTTTAAATTCCAGAAAATACTTTTGCAAGATGTGACTACTTTCATCCCACTTATACTACATTTCACCAAAGTCAGTGTAGCTGACACTAACGTCGGTGTTCTGCGTTTGGCTCTCGCATTCCAACGCATTCGAAGAGTGCGTTGGAATGTTGAATGATAAGTGTTCACACCCGTGCATTTGGTATCGGCGAATTCTCACCTACAACTGTCAGTTTCGTTCATAACTAACGCAAAACACCGTTCTGCTTCTACCGCGAATTTCCTATGCTTCGGTGTCTCGTGAGCTTTGAGAGCGCAGCTAAAGCACGACAGAAGGCACACGAGGGCATGCTGCATGCTCCGAAAAAGTTGCCGTTCTCATTCAGTCACTGACTATAGCACTTGTGCTGTCTCTTACTTTATGTCCTTGTCTTGTGGCACTTTTGTCAAAAGGAACGATGTACCAACTAGCCCATCTCTCACTATACGCCTCGCAAGTGGGCTCACTTTCGTCTTCTGCGCATGAGAAAGGAGGTAGCGATGACGTCAGAACGCCGTGCCCTGATTGGCTGATCGCGACCCCCTATCTGAGCGTCGTCTGCTCCTTTGCAACGTCGTCTGCTCGCAACGTCGTCTGCGTCTGTCTTACCTTTCCTGCGACTTTCGAAAGTGCAGGTTTTTACGAGCGAGCTCGACTTCACCTTTCAGAGAGGGCAGACGAAATAACTCGAGCGGTACGTTGTTTTTGTCTAACAACTAGCAGACGCGCATCAAGGAGGGAAGTCAAAGGACTCACTGGCGAGGTGTCCCGAGGCGCCGAGGTTTGTTTGCTAAGAACGAGAGTGAGCGTGTTAGTGTCCGCAAGTTCCCTCCCAAATACTTTTTCCCTCCTTTCGTGTGCGGCGAGACTCCTCAGTCTTTAACGGCGTCGGCGGGTTGGCGCAGTTAACGTCGTCTGCTTTACGCCTGCTAGTGAAAGCGATGGCTGCTTTACCTTTCCTGCGTCTGTCGGAGATTCACCGCTTTTTCACCGGCGAGAGTCACCGCTGCCTCGGAAAACAAGGAGATGACAAGAGGAAGAGATTGACCACTTAATCTAAAATTGAGGTCAGCGATCAAAGTATAATACGGGAAGGGTTCACAAGGGTCGCGCGGGAATATTCCATTCAGCACGCCAGCAGGTCGTGGGCAGACGGTCTTGGCCAAGGACCGTCGGAGCATCGCTGCGCCGAGAGTGATGCCTGCTAGGCCTATCTGCCGAGCTCGCTTGGTCGGGGTTGGTGGAATCATGGCCGTTGGAGCATTTCCCGGGTGTTTGTGGATCCAGTGTTCTTGTTCGTCGTGGTTTATTTCAAGTACTTTTTACTTTTTTTCTTGCTGCTTGTAGTCAGGACGCGTGAGAAGAGCACGCACAAAAATAAACGTCCGTTGGTCATCGCGACCAAGTAACTGGGCGACTCTGTCGGCCATGTTGATTTGATCGTAAGAAGTGCGTAATACAGCTTCGGAGCTGTCGTAGGATTCCGTCGTAACCTGCGCAAAACTTACGATAATTTTGTTTCGTGAATACGAATTTGTTCTTACGTTTTGTCTTACGCACATTTTTGGCGTAAGATTGTTTCGTGAATCTGGCCTCTGCACCTTCGAAAGTCTCAGGAAAGGTAAGACAGACGCAGACGACGTTGTGAGCAGACGACGTTGCAAAGGAGCAGACGACGCTCAGATAGGGGGTCGCGATCAGCCAATCAGGGCTCGGCGTTCTGACGTCACCGCTACCCCCTGCGCAAGAAGCAGACGAACTTGGCCTCTGCATTGATATAGTTAAAGGGGTGATGCAACAATTTTTGTATATTGCGCAAATACCGCTTAGAACAGGTCCCTGACGTTAATGACCTGTGAAATACCCGTTCGTTTTTCACCACACGCAGTCGAAGTCGCAGAAAAAAATAAAGAAAAACGAGCAGAGTTCACCCCCTCAACTCGCAGCCAGAACAAGCGGCCACGTGATCTGGAGCCAATTATGTGCCGCCAAAGTTGATCATAGCCACGCGCTGGGGTTGGCAAGGCACAGGACACGCGCTGAGTTCCAGACATTGTTAAGGTTCGGCTGTTGTCGTCATTGCAGCGATTGGACACGGGCCACAACCTTAATTCTTCTCGAGCTATCGATTATCACGAGCCCAAATCGAGTGTCCACGCCATGCTCGGGTCCAATCTTTGAGCCGCATTCAAATATCGTCACTGGGCGGTACTGCTACCGCCCAGCTGCGTCATAAGGTTTTGCGAAGGAGAGATTGCATGGAAACGCCCGGTTTTGTCCTCGAAATTACAGCGCAACAAAGGAGTTTCTTGGTCAGTGGCGTTGCGTGCGAGTATCCTTGAGTCCCACTAGTGCCAGTAAGCTCGTGTAAAGTGAAAAACATTCCAATTGAATATCGTTGCACCGCCCCTTTAACAGATTTTGACACCGAATTTTGCGAACATTTTTTCGAAAGGTGTCTAGGCCGCCAAGCCCTGTCATTTCGTCGAAACTCGTTTCGCGGAATTACGTTTCGCGGAATTACGTTTCGTGGACGTTTCATGGACGCACGTTTCATGGACACACGTTTCGTCGACACGATCGTTTCATCGACACTCGTTACGCGAATTGCACGCTGTAGGGACATTTCGTCACGCGTTTATCACTGGAGTGAGCGTTAACCCACCGCGTCGACTGCGTTTACGCCACTTCGCGGCGACAGTCTGCGGCGGCCCATTACAAAAACGTTAACCCACCTGGCCGACCCGTGCACGCCACTTTGCGGCGACAGTCTTATGCAGTTTATTACTGAACAGAGCTAATTTGAGCTGTCGATGAAACGTCGTCCGATGAACTGATTGCTGCCGCGCCAGGGTCGCGTTTCGATCGACGAGCTCGAAATCCAGCGCAGGGTAACTTACCGTCTTCAACGTAGCAGGGCAACTGTTCCTCTTGCATGAGACGGAAAACGATTTCCTTGACTGGTAAGTCATTGGGGACCTGAACGCTACGACGGACGCTGAACTTTCGGTTGCCGTAGGGAGCCGGCGACCATACAAAGCTCTTCTCCACTGAAGCGGTAGACATCGCCGACCCTAGTGCACCGTCTTCTCAGGACGTGCGTGCTACCAATTATATACAAAATTCGCGGAGCTCTTGGGGCACACCATGCGTGACAAATATTGACAGCGGCTTTCAAAAGTTCGGTGATTGTTTGGAAGTGTAAAGCCAGACACCTCCATCCATCACGAACACGCCTCCTCGATGGATGTACGGAGCATTTGCCTAACGGGAGAAAGATGCAACCTGGTTTGGTGGGGTTTCAAATCGGACCACGTGTTTTGGGGTTTATGTTCAAGTTTATTTTTACCCAATTTAAAGAAATTCCAACGAGGTAGAAAAATCCAGTTTTCATTGGCCAAAGCACTGATCTCTATAATTGGCTGGTCAAAAAGTAGTTTAAAACACACTAAGTAGGTAGCGCGAAATGCCACCCAGTTCAATAGTGTTTCGTTGGTTGTTTTTATTTATCTATTAATAATGTGCACCACGGTCGTCCACGTGCGGTCTGCGTGTTTGGCACTGTTTGCCGCAGATATTTAAATCATCGACAAAATTTCGTGTCGCCTAAACATAAATAAATGAACATGTTACTTTCAGTGGACAGGTAATACCGACCAAGTGTGCCGGGACATTGCTGCCGTGGCGGCTTGCAGATGATAGACTCCAGCCAGCGAAGTTCTGTCGACTGTTGACATTTGGCGTAAATATGTGGCCCGATTTTCCGAGCCTGTACTGGGACGTTGACGTGTGTGTCTCGCGCTCTCCAAGCACCACGTGGGACTTCGAGAAGTCACTCGGGAGCCTCAACTTCGCCCATGTTGTAAGTCCGGCGGCGGAGCGTTTTCCGATAAAAAAAACTGGCGATACGGGTGCATCGGGCGGCGGAGAAAGGCTCACCGCGAAACTGTCCGATGCGGAGAAAAGCTCAACTTCGAATCTAAAAATCGAGCGTTCGCTGAAATACGTTCACGCAACTGAAGTATGCTAGGATACCTTATGCGGTCATTCTGCACTTCACTAGCGATAGTTTTACGGGCGACACTTTGCAAAGATTTGTCGTCGCCGCGCGCGCAAAAACGGAAAAAAAAAAAAAAAAAAATCTTCCCTTTGTTTATGGCGCGAGGCCAGAGAAGTCGGGTTTTCCCGTCGGCCGCACAGCGCCGAGAAAGAAGAGCGGGGAGCCCCGGCACCCCGCCAGTATCGACGCGACGAAGGGAGAGTCTTCCTGTCGTCTGCTTGAAAGACTTGTTTTCAAACATTACTGTCGTTATGCGAAATCCCACTTTGGCAGTATTCAGTCGCTACGCGTAATGTTTTATGCTCTTAGAAACTTCCACCGCGCTTACCGCCGAGCACTCGTGGCAGTCGTCAGTGGCATTCTTGATGCCAACCACGACCTACGTCCTGAAGTACGTGACATCACCATTCATCATTCCACCTGCATTGCGTGAACGTGCTACAGCTATTGCTTTCGTTTCTTTGCACATTGTAGGCGTCGGGTGTTGCCCGACGAGAATAAAATAAATAATTTTAATACAATGCTAATTTAAAAAAAAAAGGGGGGGTGATATAACTAGTGTAGAGAGCTGCAGCTTGAGTAGTTCCTGGATATTTATTTATGAAATGGCCTTTTATGCAGTATACCGACACTGCGTATTGCAAAATCTTTAGGGTTGGGAAGTACTTTAATTACATTGTACTTAAAGGGACACTGACAGGGTATTTATGCTCGCCAAGATTTTGTTTGTACATGACATATGAGAACCCAACTACCCAGAACACAATTTGTGGCTCGAAATTCTTTTTCTTTCCCCCTGAAAACAGCCCGTCGAGAACTGGCCAGTTCGAGTCATGCTCACTCTCTTCTCCATGGTCACCAGAGGCTCCCCCGGGGGGGGGGGGGGGGGGGAAGAGAGGGAACACTCTTTGTACACCTCATTGCGTGTTGGATCTTTGTTTAAACGCACATATAAATAGTATATAGAGGTATTTCCTCCTCGGGGGCAACACAAAGAATTCAAGACACGATTGCGATATCTCCCACTTCGAAGCCAGGGATAACGGAATCTTGATTTAACTCTGTGCCCACTTCGCACAACCAAAGACTATGGTTTAGGTTTTTCGGTTTTATCAAAATCGGTCTTTGAATAAGAAAAGCCCAACCTTTGCGGGAAAAAAATTTCTATCTAGAGTTTCTTTTTTTTTTTTTTGCACAAAACACTGCCTCCAATTAACTGTCTGCGAGGCTGGTTTTTGCTCTGGATCCCCATATCTCGTTTCTTTTCTTCGTCGATATGGGGATGTCTTTCGATTATTCGGGTCACGCAAATGTTCTACGGTGGTTGGGGAATCGCATGCCACATTTTCTTCAACATACTCTTCAATAAACCCCGTTTTTTTGTCCAACACCAAAAGTTTTCACCATACTTTACTTGAGGTACATTCTCGGGGCATGTACTTGTACTTAAAGTATTTTCTTCCGGTACTTTCCTAGGAAAGTACACCTCCTGACTTTCAAGTACATTCCAAAAATTTGGTCCTGCTAAATTTGTGTCACCAAATGATGCTTTGTCAACCCTGAAAAAATACTGGGAGAGAGATTCTATTCTCACCAGGAAATGCAAGCAGACGCCGCATCGCTCTGTTTGTACTGGGGGCGGCTTTTCCGCAGCCTTTCAAACTCTCGCTACATCTCGCTCGGTCAATGCAAGGGAGGAGGTTAAAAATATTAGAGGACAAGAGGATTGCTTGCGGAAGCTACGGGGCTGACGCCATGCTCTCTCCTAGTAATGTTTAAGCACCTTCGGTGCAAAAGGGACTTCTGAATTTGGCGCCGTTTCCGAAAATAACTACTCCGTGGTCACTTGACATTATCCGATAATTGCCGCCATTTCCGAAAGTAACTCATGCACCCCAGATTACCTCTAAAGCAATGCATACCAGTTAAAAAAAAAAAAAAAAAAAAAACACTAGGGGAATGAAAGGGCATCATGAAAGATTGTGTTAAAAAGTACTTGTACTTTACTTTGAAAGTACATTGATTTATAGTGCTTTACTTAAAGTACATTGCGTCCGAGGCACTTACTACTTTACTTTAAGTACTATGTAACCTCTCATTTACTTTGTATGTTACTTTAAGTATGTTTTAGATGCACTTCACCCAGCGCTGCAAATCTATAAAGAAGGTCGCATTTCCTCTATCCCGGCTACGTCATAATTGAATATGGTAACACACATGAAATGGGTTGACAAAAACGGAACAAAGGCTACAGCCAGGGTGAAGAATAAAAATCAAGATGATTTAAATCGTTATTTAAATCAGACCTGGGTTGCTAGGATGATTTAAAGCAAACCTTTCCCGCAAAAATAATCCAAATTTCTTTTTTTTTTTTTATTGTTTGTTTATCACTTGATGCTTTCAATGTGTGCACATGTTCTGTATTTAAATCAAAGAATCATCACATAAGAAAGATCTGTATTGAACTGAACACTAGCAAAAAGCAGCGGTCTTTGGAGCAAATCAATGCACTGAGCTTTATTTCTACCTCCGACTTTGTTCGTCAGTTGCGTCAAATTTCTTTTGCAGTAAAATTAGAACTCAAAAGATAAAGACGAAAATTGGGAAAGGGAATGTATTGCAAGAAAATCAGATTGTGAAAAATAAAATCCAATACAGCTTTTTTGCTAACAAAAAACTAAGCTGATTTTGTTCTAGTATGCCGGCCTTTTATGAACAAAACATTGTTAAATTACTGTATTATTTTTTCCGCATTAACAATAATAATTATAATAAATGATGCAGCTAACTGAAGATGGTGACGCCATCTTGAAACCAAAAAGCTCAACTGGCAAATCGGATTATCCTAATGTTTTGAGTTGAGGGAACGTCATTGTTGAAAACTGCCTCATCGAGCATTTTTTGCCAGGCAGTTTCTAGGCGTGTTCATATCATCAATTATGGGAAGTCCCCATCACGATTGATGATATGAACATCAATCGTACAAAAAATGTTCCAGAAGCTTTCTTCTTTATTCAAAGATTACCCTGCATTGCCCGAAGGCGTTACAGCTGGAAATTACAGTTTTGCAAAAAAACAAGTCTTCATTGAAAGAGCACACTCGCCCTCCAGATGGCCGGTTCCACTGTACGATAGTTTTAACAAAAAAATCAATTCACATAAATGCTTGTTTTGGTGTGGCATTCTCTGACTTTCGAGACATGATCATTCCAATGAGAAACATAACATGGTTCTTTCAGATAAGTTGCACTATTGATTCCTGTTTAGTAATGAAAACAAGAACTTTAATCTCAATTTTGTTGGTCAAGAGGACAGGGATTTTCAATTTAATTCATTTTTCATTTTAGTGACACCGTCCTTCCGCCCCTACTGCCCCAAGACAAACCGAGCAGCTCTATTCTGTATTTTTTCCAGTTTATCAGTCAGTATTTTTTGTGCAGAGTGCAACGGCGGAGGCATGTTCTAAAATCGGCCTGAAAGATGTTAGACAGGCAGTATTTCTTAAAGCAGTTTCTGAGCACTTTAGACTTTTCTCAATAAAGTTCGGCGCCCTACCGGCTTTAGCAATCATATCATCTATGTTGGTATTGCAATTCATCACGATAGAACAGACTACACCGACTAGACTTAACAAAACTAACGATTTCGACTTGGAGTACTCATCGACCTTGGTGCGTGAACAAAGGTGGGGCCCACAAAGACACTTCGAGTCACGGTGCATCTGTAATGACTCATCGGCCTGCTACTACACCGACTGAGGTGCCCTTCCTGAATTGCGCGTGGATCTCCTTAGATAGTACTACCGGTTGTTGTGTCCTCTCGTTCCTGCCACCTTGGCATCACTGATCGTGTCTCTATTTTTATTAAGTCAAGTTGGTCCAGTTTGTCTTATCATCAATCGTTTCATCACTCATGATGATTGAGGTTATGAGCAGGTCCTCGTTGATGAAGTGCAAACTTGTCACGGATTCATACCGCGTGTAAACACTTCTTGTGACAACACATATGTAAATGTTTCTTATGTGCAAACCATACTTTATTCCAGTTTTCGTGGTTTTCAGATGCAGGTGTGCATTCCGAATGCATACAGACTGCCAGACTATGTGAGGAACCTGTTCTTGGCACAGCAGTACCAGGTTGTACGGAGCCTGACCTTGAAGGAGCTTGTTGCCTGGGATTTTCTGGTGGCCTTTGTCAAGCGAGGTTGGCGCCTGACACATTACCGGAGCCCGATGCAATCCATGCCGTTCACTTTGTCAATGTTCTTTCTCTAACTCGCAGGAAGCTTGTTTGGACTCTCCGTGAACACGGACTTGTCGACTGGCCAGTGCGTCGCCGTTACGCCCGATGGTACTGAAAAATATTCCTCGTAGCTCTCCAGCTAGTACCAAGCATTCACCTTGTAATCTATAACAAGCTAATAGACTTTTCTGCGATGTTGGGTGTTGCCCCTTAGTAACAGTGGTTAGTATTTTCCTGTTTGCTGGAGTTGCCTAGCCCTTTGAGGGTTGCCGCTGTACATGTATGTCGGCAATAACGCATTTTTAGTTCTTGCCTGAGCATGAAACTGCATGCACCCCGGGAGGTGCTCATGTCTTATATCTTGGGGGAACTATAGTTGTTATGTTTGCACCACGTTTCGCTTTGCTGGGGCTGTTTATAGTTTCGAAATGTGACTCTCCGCGCTAGTGATATGCTCGAAGTGGCCGCTTCATGTGTTAATACAGGGGTGGAACGGTTGCGCCATTTGCGCCATTTTGCGCCAGACGCATGTGTCTACGCCATCCTGCGCCATGTTGCAGAAACTGCGCCACAGCCAATACCTCGCACCATTATGCGCCAAATCGCGAAACGTGCGCCAAAAGCTTTTTATTTTGTCTTGGTTTCGGTTTTTATCGACTTGATTGGCAGCAATGAGCGCGTTTAGCCTGGTCGGCCTTGAAATCCTTTGTTCTGTTTATTCTCCCTGTGTATCCCGAGTGGGAAGCACGCGAAAAAAAACTCGGATTCTAAGCGCTATACCGCCTGTGACTGGATTGTTATTCCTCAACCATAAGCGGTTAAGCAAGTCGGCCGAGGTGAGGTCAAGTCGTTAAGCGTCAGATTGCCTGAGGCTTTGCGGCCCGGGATCCGGATGTCAGCCAGTTGAAAACAAATGAGCAAAATATTCCTTTTAGTACTTCATCGTTAGAAGTTGGAACCGCATTCTTTCAAGATAAATCGTGATTTGATAGAACTGAAACGCGGTCCGGTCTGAAACCTTGCCGGCCAGCAGCTCTTACGCGAGCGGTAGATCTGCTCGGCGTACTTTAACTTTGCTCCTGCTTATCGCTTCAAATACGAAAACTTCGTTAATCGTAGTCTGCTGCTTCGATATCAAGTTGCACAATAGGATGAACTCGAAATTTGTTGCCCTGTTCCTCCGTGCAACTGCACGTCCGTTGCTTACGCACATCACGAGGTTCGCACATAAAATTACTATCTCGAGCACGTGTGGGTTGTGCGATAAGCAGTGCTGGTTTGCATTTTGAGCAGCTAAAAGCCAATCAGAAAATATCAAGGACGCTATCTTCAGAAACATAGGCTACTTGCTTTTTGATTCTCATTAAGGCTCACAAAGTTTCAAGTTTTTGCATCTGTTACACTGTCATCCCATCAACCTAGGTTCCTAACCACTCTTGTTCATCTGTGCTGCTAGGCACGATTGAAATTGCTCCCATGCTTGTCTAAGACACAAGCTGAAGTGCAATGAAAACTGATCTGAGCTGCTCCTAGCCTGCTCCAGAACGTAGTTTTAGCTGCTCCCAACCTGCTCCAAAACAGCTGTTTCAGCTGCTCCCGTGGCTTCTCCTAAGTACATGTCATGCGTTCCACCCCTGTAATACTTCCAGGGATAGTGGCTATCGCAGTGGCGGCTTTTTCGATTCAGACTGTCGACGCCTCTTGGAATTAAATTCGGAGGACGAGAGCTTGCCATCTAATAAAGAAGTCCTGTAAAGTACCTCCGGTTCGGAGTTTGAGACTGAGAATGTTATGGAAGCAGACTCGCCAAAATTTAACCGAATGAAAGAAATGCGACAACCTTTGGCTTTCACATGTTTTCATTTTATGCTTCTCGATCTGAACAGCTTGTAACTACTGTACATGCTCCCATTAGATAATCTTTTAAAAATTCTGTACATTGACTTGCTCTTTGTACTTTCTTTTTGTAAAAAAAACAACGAACCACTGAAACTCGTCTTAAGAAAAAAAAAACAAAAAAAAAAAAGACCGTTAAAGGGTTAGAAATTAGGCACTACTTTCTTCTCTTTTTTAGTTGTTGCCCGATTGTCCGGAAAGCTGCCAGAGACTAAACGCGTGATGCCCGACGATGTCTCTGCCTCCTTTACAGTTCCAGCGAGGACCACTTTACTTTGTTTCTAGCGAAAAGCAAAAACTCACATAGATCAGGAAAAATCTACAAAAGTTGTAGTACAACTTGTGGGTCGCCTGTCAGTACCGCCCGATCAGGCCGAGTTCCATTCGCCCCGAGGAAGCCACACAGGGAGCGCTATCATTTAGGAATACTTTATGAATACTCAATTGTGTGAGTCGGCCGGGTGCTGCGGAGGGCCAAGGCTGCCTTGTGGTCCGCGTCTTCCCTGGGCTCGCCCAGCACCGTCTCTTCCGTTGGAGGTCTTGTTCGGCACCCGCTCTTCTGTTGGTCACGGCATCTCGAACTGTCCGTATCCTCGCGCGCACCCCACGAGCCTCTCCCTTCTTCGTCTTCGCCGCTCTCGGCGCCGTCCCTCCGCGTGCCGTGCGGCTCACTGTCCCCCACACTCCCCTCCCCTCAAGCCTCAAAGTCCGGGGGGGTCCGAAGCATCCGGAGTCACTGGGCCGAGTCACTGGACTCCAGGTCGCTCATCTCCGCGTCGCTGGTGACGGTGGACGTGCGTCAGGTAGTCCGTGAACTCCTGGTAGGGGGACTTGACGAGCTCCCGCTCCCGCCACAGGTCCGGGGTCAGGTAGCGGTACGTCTGTTAGGTGGATAGGCAGGTGGTCTTGGCAAAGTTGCCCAGGGTGGCCGTCGAGCCGCGGGCCGAGGTGTTAACAGCCCTCGATGCCCGCCATGTGCAGCAGCTTCTTGGACACTGGGACGGACACGATGCCTGTGCCGCGGGGCGCCGGGATCAGCCGCACCAGGACGCTGCCACCCCTGCCGGTCACGTTGCAGGGGACGGTGTGGGGCTTTCCGATCTTGTTTCCCCAATAGCCCCTGCAGACGGGGATGACGGACAGCTTGGCCAGCATGATGGCTTCACGGATGGCCGTGGCCGCCTCTTTGAAGCACTTGACAGTGACACCCAGGCCCACTGGCCGTTGAAGTCCCCATTAGCCGCAGAGGCCTTGAAGCGGGTGCGCTGGCCGGCACGCGTCTGCTTCTGCACCGGCATGACCGTCAGCACCTCGTCCTTCAGCGTGTCCCTGGGACTTCCCCGTTCCACCGTGTCTCGGCCGCGCTGCCTTCGTTGACGTGGTCGACGTCGGGATTGTTTACCCCGTCTTCTGCCAACCAGGTGGACCACCCTGACGGTTGGCTCGTCTTGCTCCTTGCCAACCAGGTTGACCACCCTGACGGTTGGTTCGCCTTGCTCCTTGCCAACCAGGTTGACCACCCGGTGCGTTGGGCTGGCTGGTCCTTTGCCGGAAGGGTTGACCACCCTGGGAGGGGGTCCGGCTGGCCCCGCCGGTATCCCAGGAGGTGGAAGGTCGCCCTCCTGGATGGCGCCATTCATTCTGGTTCCTCCGGGGGCATTTCTGGACAGAACAAGCTCTATTAACATCTTTCAAAGATTAGATCAAGTTCTAGGCCGCAGATTATAGCGCCGCGCCGAGCCCCTATCAGATCTCTCACCGACGGGTTCGTGCACTGTTCGGCTACCGCGCTTAGGCCGCGTTGCCGGTCGCGCGCGAGAGTCACGCGGAACGGAGGATTCCTCGTTTTGTTCACGTTCATCGTCATCCCGATCACGAAGATGGTACTTTTTCAGGTCTGAGATATGGACCGGGCCAGACTCCTCGCTCGCATTTTCCTGAGCAAGCCTGTAGGTAAGACGTGACAGTCGTGCCTTTACCACGTAGGGCCCTTGCCACTTCGGAGCAAGTGAGGCTGCGAATCCGCTCGCTGCATTGCTCAAAGGATGGGTTCTCCTGAGGACCAAGTCCCCCACCTTGTACTCCAGGTGACGATGACTCTTATCGTACTGGGCCGCCTGTTCAATCCTTGCTGCGTCGAGGTTCTCTCTGGCGTCGTGCAACGCATCCGAAAGGCGAACTTTCAACTCCGCCGCGTATTTAGAGAGTGGGCGCTCTGTCGAACCTTGGTTATTCCGTAACCCGTTCTCCAGCGGAGACGATAGCTCCTTACCCAAGTTTAGAAGCGCAGGCGTTAACCCAGTCGATCTGTTGACGGTCGTCCGGATTGCAAAACCCATCTCGACAATGTGTTCGTCCCAGTCCCTGTGTCTCTCCGTTAGTGTGATCAGCATGCTCTTCAAGTTTCGGTTCACTCTCTCAGTGATATTAGCCTGAGGGTGGTATGGTGTCGTCCTTTTGTGCTTTATGTTTAGCGCCAAGCAGGAGTCAGTGAACACTCTGCTGGTAAAATAGCTAGCATTATCGCTGATGAGACAGGTGGGTGTGCCGAAGCGCATGAAAGTTTCCAACAACTTCTCCCAGATGCGCTCCGAAACCAGCTTCCTCAGCGGGTGTAACTCCACCCATTTTGAGAAATGATCGGTTATTACCAATAAATACTGGTTCCCACGGGGACTTTTTGGTAGTGGGCCGATGATGTCGCAAGCAACCATCTCCCACGGGTAGTGACTCACTACAGGCTGCATCAGGCCTGGGGGCTTTCCCCCTCGCGGCTTTGCTTTCTGGCAGGCTGGGCAGCTACGGGCGTATCGGAGTGTGTCCTGTCTCATCCCCGGCCAGGTCGCGACGCGACATAACTTTTGAAAAGTCTTGCTGCCGCTGCCATGACCAGCCAGGGCCGAGTCGTGGAAGTATCCGATAAACCGCCTCCGTAGCCTCCTAGGAATCACCACCCTGAACGGAGAGTCGTTCCCCTCCTCGTCGTCGATTGTTGGAATGTAGCGGAGCAATAAGCCGTCTTGGCCCAGCAGGTATGAATCAATCTGTTCGTTAACTTGACCGCCAGCGTTCCCGGTGTTGCTTGCCATTTCCGCAATTTTCCCCAACACCCGCTGACAAAAACCATCTGCTTTTTGGGCCTCGACAAGCTCTTCCTTGCTCACCACTTCACCCCAAGCCACGATCCTTTGTTTCCTCGTGCGGCCTCCTAACACTGCGACGAGCTCCGATTGCATCGATCCTTCCCCGCTGTCTCGCTTATGAGCGACCGCGCGGGAAGCTAGTCTCTCGCAATCCCCTGGTTGCGTCTCCTCCTTCCAACCACTATCATGGGGCGCCCGAGAAAGTGCGTCTGCAACCTTGTTGGTCGAGCTCTTGTGCTCTACTCGCGCAGCTAATGTTTGCTCCACTCGTGATCCGGCGAGTGAGCGTTCTGTGTCCTGACCGAAACTCGGTGGGACGGCAAAGGGGATAAGGGGACTCAACGGATAATAGTGGTACCCGTTATTCTTCAAGTCTATGATAATCCCCTCCCGGCAGACGAAGTCCTGTCCTAAAATCACAGGAATTTGCATGCCTGGCAGATAGAGAAAACGCTGCCTCCTTCGTCTGCCGTCGAGGCTAAGGTGAAGGCGTATTGCGCTTTGTGCCCTAGCCGATCCTGCTGCTAAACGCAGCGTGGTGGAAACTTCCCGCACGTGAAGTGCTCTTCGGCGACAGTCTTCGTAGACTCTGTCGCCAATAAGGGAAAGGGTCGAACCGGTGTCCATTAGTGCGTAGTAAATGTTACCACCGATCTCGACACGCACGTACGGCCCCTTCTCAGATGTCAAACCCTGAGTCCGACATGCCGACGGGGCAAACACCAACCTGTCGCTGACCGCAACTCCAGCCCCGTTGGCAGACTGATGAGGGGCCTCGGCAGCGGCCGGCAACCGCGAGTCGGGAAGTCCAATTAGTGGTGCCGGCCTCTCCGGTTTCCCTGAGACCCATGGGGGGGAGCTGCCGTCCATGTGCACTGACGCTTGATATGCCCAAGCTGATGGCATTTGTAGCACCTGACCTGTCCCCTGCCATTGTGTGCTGAGCGTCTGCAGCTACCATCACGCGATGCAGTGTCGCGCCGAGGGTCATTGTAGTTTCCGCGACCCTCGTAATGATTCGCGACTCCGCGGTGGTTGGCTGCGCCGCCTCCCCTACGGGGATGCGCCCTGGAAGAGCCCGCGTTGGCTGCTCTGCGCCTCTGTTCAAAAGCGAAGGGATCTAAGGCGCGGGGCACAGCAGTTTCGCCACTCCTATGTCCGGTAACGGCCACGTACGGCGTGCGTGAGTCGTCGCAAGCTCCCGCGCCTCGTCCTGTCCAGGCGCAACCCGGCTCCAGAGATTCCTCTGCGCGTGGAGGGGGGCGATACGTCAACTCGGCGAGCAAGCTCGCCTGAACGGTGCGCGCCTCTCTGGCAAGTGCTTCCAGATCAGCGAAATCACGTCCGCGCAAGTAGGGTTTAAATCTAGGGTGACACTGGCGGATCGCCCTAGCTACCTTCTCCGCGTCTGACGCTGTAGGTTCGGCTCTAGAGTAGAGCTCCTGGAGAGCGCGGATGTATTCTACGAGGCTCTCGTCCGGATGTTGAGTACGGCTGGCTAGCTCATCTCTGATCCGCATCTCATAGTCGGGAGGCAGAAATTCCTCTCTGAATCGTGCCCGGAAATCTGCCATCGAAAGGAACGGCCTCTGCATTCGTCTCCAACGCGCTGCGTCACCCGTCAACGCGATTGGGACGATCTGTATCAGGGCCGTTTCATCCGACGCGCCCAACGCGGCAATGTACGCGTCTAGGTCCTGCAGAAAATCGTGGACCGATGCTGCGTCGGAGTAGCCCGAATAGGTCGGCGTCGGCACGCTCAACCGCGGGCGAGGCACGGGCGTTGGCGCGGGATTCGCCACCCCTGGGGCCAAACCCATCTGTCTAGTAAACGTCGCGAACATCGCCGTCATGGCGTGCATTAGTTCGCCAACGTCTCCCGTGTTCATCGCTGGAATTGGGGGCTCTAGCGCTGTCACAACGCTCGCTTGCCCACTCGTGCCTTCTCCCGCGTCCGAGTCAGTATCCGCCACTGACTGGGTTGAGGCCTCGGGATGTGCGGCCTTATTCCGTAACCTGGACATAGCGGCAGAACGTTAAACACTGGTGTCCAGCGGAGTAACGAAAAATCGAATGGAAAACAAAGGAAACCTAAATCTAGAAATCGCGATTCGTGGGACTCCCTGGGAGCGAACAGAAACAACGGCAGACTGATCGGGCCCCACGTTGGAAGCGCCAATTATGTGGGTCGCCTGTCAGTACCGCCCGATCAGGCCGAGTTCCATTCGCCCCGAGGAAGCCACACAGGGAGCGCTATCATTTAGGAATACTTTATGAATACTCAATTGTGTGAGTCGGCCGGGTGCTGCGGAGGGCCAAGGCTGCCTTGTGGTCCGCGTCTTCCCTGGGCTCGCCCAGCACCGTCTCTTCCGTTGGAGGTCTTGTTCGGCACCCGCTCTTCTGTTGGTCACGGCATCTCGAACTGTCCGTATCCTCGCGCGCACCCCACGAGCCTCTCCCTTCTTTGTCTTCGCCGCTCTCGGCGCCGTCCCTCCGCGTGCCGTGCGGCTCACTGTCCCCCACAAACTTTGAAAATAAAACCGGAAGTTTGAGTTAAGACAAACTATTTTTCACATTTGGAGATGTCCGTTTGGTGACACCACTGCTGCATTCCGAAACCTGCTCGAGGGGAGTTGCTCTGGGGGTCTATCACCTGATAGCACAGAAAGTGCCAAAACAACTCCATCTAGACTAGAAAGGCACTCAATCTCCGTCGATGTACGACCGAGCATTGGCACAGATTGGACCTGCGTTAGCGTCGGACACAAATCGAGGCAGCTGGCCCAATCGCTGAGTCAGCGCTGTTTGTAGTGCAGAAAGAAAGATGGGGCAGTGAATAGACCTCGAGTCAAGGTCGAGTTGGCCGGACACTTTTCGAATGCCACGGTACAAAGATGTTACTCTAGAGGGAGGTTGAGTAAATTTTAGGATGCTGCGCATTTGCAGCGTGGCCAATGCCACAGGGAATGAAGCTTCTGAGGTCTGCCAACAGAGCATATAGAATGCCGGCCTTTTGGTTCAATCGAGCTTGCTATTCGTGCAATTTAAGAAGAATGTAATTGCAAGAATTTTCATGGGCAATTCATATGCTTGTACATAAAGTTTTGGGGAACTGGCTTAAGAGGAAACATTATTAAAAAAAAAAAAAAAACATTTTTGCAAAAAAAGTAATGTTGGGTTTTATGGTGTTTTATTATTTCTGAATCTTTATATGTGATGTATAAAAATATATAGTGCCGGTTATAATCACGAGATTGGTCAAATATGCATTTGAAGACCTCCGAGCAACCTAAAATGGCATATATTTGAGCCATTTTTCTTTGCGTGGTTCTTCAAGTTGCGACGTCGCCCGCCATCACGTTTGCGTTGACAAGTAGGCCTAGCCGTCTACTCTCCATAGTCTTCCATAGCTTCAATTTCTCATGGAAAGTTAACAAAAGATTATTTTCCATACCGCAACCGCATTTATCTTTTTATGTAATTTTGAGGCATCTTCACAGTTTGTGCACAAGAATTTCTGTTCTTAAAGGGGCACTGAAGTCATTTTTGAAAAAGGACATTTTTTATCTTTTATTGTTAAAAATGTGTTAGTTCCCACATATACAAACTCCTATGTTACAAAACCGCCTACCGTTAAATCCCGAAAGATAGCCCACGTCTTGTGTTTGGCTTGATTTGCTATATTTTTTAAAACACCGAAAGATAGCCCACCCTTAGTAATAGTGTTGTTGGGATCAGTGATGGCCTCGGCATAAATGGGGGCTAGTTAGCTTTGACGGGATATAAGGGAATGTTGCTGACTGGGAAGTACAGTCATCCTTGCTTCGTTGCCCCTCGCCACCATAACAAGCTTGGAAGAGACATACCTAAAAATAGCAATTAAAAATATAAATTTTTAAACTTTTCTCGATTGTACACCGAAAGTTAGCCCACTCCATATTTTCAGCCGATTTGCTCTTGATGTTAGGTGGGCTATGTCTCGGGATTTTACGGTATTCATCGCAGGGCAATAGAAAAACATGTGGACTCTTTTTTCTCACGGACTACATTGTGTGGACCAATGAGAGCCCTACAATACGCGCAGATTCCGAATGATTTTATTATAACTCGTGTAGAAGAGAGTTTGATCGGTACACATTCGGATAAGTCTCCTCTTTGTCTCCGGGGGCGAAGCCATCGCTTGCAACTCGCTGACAAGCGCCCTTCGTCGACCACTTCACTCGGAAGAAAATTCTTCCCAAAAAGGGCGTGTCGCGATCTTTGAACACGCTTTTAACGAGGAAATAAGCTACTCACGATTGTTATTTCAGGTTTGTTGGGATGCTTAGAGCGTCTAGATTGACTTGTCGCCACGAAAGGACAATCTCAGAATCGACTTCAGTGCCCCTTTAAAGGGCAATTCCGGTCGAAAACGAAACCAAAATAAATGACTGGTATCGCTTTAGTGGCACTAAATGTGATCACAGCCGAAATATTACGTCAAAGTGAAGCCACTAAAACCGATTTTAAAGATGCGACCAGTTGCTCTTTAGCGGGCGGCAAACGGGTTAGCTTTTAGTCAAGGAACACTGGCGCGGCACCCTTGTGACATCACGTCGCGGTGAAGCTGCGGTTGATTGGTTGCACCACATACCGCAGCACCCTTGTGAAGTCACGTCACGGCTGTATGGCTGATGATCAGTGTTGCCATCCCTCTAACGGGTAGTTTCAGTTTTGCTGTAGACGTCCGAAACCAAACTTTGAGCCATGATATTTATATATAACTACACACAATATCGAGAAAAAAAAAAAAAAAAAATTATACCTTGTAATTGAGGGATACTGCTTTAGCTGAAAACAGTTGTAATCCCAAATTAAAAAATATTGACCGGAGTTGCCCTTTAATATGGTCCTCTCACAACCAAATTTGGCACTTTAGTGTATTTAATACAACTATCTAGGTTTGGTTAGAATGTATATTTTTTATATTTATGAAAAATTTAAGGAACATTGTTAGCCCCTTCAAATGGCACTTTTGCTATTTTTAATTATTTTCAAATTGAAGAAGTGTCACACACATTATTTTTGTTGTTCATTGCACTCAGTTGTTTAAAAGGAGCCAATTAGTTTATTTTACTAAGCTTTCTTAAACGTGTTGCCATGCCTCACATGTACGCAAGAACATGGTTTTTTTGCATGTACATTGCATCGGGAGCCTAAAAAGCAAGCAATATCAAATTTAACACCAGATTTATGAAGAGAAGATGAAGCACTATAAAGTAAAAATTTAATTTCAATATCGTAACTATTTTTTTTTTTAATTTTTCCTTGGCACATGGCCCCTCAAAATGAGTAGGATGATGGGCGTTAGGGCACAAAAGCTGCAGTAAACTGAATAGGAGCTCTAAAGGCATGCGGAGTCTCTTGCGTTGTGCACCGTGCCGTGATGCATCGCGTTCGTAGATTTCATCCCATTGTCGAAAACGATTGTTGCCCCCTGTGTGGGCATCACTGTAAAGAGTCCCTTCTGACTAATTGATGCCTGGGAATTTGTCTTTCTGCAACTAGGAAAGCTCCACCTGACATCCCAAGAGGACGTCTTCCACTCAACGGGCCTCGAAGGCTCGGTGCGTGCCAAGAGCTCAAAGAGCCACAAAGTTTTCGGTGAGTCTGCCGCTTGCAACGCCCGCCGGTCACTAACCTTGGAACCCACCTTGGAGCGGCGTGTTTACCGTTTTAACCCGCTCGTGCATTGAAGCGGGCCCCAAAGTGGCAACAAATTACGTCGCGGGAGCCACACTGCTGGGTGTCGCAATCTTGGTGGATCGCCGTACGAGTTACCTAAAATAAGAGGAGTGAATGAAAGTGTCACTTCCGTCAAGTTGGAGGGCAGCCTGCAGCAGAACAGGCATCTGCCGCATTTTCCCCTGGCGTTGTGCCACCGTCGGGTTCACGGCAGGCAACACCGTAACTTTTTTGGACGTCGAGCGAAAGTTAAGGGACCGGAAATGAGGACACCGTAAACACATCAGTCGGAGACATCTCCAGGCTCCATACTAAAATACCATTTCGCATCCTTTTCTTTGCCAGAGTCTACCATCGACCTCGTCAGGGACTGTTTCTACCCCGGAAAAAAGAATTACGAAAGGGTGGTGCAGGCGCTGACAAGAGCGGAAGCGGACTTAGTCTGCGACGTCGCTTTCGTCTGGCAGCCGCCCTCGGAGTCTGGGAGCGTCTCGCCGCTCTCGGTGGGAGAGTACTTCCGAAAGAGGGGCTACTCCGTCGACTGCTGCGAGCCCACTTACGCCTTTGCCCAGCAGTTCTCACTCCCTGTACCCAAGATGGCTGCCATTTTGTCGGATGACGCGGTTGCAGACGGCAAGAACACAGACAAGGTAGCAGACGACGAAACACTGCTTCGTGTCCAAGAGTGGCTGGGAGCTGTCGTCTGCGGCGTAGATTGCAGGTTGGTCTGCCTTTCTAGTTCAAAACATTATTTCTAGATGGGAAAACAAGCGAGACATTGATTGGTGCACTGTTCTTGTGAAGGAGACAACTTTGTGCACCATGTTACAACTTAACCCGGGACTGGGGTATGAAATAGAAACTTAAACGTAGAAGGGACAGAAACAGGGAAGAAGAGACGTCTCTAACGCAGCTAAAAGATTTATTTTGTCCCACCTCCTTGTATATACACAGCCACAGGGTCACCAACCACACAACTTGCCCTTTGCTAGGACACAATACACCAAGACAGATAAAGGAACTACCAGAACAGGACAAAGGGATGTCCTTTCACCTAACACAAAAGATAACAGCCAAGACAAACTTTCCCAACTTAAACAAACCCTCCACTTTAATATAAAAAAAAAGGTTTGTTTTGCGAAACATTTTACACTACCGTAAAGTTCCGAGAGAACGCCCACCCAAAATGAAGAGATAATAGGTGAAAAACATGGGGTGGGCTATCTTTGGGGACGCCACAGCAAAACTTTATCAAAAACCGGCTACAAACTACGTGACGCGGAAACTGATACCACAGATCGCGGACACCGAAAATTCGCGTTTCACGATGCGATAAACACGCGGGAACCCGCTACACACTTGCCTGTCACAGGAACCGATATCGCACGCGCAGATCGCGGACAAAAAGGCAGGAATCAGCTACAAACTCGCATGTTACGGGAACAAATGCCGCAGATCGCAAACGCAGCAAAATCATATTTCACGATGCAATATAGTACACGCGGGACCAACTCGCGTGGAATGGAGATCGCACACGCAGATCGCGAACAAAAACGCGGAAATCCGCTATAAACTCGCTTGTCTGACGTGCCGGTACAGCAAATTGCGGGGTTGATGTGATTCCCGTCGGACATTGCGTGTTGTCCGACGGAAATCGGGGGGTGGGCGATGTTTCGGAATTTTTATGTTACAGATATTTAGCCAGAAAAACGGGATGGGCGACCTCTCGGGGGCGGGCATTCCCTCGGAACTTTACGGTACACCCGCAAACAACATTGACCCAACCATAAATACGAAGACCGACCAACGCCCTAAAAAAAAAATTGTAGAACTGGAAAGAAACCTCTTTAACTCTACCAATCCGAAACACAAACTTAAAAAACAAAAACACTTTGGATTCACTTTAACAAAATGCTGTCGCGCTTCCTCTTCAAAATAAAATTTAAAAAAAAGAATGCACACACACAGACATACGCAATTGTTTACAGTCTCAAAAATGTGTTGGCATTGTTCCCCAGCTGCAACGAAGCCTGACTAATACTGTTGCCAATCGATTTTATTCAAACGGTTTCCCTTACTAGTCTTTTACTCTCATTAACTTCTCTGCGCATTATTCCCGTTCCTGACCACAAAGCTGCGCAATTATTACAACTATTTATCTGCTTCGCTATTTCCGAATTGGTTGCATTAATCCTTACATTTTCTTGTGTTCTGTCAATCTATCTTGACACACCTCGAAGTTTGGCCTACATATGCAAAACCACATGCCATTGGAATTTCATACACTACACTATTCTTGCAAGGGATCGATTTCTCACGGTGAGCTTTTCTACACTCATGCACTCCCGTTTCAAAAGAAGAGTCTACACAATTCAAACTTCAGATTGGGCTAGTCGGCTCATTGGGATTTGCCTCGATTAAATCGGTTGAAAGCAGGGGCGGATTCAGAGGGGGGTGTCCGGATGTCCTGACCCCCCTCTTGAATTCTGCATGTGTAAAAATTTAGCACGTGGAAACGGCAACGGGAGGGGGGGGGGGGGTTCTTAAACATATGATACGCTGACCAACACCTGACCCCCCCCTCAAGAAATACCTGCGTCCGCCCCTGGTTGAAAGTTAGCGCCAGTCCATGTTGTATGGGTCTCTTCCTCGTCCGTGTTTATTGCACTTTTTTTTAAGTCCTCCAGATAGTCTACTCAGCCTGAAATCAGAACTAAAAACAGTTTCCACTCCAAACTGCTTAGCACATGCCTTCAAGTAATGCGAAATTCCATGAAAAGGCAGGATCACAGCCGTTCGTCCTTCCAGCGTGTTTTCCCTTTCTTTTTTCTCCTTTGTGTATGAATTTAAATGCATTTTGATGAACTCATCTTCATACCCTGCCCTGCTTAGTCTCTTCCATTGTGTTAGAAATTAAACTCTGTTTAATTTCTAACACAGAAATGCAAAAGTTAGACATTAAACTCTGTTTAATTTCTAACTTCTGCCATGTTTGAAGAAAGTTGGAAGCTGGCACGTGCCAGGCTTATAGCACCAGTGCAAGCCCCTCTTTTCAGGTCTAAATACTACTACTGTAGTACGGAGGTCAGTTGGGTGTGTTGCTATTGATTAAGAAAAGACACTACCAAAAATATATATATATATATATGGGTGGTTTCATCTCAAATCGTGTAGGCAAAAAGGGTCGAATTTTTAATTTCGCTGAAAAAAATATATGTTATGGCGTCGTCTCTAAAAACGCAGTAGCCCCAAACCGCAAGTCCGTCGGAGTTTTTGTTCTTGACTTACGAATTTTAAAAGAGGCCGCGGCGGAAAGCAGTGTTTTTCACATACGTCGTCGGTCAGATGTTTCGCTCGATCTCCCGTCGTGGATTTTCAGTCCACATTATATTAAATTTTTTCAAGCACTCTGTGGGCACAAGTAAAACGCTCTAATACCATGAAATAATTTTAGGCGTTTTTATTTTTTTCTGTAAAAATGTCAAAAACGCCCCCTCGGTCAATTGTTGACGAACTTTGACAATTAAATACTGGCGATCTACTTGAGTTACATCAATATTTTTTATGTCCATGGAGAGCCCAAAACACGCTCTTTGTAGATAATATAAATTCATTTAGCTGTTTTAAATATCCTTTGCGGGACGTTTACGTTAATGTTATGCGAAAACCAAAAAGTACCAATTTTAAGATCGATTTTCTCAAAAAACCCATTTTTTATTTTTTTTATTTTTTGTTAAAATGTAGATATGATAGTTGTCTACTCGAAAAGCAAGTCGAGAAAGTGTATATTTTGTTTGTATCTTCTATATTTAAGCCTCAATATCGGAAAAAGACGTCTTCGTTTTGCAAGACCTAAGTCAGACAAAAAAAGATGTGCGCTTCTATGAATTGTAAAAACGTTTTCTTGAATTTTCGTCTGCGTTTTGTAATCACTTATAAACGCATTTTGTGGTATTGAATAGTTATTTATGTTTTGAAAAGAGCGGGAAACCACGAGAAACATACCTAATCAAATCAGCAGGCCTAGTAGACCTTCAATATCTAAGAGGCACAGACGTTGTATTTTTTCGATTTATAAAACTTTCACTGTAAACTACCATGACTAGCTATTAGCTGTCATATTACTAAGACATAAAAAATCACCACATCATTGATCTATTATATACCATTCTTTCTGAAACCAAACGCTAGGGTTTGTTCACCGCACATCGCACAGATCACCAGGGAAGGGCCTTTCACTTCCGTAATACACAAAAGTGATGACACAAAAACGATCCGAAACACACGGAGAGATTGTCACGGAGTAGGGTAGGGAATAAAAATAAATAAATAAGAATAACATTACCCAACTCCGATCTTAACGAAAATTTCGGTATAAAAATAAAATATTTAGGTTCGAGCGGTGGCAAGGCGATAGGTCCACACCTGGTGGAGAATCAGACAAAGAAGTCAGCGACACGTAAAGGAAAAAAAAAATTAATTAAGACAGAAAAACTCAGCCGCACGCGGCAAGAATAAAAACCAACTCCTCCGGGCATTCTCTAAACGGGACACAACCAGATGCGTGCGAACACGCTATCTACAGCACCGTCAGGCCGCTACACCATGAAGAAATAAACCAAACAAGTAAACAATGCTAACAAACAGTTAGTAACGAAACATAGAAAAAAAAAGTTCAGCAGAACCGCACCCGAGAAACAAAGTTCAGCGGAGTGAAGAAACACTCACGAAATAAAATATATAAAAAAAGTCTTAAGACGCCGAGTCCAGTCCCACGACACTGAAGCCTGGCAGGATGATGGCGTCCAGATGATGCTCGAATCTATTCTTCACTCTGTTCCGCATATCCGTCGGGGCTGTGCGGAACAAAATCAAGAATAGTTTCAAGCAGCGGTGCGCCAGAAGGTAACCGAGAAGTAACATGCCTCGAGCTTCATATCGTGAGAGGAGCTTTCTAGGTAGTTTCTTCATGCAGTTACTCAAACTTTCTCTTTCCCCTTCCCTTTTTCGAAAGAACACGTCAGCCGGCGCTAACTTTTCATCTCGGGAGATGACCACTCTTCACAAATGGTTATAGTTGACAAGGAGGCTGACTTCGACCCAACTAGTCTCCGGGCAGAATAGACACAAGTATATTTACCAACACGCTCGTTTTTGATGCTAGTCTCCGGGCTTTGCTGTTTACAAAAGAGATAACTCTTCGGTGCTATCGGATTTCCGCGGAGGGAGATAGAGCACATAAAATTGAAAGAATAAAACACGGAGGACAAGCACAGGACAACCACTTTGCAGAGCACGGCCATTTCTAGGATAGGGCGTTCGAAGCTTGGGCAAATACGCGGTATCGTTTCACGCGTGCACGGATGGCTGGTTTCAAAATTTTCCCACATCCCTAACGAAACCGGCCCATCTTCGTGTGCGTGCCCGCGCCGCCGGTTTTAGCTCGCACGCGGCGTTGTTTTGGCAGGCAGAACTGTTATTGGCCGTCGATAATTGTAAGGCCGTGGTGTTCTCATCCTCCCAGGCAACAGTTCCTTTGCTTTCCCTTCTGCAATACTCTGACTGACTGACTTCTCCTGGGTGGCCGTCACTGTTCGCCGCGTCAACAACGCATTCGTACCATTTCACTCCTCGTGACACAGGGTGCGCTGCTCGCTTTACTGTCACGGGCCGTCCTATCTAACACAACGAGCGCGAAAGGTCGTGGTCATCTGCTGGTTCCGAAAGGGCGGGACGTTAATATAGGCCAATGAAGGCCCCGAATCAATACGACGTCTGCCGATTTCTAGACATTAAAAATTTACGACGCCTGCTGGTCTGTTAAGAAATGTCGCTTTCTCTTTTGAACTGCTCCAATGTAGCTTGCCGCCTATAATAAAATTTAAATGATCAATAAATATAACAGGGTGGAACTACTGTATTTCATTTTTACGTGGGAGCTTTAAAAAAAATGCAAAATTATTTCAAAGTTTGTGAAGACGCGCAATTCGCAAGTCCCTTTCAAGCCTTAAAAACACGTTTTTGTATGATATTGATGCTTAAATATAGAACATACAAACAAAATATACACTTTCTCGACTTGTTTTTCGAGTAGACAACTATCATATCTACATTTTAACAAAAAATAAAAAAATAAAAAATGGTTTTTTTTGAGAAAATTGATCTTAAAATTGGTACTTTTTGGTTTTCGCATAACATTAACGTAAACGTCCCGCTAAGGATATTTGATACAGCTAAATCATTTTATAATATATATAAAGAGCGTGTTTGGGGCTCTCCATAGACATAAAAAATATGTATGTAACCCAAGTAGATCGCCAGTATTTAATTGTCAAAGTTCGTCAACAATTGACCGAGGGGGCGTTTTTGACATTTTTGCAGAAAAAAAGCAAAACGCCTAAAATTATTTCATGGTATTATAGCGTTTTACCTGTGCCCACAGAGTGCTTGAAAAAAGTTAATATAATGTGGACTGAAAATCCACGACGGGAGATCGAGCGAAACATCCGACCGACGACGTATGTGAAAAACACTGCTTTCCGCCGCGGCCTCTTTTAAAATTCGTAAGTCAAGAACAAAAAATCCGACGGACTTGCGGTTTGGGGCTACTGTGTTTTTAGAGACGACGCCATAACATATATTTTTTTCAGCGAAATTAAAAATTCGACCCTTTTTGCCTGCACGATTTGAAGATGAAACCACCCATATATATATATATATATATATATATATATATATATATATAGATATATATATATATATATATATATATATATATAATATATATATATATATATAATAAGTCAGAGATCCGTACTTGCGGAGTTCCTATGCTAGGAGTTTATTGTATGTATTACGACAGTTTCGCCGAGAGGCTCGGCTTTGTCAGGAGATGGCATACATGACGAAGCCGAGCCTCTTGACGAAACTGTCGTAATACATGCAATAAACTCCTAGCATAACAACTCCGCAAGTACGGATCTCTGACTTACTAATTTTTCCCGGTCCATTGTTCTCAAACTACTCTGCCTCATATATGTATAACCGAGTAACCGGATCTTGTTGAATCAGGCCAAATATTCAGAACTAAATAAATAGTGAAGTCCCATTTTTAATTATTAGGGCAGGCAAAATATATTTTATTACATTTATAATTAACAAAAAATATATTAACTAGTGTTAATTGAATTTAGAAAATATTGCGCTAATAAACTTCCTCACAAAGTGAACATTTCTAGATATTTGCATTACAATAATTACTGCAGCAGACGCCAGCACGCGCGGCACACTCGCGCCACGTTCGCGGCACGTTCGCGGCACGTTCGCTGCACGTTCGCGGCACGTTCACGGCACGTTCACGGCGCGTTCGCGGCACGTTCGCGGCACGTTCGCGGCACGTTCGATGCACGTTTGCTGAACGTTCGCTGCACGTTTGGGGCACGTTCGCTGGTGCTTGAGTGATTTAGCAAAATGTCTGCTGGCCCAGATTTGTTCAATGACTGGCACAAATATCTGCACCCGTATTCACCAGGCGCGACAAACTAGCGCCGTTTTAAGGTTAGTAGCACGACTAACTAGTCGCGAGCTAAACGGGAAATCCGCGACTAACGAGCGATTATACCTGCGGTATTCACGAGCGCGAAGCGAGCGGGTGACAATCTAGTCAGAACTAAAACGCGGAAGTGACGTAAAAAGATAGGTCACGCATATGCATACTTAAACGCCACTGCGTAAATGGGTATTTTATCGTATAAAAACGAATATTTAAATGTTTATCAGGAAGAAAAAGTTACAATAAGAGACATTTTGTCCGAGACAGAGTTTTACAAAGGAAAATTTAAAAACAACGCCAGGGAGAAACACGAAAGCCGCATTGCCAGCGACATAAACAAATATGGAAGCGCCCGTAAATGCGTTTTTTTTCTCGTCGTCCAGCGCCCTGCTGAGATCTCTTTAGCGGTATCTCTGACCGCTGAACATGGCTATTTACGCATTATTTGCGCCTCCAATTCTTTCTAGATGTGTCCCCCAGCGTTCCGAGACAGTAAGTGCTTTGTTAGCGCTGGCGGTCAGCGGTGATACGAGTCGGCCATGGCGCTGAGCCGCTAGTCGCCCGCTAAACACCGGCTAAACTAGCCCTACCCCATGACTAAGATTTGTTAGTCGACTTCTTAGTCGCGCGGGGCGACTAGGCCCTAAACACGACCGGTGAATACCAAGCGCTCACTTAGCGGCGACTATCGCTCGCCACGTGATCATTTTAGTCGATGACGTCACTAGTCAGTGGTTAAACAGGCGCTACTCGCGCCTGGTGAATACGGGTGCTGATGTTTTCGAGAGATAATTCAGGTGGTTCCATAGGATAAAGTTAAAACTACGAGTTCACTTCTAGATAAAACGCTTGATTTTAGTGTGAATAAAACTTGTTCCTATACAGTGAATCTTTTACTTTAATTGTCGCCTTCGGAGAGTTCTGATTAACATTGATAGGCCTGAAATGAACTAGTCTTTCGCTATGCTTCCCTCCATGCCCCCTATTTTAGCCCATCCTCTTCACGCTAAGAAGCTTTGGCGCCAGCTCTTTTTCGAGCTAAAATGTTCGCCACTCAGTTTTAACTATTTTTCACCTTAACTAAGAAAGGTATAATCTTTCCTTTTCGAAAATGTCTTATTTCACAAAAAAAGAAAAAAAAGAAGCCGTTATGTGTTTAGAAATTTTGCAATATTAAAATATTTATGCGGTCTCTAAGCTCCCTCTTCTGCAGAAGCCTGCGACGACGCTGTGACATTCGGTCAGTGTTGGGTAATGCATATTTTAAAAGTACTTGAAGGAAAGTACAAAGTAAATTAGACGTCATGTACTCCAAGTAAAGTAGTAAGTACCCCGAGCGCTGTCTACATCAAATAAAGTACTATAAATAAAATTCACGTTCAAAGTAAGGGACAAGTACTTTTCCACATAAAGTATTTGCAATGTAATTCATGATGCCCTTTCATTTCCCTTTACAGTGTTTTTTTTTTTACTTTTTTTATTGGTAGTGGTTGCCCCAGGGGTAATTGGTGGTGCATTTTAATTCTTTATTCATGAGAAACCCGCAGCGCCTATACAGGCATTATTGCAGGGGGGCACAATGCATTAAAAAAAATATCCACAGTCTCGCGGCACACCACTTCCGCCGGTAATGAATTCCATTCTGCGATGGTTCGTGCAAAAAAAGAGTGTTTCAAAATGTTTGTCCTGGAGAAATACGGCTGAACCTTATAACAATGGTCTGTACGAGCAGAACGGTAAGATGGTGAATGCAGAAACTTTGCAGCACAAATTCCTGTTTGGTTGTGATAAATCAAGTAAAACAATTTGAGGCGCAGCCTTTTACGACGTTCATTTAAATGCACCCATCCCAGTTCCTTTTTCATTTCAGTTGTGCTACTGAAACGATCGTATCTTCCCAGGACAAACCGAGCAGCAACATACTGAATACGTTCTATAGCGCTGATACGACCCTGGTAAGACGGATCCCACACATGACAGGCATACTCTAATATCGGTCTAACATACGCTTTATACGCTGCTTCCTTAAGCTCTTTGCTTACATGTTTAAGGTTGCGCTGTAAAACACTTAGAGCCCTGCCTGCCCTGGAAACGACACTGTTCACTTGTGCTGTCTATGTTCCGTCTTCGGCAAATATAACACCTAAATATTTATAAGATGGTTCCATTCCAATTTTTTCATTGTTAATGGAATACTGATGAGTTAATTTATTCTGTTTTCTTGTGAAGCACACATGAACACACTTGCTAGCATTCAATGACATCTTGTTGTTTCTACACCATGATTCAATTCGTTTAACATCTCTCATAAGCTGTGTGAAATCCGTTTCCCCAGACACTGCGTTGTACAATGCACAATCATCGGCAAATAGACGTATTTTTGATTCAATTCCTCGAGAAATATCATTAATATAAATGAGAAAGAGAAGCGGTCCCAATACAGATCCTTGTGGAACGCCAGATGTTACTAAGACACGACCCGAACATGCCCCATTTACCACAACCTGTTGCTGCCCTGAAGCTAGGTAATCTCGTAACCAGTTCATCACATTATTATCAATATTTAGGACTTCAAGTTTCTGCAGTAATACCGAATGAGAGACAGTATCAAACGCTTTCTTGACATCTAAAAATATACAATCAACTTGACCTCTATTATCAATTACTGTGGCAATATCTTGATAAAACTCGATTAGCTGCGTCGTACACAAAAACCCTTTTCGGAACCCATGCTGTTGATCATTCAAAAAGTCGATCAACACAAGGTGCTTCATTAACGCCGAGTACAAAACATGTTCAATAATTTTACTGCACACTGGGGTAAGCGAGATCGGCCTGTAGTACGAAACATTACATTTAGATCCGCCCTTTAAAACGGGCACAACATTGGCTACTTTCCAATCATCAGGTAGGTTTCCCTCCTGTATCGACTTAGAAAAAATGACAAAAAGATATTTCGCTACTGCACTCGAACAATACTTTAACACCCTAGGGGAGATACCATCAGGACCAGTAGCTTTGGATTCATCAATATTAACAAGTAATTTATTGATTCCATTAATGGAGAACTCAACCGGCGGCATGCCAACATACTGGTCGCTAATCATCTGTAGGGAAACAGTTTCATCGGGAAGGAATACTGACTTAAAGAAATCATTAAATAATGTAGCTTTATCATAATCATTTGTTACTACAAACCCTTCATGCTGCATTTGACTGGGGGGCCCAAGCTTATCTTTACCACACCGTTTCATAAATTTCCAAAACTTCTTCTTGTTGTTACTTTGCAGGTCTAAAGTTAAACCTTGAAAGAAAGTTCTCTGGCATTCTCTCAATTTTTTCTTATATTCTGACGTTAGGTCCCGCAGTTTATAAAAGTTATCCTCAGATTTATTTTTGCAGTACTTTGTAAAGGTTCTCTGTCGTCTACGTATCGTGCAAATTAGCTCACCAGTAATCCATGGTTTCTCCCTTTTTTTTCAGTTTACTGCTTAATATACTCGGTACATGAGCGTCCATGAGAGTAAGAATTCTTTCCTTAAACGTTAGCCACAAATTCTTAACGCTTATGTCGTCTGAAATACATTCAAAAGACAAAAAACTGTTCTCAAGATTCATTGAGATCGTCGCATAATCCCCTTTGTCATAAAAGAAAACTTTCCTAGACTCGTTAATTTTGACTCGATTAGTAGTTGTGGCCAAATTGGCAACGACGGCATGATAATCACTGATGCCAGGTATGACGCATATATTTGACACAACATCGGGAGTGTTGCAAAACAACAAATCAAAAAGGTTAGAACCGCGTGTCGGCTGAACGACATATTGAGAAAAGCCAAGTGTATCCGACATAGTTTTCATCTCAGAGTAAATACCGCTATTAGAGCCTAAAACACATCTACCATCACTCCATGTGGCATCCGGTAAATTAAAATCACCTCCAAGAAGAATACACTCGGCAGAAAAAGAACGAACAATCTTGCACAGCTGCCGCATAACACTCAAATCAGAAGCTGGTGGACGATAAAGGGAGCCAACCACAAATCTGGAACCATCAGACTGTATGACACGGCACCAAACCGATTCAGTTGAGTTGCTATCAACACGAAGTTCACAGCTATTTAATGAATCCCTCGCTAAGATAAAAACTCCGCCACCGTGCGTCATTCTATCATGACGGTACACATTGAAAGAACGAGGAAATACCAAGGTATATGTATAGATGGTAGCGAAACTTCCATAGAAGCCCATAGGCGCAAAAATGGCGGCTCATGGGGCGCAGCGCCATCTGTGAGATACGCGGCATTGTCATTAGTCATACTTGCCTGTGACGTGCAGGAAGTGACGCTTTATTAAAAAAAAACGAAATGACGCAATTTCCTTATGGTTGTGACGTCACAATTGTTTTTGGCGCGAAATTTAAATGATTTTCGCCGGTGGCGCGAAATTTAAATGTTTTTTTTTTCGATATTCTACATGCCTGCGCAAGTACCGTCCTTCTTACCTTGCTTCACGCGTCGTAGCCTTGTTTGTATCAATCACTCCCATGTAATCTCTCTTGCAAAAGAACCAGTTTTTTATCAGTACAGGGAACCACCAATAAGTTACTATCCTTTTCAACTAAGCAGGGTGTTACAGCACGCCTATGAAGGCATACTTATTATTGCAACAATGGCTTGTTTGCCAAGAAAGCCAAAAAGGCACAAGCTTGGTTTACACAGTTTATTATATACAAACTTAGAACACCACTATAGGACACTTAAAGATAGAGATGTGGTGTTGAAAACATAGTGAAAGGAGGTTTGGACAACTCTATGCACGCACTTAATAACCTTGCTTAATACTTTCAACAGGAGGCACGTTTACGCATGTATATTGCACTGTCCACGTTGAGAACTTGTAACTAGATTTAACCATATCAATCACAGGTGGAATTTTGGGGTCATGCATGTCTTCAGCATTTGAATGCCCACATAAATTAATGCTTCAAGAGATTGAAAATTGAGACATTTCGTTATAGTACATGCGCTCGCCACAAACATATTGTGCTCCACTGCTTGACTGTCTATGTGAGCGCTAGTACGCAAGAAACTGCCACAAATTAACAGACAAAAAAGCATTAGAAAAAGGTTATGAATTTGCTCTGTTGCATATTGTTAGCACCATACCGACTCAGCGATTTACCATTCATCGCAGTTTGATCTGCGTTTGTATACCTCAGACAACCAAACATTAATCCAGGTTTATGTTTCAAGCCGTCACACTGCACACGTACACATCGAAACCAACGCTTGTTCTCACACACTCTTCAACGATGCACACTGCAGGGTTGCACAGTGTGTGTAGGGTGTCTACCAACCTGGAAAACCTAAAATTCTCAAGTAATTCGGATTATATTAGAAGGACAGGGTAATAGCAAGGAAACCATAAAAAAGTTCGAAGTAAGTAAGAATGGTAAGTGAATGTGCAACGGCAGCGTGCAACGAAGCCCGATGATTGCACATTGGTGCCGCTGCACGGAATAACGTTGCCTGACACGTCACTGAGCAGCGCAGGCCACTAACTGCTCCCTGAACCGAAGTAACGGTCAACATTTTATCGAAATAGTCAGGAAAACCTTGGAAAAATTGGGGAATTCGGAATAAGTGATTTGGTAGACACCCTGTCCAATCACACGAGTGGGCGACGTCATCTGGCACTATACAGCGAAGGTCGAATGAATCTAAAATATTTAAAAAAAATAAAAAAAATTAGTTTTGCATGCTGCGATACTGAAATTTTGATATTGATCCATGGAAAGCTCAAGTTCATCTAGCCAAACCTATACTTTAATTGCAGTGTCCGAGCATGCGAAACGGGCTTTTACACTTTACTTAAAGTATGCTATATTCATCTGGTCATTGGTGCAGACAGTTTCGGCAGGCCATGTGATAATTTAGAGGAATATACTCGCAGAATCCGGTATGCTAGCGCGAGCATTGAATACAACATATAAGATAAACTAAAGGCAATTCCTGTGGGCATAACGCAAGAGTTGTCTCATCTGCACAGCCTCTGTACTTGTTGCTTAGTTTTGCGTCACACAGCTGCATCAAGGAGCTCACTATTCTTTTTAGCGGGCAAACCAATGAAGTCGCACTCTTGCAAACAAAGCAAATAAATCATTATAGACATCCTCACTGCAGAGAGTCAGCAGCTTTTCGACCTTCTCATGAAGAGTGATGCACAACGCCTTCCCAAAGCCCTCTTTTAAAACCAGACTGCCAACTGACGCCACAAAAACCTTCTCACAAGCTTGAACGAAGGAAACAAAGTAAGGTGAAGGGACTGAGAGGCTTCCAAAGACTCCTTCAGCTGTTCCTTTCAAACGACAGCTACTGGCTCCAGAGCGGCTTTCACAAGCAAATTGTGGCACTAGAAAAGGAGGTCTTGCAAAATGTGGGCAGGTGTTCCCCCATGAGCAGCAAAAAAATAGCACAGCGGCTGCTTCCATGGTGTGCGAATGCCTTTAGCCATAAACACAAGAGCTTTGGTTGCGAGGTTATGGCCTCTTCCAGTGCTACGTTCTTCGAGCCCTTCAAACCTGTTCACAGAAGGGTTGTACGAGAGTTCTTTCGTGACGTGCATTTCGTCAAAGACAACGATACATGGCTTGTCTTCTGGTGAAAAAGAAGCTGCACGTCTTTTGACAAGTTCGAAAACCTCTGGATAAAACTAACCCCCAGGGGAACACGCTGAAGCCAAAGCTGTAGCGACCAAACGGATGGGAGCCTCAACAATTGCCTACAGTAAGGGTAATCCTTAGGGCTGTGAAAGTACAAGCCCAAGGCAAAGGCTTTGTTCTGGCTGCACCACCGCCTGCCGAACCTGCTTGCGTTGCTCATCTTCAGCTGAGCTTCCACAAGGGCAGCAACGGCTGGAGACACAAGGCTACGTACACTTTCAACTATCTCAGTGACAGTCAGCATATGACGCCGTCGCCGCAGTCGTTGCTGGAGTCTCTTGTTGTGCTTCCGAAGCTGTCGAAGTTTGGCCCTCAACACGTCCATCTTTTCCTTGCCCTTGGTACAGGTGGCACAGGACCCTGAAAGGGGAAAGCAAAATCAATTATGAAACGCTTAGAGAGCAATGAAAGGAGCAATGTACCTCCACTGTAGAAAATGTGGAAGTACAAGTAAGCTTTGTGCATCATGACAGATACCTACGTTGGTGAGAAACTGCAGAAGTCGAAGTCACCGAAGCATCATAATTGGTAGGGAAACGTTCGGGCGCCCACACATCGTTTCCTCCAGAAGGAAGACCATGTCCATCCATCGCGTATGTGTGATCCACTACAAAAGACAAAACAAAGGAAACAAAGTGACAGAGTGGTTGGAAGAAGCTGAACCAGCTATAGCCGTTCAAGTACTACGCAACAATGTAATCTTCAAAGACTGTTCTAAACAATGCACACTATCAAAACTTACCATGAACTCTGGTTGAAGGGCTAGTCTTCGAGCTACAGGTCACAGCCGTGAGACTGCTTCCCACATCTGCGAAGCAATGACGAGGCAAATAAAAAACCTGTCAGAAATCTCAGTCATTGCATTGTTTCAAGATGTTCCTGAGGCATGTGACAAGCTAGATTAAAAACATGGTCATACATGTTTTGCATGTTTCCCGAGAAAGCACAAATACTGGGAACACGTTCTATCATAGAAAGGATGGCTACTACGCGACAGTCCGAGATTAAGAAACAAAGCCTACAACACTTCTCCGCCAATTTGCAATTGCTCTTACCTTGTTCCGTAGTGCCTTGCGTGTGACACCGGGATGATGTGGGCGCACCAATGCTACTGCTGCTGGCCGCTGTGGGCTCGCCTTCGCTGATCAAATGGCCAGGGCTGGTGCTCTGGACGACATCTCCGGCACCCATGCAAAGTTCATTTGTAAAGTTAAGCACACACATTATGTACACTGTAACAGTTCCTTGTATCTGCATGTGAAATACCTTCTGAATAAGCTTATGTTCTCAGTAATAATGAAAACAAGATTTCGTGCTCACCTTCTCTGGTCAAATATGCTGGTATTGCATCACTACGCAGCCTTCCTCAATAAAGAAATGCAGAGGGTTTGAAGTGCCTGGAGCATACCGCCCGTTCCCGCAGCTGCTGTAGTGTCTTGTTCCGTAGGCTTGTGTTCCGGCAGAACTGAGCCCCGACCCTCCGCCTGAATGTGAAGCAGTGTATTACTTTACATAACCTTGGCTAAACTGACCGGGCCGAAATGCCTTCAGTGGGCATTTAAGAAAGAAACAAGGCTAAACAATAATGTTAGCGATAAACTGGTGACATCATTGTACTTGGTTTCCCGTTGGGTCCAGCGAACGCCACGAGCGCGGAGCACACCTCTGCGCCCGTGAGGTTAGCTAGGTTCACAACGCAAACGATTGCATTACGAAATTCCCGAGCACATCCACAGCAAGTAGACCTGATAGTCGCCAGCATGTTAGAAGGACGACACCAACCACATTTCAAGCACAAAGGATGTTTTAGTGTTATTTACACCATAATATGAAAGTTCGTTAAAACTGAAATGTTCAATCATTGTTTCTTATTAGGCTTTTGTGGTCACGCAGCCGTTCAGCAGAGGCCACACAAATCTGCCACTAACATCTGAGATTAGTTTCGTCTCGCGCAGCTTGGAACAAAGACTGGGCCCGAAAACACCAATCAACGGGTGCCTATTACTAAATGAGCATGCATGAGATGTATGAGGGCCCATAGAAGAGGTCAAGAGCTTACCAGACATCACCGGACAACGGACATCAGGACATCACACATAGTTGCAGCGGACACAGCTTTTCCACCTTGCAGAGCCCACAGGAAAACGATGGAGTGTGATGCCTTGCCAGCGGTGCAGTCGTCACTTGGGCATCGCGCTACCGAGCAGCGTCTCTTTACATGGGGCAGGCTCATCGTCCCGACGAACGGAGCCTTGAAAGCGCCCGGCGGGCACTCGACGACAAAACCCGCAGAACGGCGCAATAGGCTTTAACCAGTACATACCGTTCTGCACTCGGATACGTGGGAAAACTTAAGACCACGATTTCGTTAAAAGATTGCAAAGTGAAAGTTTGACAGGAGCTACAGAAATGCAGGCACACTGGCAAACGCAAACAATGCAAACATGAGGCGTATCAGTGGTATCAGGAGTCAGGATGTCAGGACTGCGAACTTCTGCCGACGGTGAAAAATAGCGACGTTGTAGATGTCGCAACGAGTATGCACAACATAATACATATTAAACATAACATAAAACATTCACCCAACTGAACATGCTTAAACGAAGTTATTATGAATAAATGACACTTTGATTTAAAGTAAACTATATTAAACACCGAAAATGTGTCTTTAATAATTTATCAGCTTAGTGTTTGGCCGCGCAAAACATAGTCGCGCTGCGGTAGCGCGGCCTCCAGGGTGATGACGCTGACGATTGGTTTTGGGCCGCTTTTTTGCTGCACTTTCGCGACCTATATGAATTGACCTTGGAAATACTTCATTGTCCATTATCGTTGCGTCGAGCCAAGACGCCGTTTCGATAACGACATCAGCACATATTGAACTGATTGGGCCAGCCAACTCGCCCACTTTATTTCTAACGCTCCGGCAATTTACAACAAGTACAACAGTTTCACAAATTGTCCTTGATTTGGGGGTACATTATGATCGTTTTACTTGTACCACTTCCTGAAGTTCGGAGTCCCATGTATATGACTTGCCATCTATGTATAGTTTATCGCGTACAAGTTTAATCGAGTGGTCGCCTTGCTCCATTTCTGCTTTCGCATGGTCCCATAAGTGCTTACGCTTAATGCGTACATCCTGTGAATGGTCATCACATAGTGACAAGCCAGTATCTTTAGGTTTACGAGTTATTTGCGAAAATGGTGGCAAAAATAATTGGGAAGTCAGGCCCGTAGCTTCCAGAAGCAAGCCTTTCGTGCAGGAGTATCCTCTCCTAATATTTTTAAACTGCTCGCTTGCGCTGACCGAGCGAAAAGTATGTTTAAAATAATGTGGAAAAGTCGCCCCCAATACAAAGAGTGATGCGTCGGCTCCTCGCGTTTCTAATGAGAGTAGAATATCGCTCCAAGTATTTCTTTGGAGTTGACAACGCATCATTTTGTTATACAAATTTGACAAGAACAAATTTGGGGAATGTCGTTTGAAGTCGGGTGTTGTACTTTTTGCGGAATCTCCTAAAAATACCTTAAGTAAAGTATGTACTGTACATGTACATACTCAGAAAACGTACTTCAAGTAAAGTGCATGTTGTATAAATATACTTGAAGCAGCACTTTCAGTACAATGTACTTAAGTACTTCCCATCACTGGATTCGCCTATTTCGAAGAAAAAATTTTTTTTTTTTGATTCCGAGCCGTGCAAACTCGAAGTCATAAGCTGCCTTTTTAAACATGCGCATCGTGAATATGAAAGCTGAAATAACGATTTTTACGGGAAAAGTTTATTTACTAGTTAATACCAAAACTAGAACCTACATTTTTTATTCATAATCTTATACAAAGGGTAAGCAAAGAACAAATGACCTATTAATTTTAGTAAATTGGTTATTATTCAAATTGAGGAATGAAAAACGCCTCAATATAGCAATTCAGATTGGCCTTGAGTACTATTTGCGCTGCTATATTTATACACCATATTTTCACGTACATAATAATAGCATAAACAAGTCAGCAATATTCATTTCTTTCCAGATTTGCTTTTGAAACTACAAGTAACCAGTATTTCAAATAGTATTGTTTTATGAGTGTTAGCCAAGAATCTTTCCATAAGTGGGCTTAATAGTGTTCAATTTGTATAGTACGCTAAACTTTGAACCTCTTGTTTATGTAGAGACAGATGTAACAGGACAAAGCAAGGATTCTAGTATAGTATCTGTTTCCGTGCTCAGGCATGTCATGTTATCACGGTTTAGTATTCGACCAAAACGATTGTAATAGGGAAACTAATTAGAGCCTTTTCAAAAGTCGGCGCCAACACCTGTCCACCATTGCTTAATCCCGTATCTGGGCACTTATCGGACACGAGGGCTGCGTCAGCCTTCAACGACTCGGATACAATCACGCGCTTCGTGTCCAAGCAATGCCAACCGCCAATGTCAATTGCATGGTGGACTTTTAAAAAGGGTCCCTTAAATCATTCATAATATATTCGTGAATACTTAGTTCATATTCCTCCTCGATATATACTTCCGCATTCCACACACAAGCCTTCTTGGCTTATGTAAACATTAAGCTGTAAAATGCATAAAAAAAACGTAATAAATTTTATTGTATTATGTTGTGTCGGATCTGCGCAGAAAGCCAGTGATCCCACTACCTGGCACTGACTGGACGTTGTAAAAGGCGGAAAGTACTAAGGTTATGTACCTCCGTCCTGGCAAATACACTGTTTCACGGGATCCATCGCAGGTTATTTGTGAGCTTTGGCGGCCATTGCAACTAAATAAGTAAGTTCCTGTTTTTAATGCGTTAGTATTAGAACGCTCGTTTTGACAAAAACCCGGTGGTGTATTTCGTTTGTCAGCGCTGGAAAGAAGAGGGAGAAGGAGGGGGAAAGGGGGACGCGTGCGATGCTCCCATTGGTCCGAAGCGCTGACGTCAGCACGCGTCAACCTTTCCCTCTCTTTCCGGTTCTGACAAATTGACAGCCACCACCGGGTTTTCGTCGAAAGGAGCACTTTTGTTTTCGTCAAAGGGGCTTGGCACATCTGACGCGGAGTCAGATAGGAGGAAGCGCCGCGGCGCAGTGGAATACGGACGTGCTCAGTTGCCGCTCTGCCGTCCCCGATTGTTCTTCGCTCCGAGTTTCCGTAGTAGCGGTGCGTGGGCTGCGATGCGCTGGAGAGAGAGGATCGATTTAAACGATGCATGCGGTTCCCTGCACGAGGGATATGGATGCGGGTTTTTCCAAGAGTGGTATGAATGTGTTTCTTTCCGTGAGTGATATCGATGATCGTATCCAAGGGACATATTCTGTACTCTGACAGGCAGAGTACAAAAAAGGGATGAAAAAAGCAGGGTGTCGAACCGAAATGTTTGTCGTTCCGTTTTTCGTTCCGGCTCAGGAAAAACGGTTCAGCTCCGGTTCAACTTCGGAGAGAAAAAAATAAAGGTTCAAACCGGTTTGAACCGGTTCGTACTCATATGCTACAAAAACAATTGACGACAGCAAAAGATAAACTATGCATATTTCATAAAAGTGTTACATAGAAAAAGAAAATGCTCACATTACTGTGTGGAACGAATGAGCAAGTGCTGGGGCACCTCGGGACGTGGGTGAAAGCGCAGTTCAAGATCAGGCAGCTGACCGAAGAAGCAGGACGTCGTCTAGCCTATCCGGGGAAAGACGGCAACCTCTGAGACGATAAAATGAACTTTAGTACAGAACAGGTTCGCTCCATGCTGAACTGGGTCGCAATCACTCCCATGGCTGCTTGCGCCAATGCGTATACAGTTCTGGATGGCATTCCCTTCTCTCCCAAAACTGCAACAAGTTAGCGTCCCTTGAAAGCCGCGGCTCCTTGATTTCCAGGAGGCATGCTATATCAAGTGGGCTGCTATAATCTCGAACGTACACTGCACCCCAAACTTAACGCCGCCACTGGGTTTCCAAACATTGAGCTCGTTTCGGCTACTTACTGTTAGATTTGTCACCAAAACGTTTGGAATGCTTTCTCAGGATGGGATAGAAATCGGGAACCCTAACATTCTTCAGATAGTTCAATCGGCCGCCGCAGAGACTGTCAGAAACGGCAAATGCCGTGGCGGCGTTAAGTTTGAGGCGCACTGTACATGCCAGCCTCCACCCCTCTTTCCTTGAGGAGCGCTTCCATGTCATCTTCCGGATCTTTTGAGGCCGCCGACGTTTCAGAAGAAAGGGTAGAATGTTGCTCGCATTGCAGAGCTGTGATCCGCCTCCTAGTCTTTGTCAAATGCAACGTGGCCCGGTACTTTTGCTCAGGGATAAGAAGAAGCCGGTAGCGGGGATTCATGTGCACTGTTACACAAAGACATCCGTGTCAAAATGTTGTCGCTCGCTCTTTTTCATTGACTGGACCAAGGCCTTTGCTAACGGCGATGATATCTTGGAAGTGTCCATGGAACATCCCAGCCATGCTCCGTAAAAATCTCCTCCAGTGAGCTGTTCCTTCTGCAATATCTTTGTCACCACTTCTGCCGGGCGAAGCGATACTGCGAGCATTTCGACTTACTGCGAGCATTTCGGCGAAACGATACTGCGAGGAACCATCCAGTGAAGCCTCTCAGTTCAAGTAGCCTGGTGAGCATATGCAGCGTGGACATCCACCTTGTTGGACAATCGAGCACTGGTTTCTTCAACCTTAGCTTTCCGATCGAGGACTTAACAGATTGGACACGTATAGTCTCTTAACAAGTGCACGGCTTTCTTCAACAATGTGCCCGCAGCCCGTGCCTTTCAAGGCGTCACTAACTGCCAGATGCAGCGAATGAGTGGCGCACCTTATCCGTTATAGCAAGCTGGAATGATCAGAGAGTGCGCTCTCATGATTCTCCAGTAGAGATTGCAGAGTGTGCGACTCAACTTCAGGGTCCCTATGTCCGACCTCTTTTTCGGAGTCAGAAAATTCCTTGTTCATTTTACCGAGGAGACGCACAGCTTTCACCATGTTGGCACCGTTGTCTGTCATGACGCTGTATACCTGGCTGACGTTGAGATTGAAGCGAGAGAGTGCATCTATCACCTCTGACCTCATATGTTGCCCCGTGTGCCTTTCAAAAAGTTCTCTCATGGTCAATGGCTGGAACACTAACCTTCCCTATTCAGCATGCTGCACGTTGATCCCAAGCAGGGAGCGGCCCAGTCGCGATGCTCAGTCGAGCTTCAACGAAAACATGCGGTTTTCAACGACAAACCTGACCGTTATGGGGAAACCTGATAATGGAACTTTACAAAGCTTTCCGCTACCTATTTTGCTCGCTTTTTGACTTCCCAAATGAACAATATACCGCCAAAAATAAGTTATAAGTTTTGCCCAGGAATGAAAAAATAATTGTTTCGGTCTGGTTCAACTCCGATTTGCGCGAAAATAATTTTCTTCTTTTGCGTTTTTTTTGTTTACTTCTTAGGTTACGGAGTTTTTCGCCATGCACCTTTCACGCGACCTGACTTCGCATATGAACCGAAAACCGCATGGAAAACATATCGGTTTCGCTCCGGAGCGAAAAAATTAATTTCGTTCCGGTTCAACTCCGGTTCGTGCGAAAATAACGGTTTTTTTCCGGTTTTCGGTTCACGGTTCGGGTTCGGTTCAATACCCTGGAAAAAAAGTTACAAGAAGATTCACTGGAGGATTCTCCAGGAATGCGTGAGCATGACCCTTGGGAAACGCCACACACGTCTCCCTTTGAGAAACGCTAGCACTGACCCCGCAACGAGGCCAAAAAGAGGCAGCAAAATTAGAGGAAGCAAAAGAGAAATTAAAAACAGAAAATTAAAGGGGTCAGTTTTAGCGATTCCCAGACGGGGACCTGCGTGGCGCATCCCAAGGGCTATGCTAAGGCATTCCCTAAAAATCTACCAATGAATCTTTCTGTAATTTGTTCTTCAAATGTTTCATTGAGTTTTTGCACAATTTTAATTTCCAGCCATTGTTCTTTTTAACCAAATCTTATAATGTTCTATGGTAAAAACTGTCATTCTCTGTGTGTTTAAATCTAGTTGTTTCTACCCATACAAACATGTCCTATGGTCGGCTATAGAAAATTCTTTGTATGGTCGGCTTTAGCTATTTGGCCCAATTAGCTAAAGAATTTCCTATGGCTGTCTTTAGCATTTTTCATGGTCGTCTTTATAGGCCTCTCTAGCTTTGTCTATGGCCCTATCACTGTCCAGCCATAGCGCTTTTTAGGTTTTCTAATGGCTGGCTCTCTATAGCCAGCATGCTATAGCTGCCTATGGATTTTCTTTTGGTGTCTTTAGCCATTTATATGATCTGCTAAAGAAGACTGTATGGGTTTTCCTATAACTCTCTTTAGCCAGCACACTCTAAAAAAATTGTTTTTCCAGTTTCCCCGAATTTTAGAACGCTACATGGAAGATACACATACATATACATCACTGAACACACAGAATACACAGAACGCAAGCAGAGCACTACCACACACAATAGCAACAACGTAGTGACACCGGACCCCCCACACGTCTCTACGTACGCCAAGTTTGCACTATTTCTATATATGGCAGTCTTATTTTTGAATCCGACTTGGCCGGTGATTGCCGTCATTTGTCGCATAAACACGGAGAGGCGGAGCAAATATTACTCGTACTTAATACATTATTTTATTGTCTCTTGGAATAGCCCCCTTCTCTTAATTCAACACCCTGAAAAAAGCAAATGTAGATCATTAGGCTAATTAGTTAAAAGTTAATAATTATATTTTTAATAAGTTTGATGAATCATGTTGACAATGCAGTGATGAAACGCAGTACATTGGTGCTGAAGATCGCGATCAAGCTATTGCTTGATTGTAGTGTTTGGTGCCAGTGTAATTTATTTTCACCTTGGGGGGGGGGGGGGGTAATAATTAATTTTAATTGTTGCACACGCATTTCAATTGATTTTTCAAACAAAAACTATTACTGATTTTCACGACTCGTTGCAACAGCAGAGAACATATTTTGGGTCATGCTTTGCCACCGGTATTACAGAAATTTAGTATTGCTTTAATTTTCTAACCTGGAGCGTTTTTGCCTATAAAACGTAAGTGCCGGTAGTGATTTTCTATATTGGTGTGTAAAGAAAATTGATTGGTTCCTAGTCTTTAAACTCGGGGCCATAAATATTTCTATAGACGGGTAAAGACAATTTATTGGTTCGCAACCACTAGACTCGCGGCCATAGAATTTTCTATAGGCGGATAAAGACAATTGATTGGTTTCCGGTCTTTAGACTTGTGGCCATATAATTTTCTATAGGTGGGTAAAGAAAATTTATTGGTTCCCAGTCTTTAGACACGGGGCCATAGATTTTTCTATAGCTGGCTGTTGCTGTATTTAAGGATTTCTATAGCCAACCATAGAGGGCCATAGGGGGTGATAGCCTGCCATATAATTTTTCATAGACGACCATATACCATTTTCGTATGGGTAATTAATTTATGTAACATTTAACGTTTTATTTTAGTCGATTCATCGAACTGCTATCAATGGCTGCATATGTTTGATGTGCATTCTTTGATTACCTCGTCAATTATTTTTTGCTTCATATCTGTTTTCTTTCGTTAATCACCGGAAAGTACTCATATATATTGTCGATTTTTCCAATAAAAATACATAGTATTAACTGAGCACTAAAGAAAACGAAACGTCGTGAGTTTAGATCAGAGTATTTCCGGTTTTGAATGGACCGGTGTTGCACAGGCATCCGTTTTATTTTGCATATTTCGGATGTGCCGACTTGCTGCACTGACCAAATTACTCGTGCAACATAAAGGCGCAAGTCTCGTCCGTTTGACTACTAGCGTTCTGTTCTCTAAAAATGTACGCGCAAATATATAATGTAAACGATTTAATTTTCACGGGCTCAAATTTTCGTGAATCGGGCCAAAGCTGAAAATTTGAAATTATTCGCGGGTTCTAATTTTCGCGAATCGAGTGTAGCTTCCGTAGCGTTCACATAGTATTGCCCGAATTGATCGCGGGACGTATTTCTCGCGAAATGTCGGCGATTCGCGAAATTCGCGAAAATTAGGTCCTCGTGAAAATTTTGTCGTTTACAGTATATATATATATTTTTTTTTTTGTTCAGTTGTACAAGATTTACTTTTTTCACTACAATGAAGCCTATTCACCCAAAATAGCGGCGAGAACACAAGGATAAAACACAACAGAAATAGACTAGGGAGGTAAGTTATAATAAAATAACAGGATATTTAATTTTGAAAATAATATCGTTTGTTGTAGGTCTAAACAACCACTATTGCGAGTAGCTAAGCGCTAATCACAAAACAATTTATTTTTTCTTGGGTGTCTTGGCGCCTGCTATGCATAGCTTATTATGAAGGGGAACAAATACACGCGGGTATACTGACGATTTAAACAAGAAAAGGAATATATTTTCTTCTTTCATGAGCAATATGATTAATATGAAAAGCAACAAGCTGTAGGAAAAAAGAAAGAAAAGGTCTAAAAGACAATTGAGCACAAAGGACGAAAATATTGTAATATGTGGGGTGCTATGGGTTGAGTCATTATTTATTTAGAACGGTGACATATAATATTTTTTAACAAGAAACTATGAACTTTTATATTTTATATCAGGAAGAGAATTACATCACATCTATATTATTCGCGGTCGATATTGCTAAATCAAAAGTAGATTCGGCGAGATAACCGATTATATTTCGTTTCACTTTACGATGAAGCTCATCGGACGATAGGAGCCCTCCGGCCAATCCAGCGCTGCGAATATATCACGTGACTTGGCTCCCCGCCGCGGAGCTGCGCCTCTCCGAAAGGTCACAGGACAATTCTGCGGCATTGAATTGGCTCCGATGGCTCGTAGCGTCCGCTGCAGTTCCTCGTAAGGTGGAACGGAGCATAGCAACCGTTTTATTTGTCATTATCTAACAGTTTCCTAGTTATCAACATCTAGTAATTCAGATGAAATTGCTATCTCGCTTGCTCGCATGTTTTGCTTCTCGCGAATCAGTACTTTTTTTTTTTAACTGATTGCCGATCAAAATAAAGACAATGTTTGTAGTGAGTGACCATCTCGTTTCCTAAGATTTATAAATATAAATATATACATTTTATTTTTTTAATAAAGACTATTAGCGGTAGAATATCCCGCCTGTATATTGCAATTAAGACAATATTTATTTTAATATTTTTCTCTAGTAAGTTCTTGTTGCAGTTCTCTTATATTTTATTTGTCGCTCGACGACGCGTTGTAACCCATGCGGCCGCACATTATTTCAAAGACGCGATTTGTTTTAGTCCTTTTCGTAAGGTGGGAAGTTTGAAATAATAAGGTTTAAAACTAGGTAGCTCAAGCACAATTTCTCAAAAATACAATTAACATACTCTGAGGCCACTAGATAGTTCTGTACTGTAAAACATTGCTACAGTTGAAACGTTTGAGAAAACTACTTCAAACATTTAGTATTAGTTTTCTATTACCTTTCGAGATTTATTATAATGCGAAGGACAGATAAGGTTCACGCGATACCAAAAGAAAAATTTGTTTATTTTCAGTTGATTTTGCCAACATATGTGCCTAATCAAATACTTCATCAATTACTTCCAAAGCGGATTTCCCAACTCCGGATCCGCAGACTCATTCACCCACCAAGAGTGTGAACAGAACTCCTCAACAAAAGACTCAAATAAGGAATCGGCTGACGCCTCAGGATAACAGTCTGAATTCTTTAGCGTCGAGAAAACTGCATTTCCTTTCACTCGTTTTGTTGTCGCTTTACTTTGTCGCATATAATTTTGGATGCTGAGCTGCAAATATCTTACTGACTGTCAACTCACCTAGGAGAGATTAAAGCCTCCTAAAAGTCAACTCAATTGTTGACGGTTTGATTAAGACAACTAAGGTAACGCAAAGATGCTTTGTATTCAACAGTTCTTGCCGTGCTGCTCTCATGGCACCTCAAAATACGCATGCAATGCTACCTATCTGACGGAGGTCCGGTATATGATTTAAATAGTATTCGTCCAAAGATGTAACTTCCACTTCAGCGTACAGCGGGCAGTTTAAAATTTTAATTTAGAGGATGTCATGAGTTCCGGGAAGGAAAATTGACGTAGACTGATGTCGTGCTCATACTATTTCGTATCATACTCGATTAACATAGGGGCAGTTGCCAATCATTGGTAGAAAACGTGTTGCTCATACTCATTCACCAAGCGAAATTCAGTTGCTATCAAACCGGGGTTATATTGATTTTAACCCGTTCAGCGTTGGCCACTAGATTTCTATTTAAATTTCTCAAATACTTGGCCCGCTGTAATAAAATAATTTATTCACCCAAATTCCCATTTGTGCATACAGCCCGAGGACGTGGCTATGAAATTCTTAATTCGTTGTGAGTGTTTTTTTTTTACATTTTGTGTGATGTGAGGTTATAATCAATATGTATTGAATAAATATACCGAAGTATTTCACTTGTAAGCTTAAAAACTCTACGAGAACAAGGTTAGGGAGCAAATAAAATTTCTAGCCCATATCAATGTTTGTGCATGGGATTCAATAGTTTTCTGCACAATTATATGTTATTTGTGTATCCTATAGACATATCGGGCGCAATTCCTACGCCTCAAATGTGTAAAAACAATAATGCACAAACTTTTTTTATTATCTTGCTAATTAGGACAAGTCCTCTCTCGGCACGCGCCTGGGAATTTTTGACAGTCGTGCTGAACCGTCGTACGGAGAGATTTCATGGTTTTAGTAGACGTTTCGATAACCCCAATAATGATACCCGATACTCTGGCGGAGCTTTTGCGCCTGCGTCGTATTGTTATCAGGTATCGTTATGGCAGTTATCGGAATGATCTACTAAAAGCCCTAATGAAGGTGATGGTCCGAGCTTCGATAGATCAAGGGTCTTTCAACGCGCTTCTCCATCACGCTAAGGGAGAGCTTTGCGCGCCGCGGAGACTGACCGCGCCGCGGCGCTGGAGCAGATAGTAGGGCTAGCCGGCGAGCGACGCGGTCATTGCATACGGTGCATTCAGAAGACCGATCAGAGCGGAAAGGATGCTGCACAGACCGCGGTCATCGCGCAGTTCGTGCCGTTAAACACTGTGCTGTTCTTTGTGTGAAGTGAGTGCAAGAAACAATATAGCCAAGCCCCAAACCTGCTGCGTGACGGGCTACCGTCCTGCTCCAGTGGCGTTGAGAAAGGTAGTTTCGTTTCGCGGCATTCCTTGGATGCGGTAATGCGCAGTTACACATAACGCGAGAGGTTTGTGCTGTGCGTGAGGTGTCTTAGACCTTACTGGTTGGCAACCATGCCTGACATTGTATTATGGGCTGCCGTTCTAGGGTACGAACGAAAACTTCTCGTGGTTTCCTTTTCTCGCTGACGCCGATCAACGCGAGAAATGGAAAAGAGAAATACCGCGTCAAGAAGTCGCTGGCTTTTCCTTCGAGTCTACGAACGTTCTCGTGTGCTCGAAGCATCGAACCCGCAAGCGGTGCCACACGTGGCTTTCCCCGAGCTATACCCAGAATTCGGGGGAAGCTCTAAGAACCTGGCGTGGCTCACCCTCTATAGATCTTTTTTCACGAGGGCGCCGCCATCTTGAATCGTCGTCACTTCCAGTATGTGTGAAAATTCCGTCGCCATGCCAATAGAAGACATTTAGGATACAAGCATAACCGTCACACACTCTTGTTTTGCCTCCCCTCTATTTTTTTTTTTTTTTACAGGTTCAAACTTTTATTATTTTTTCGTCGCCCATACCGGATACGCCTATTAGGTGGCTGGGGACGTGAGTACACGAAAAGGTTCTATACGGTGGCAAACGTGGGCACGCTGCTCGCACAGACTGGTCGTGGGCGAGTTCTGAATGTGAGTACTTGATGTGTACAGCTTCTAGCTGTCCAACTTTAAAAAAATTAATATCCCTGACTCACATTTACGAGGGATGAGCGTCGTGCTGCCAAGTCGAGTACTCCGGGCAAAGGTAAGCGCGAGACTACGGGTCGCGTGTGCGTAATCGCACTCAGCATAACCACACATGAGAGGCGTTTTTAACAGTACCGACTCTGCTCGTGTGTTCGGTAAAGCATATGGTTAAAGCTGCAACCCGCAGAAAAAGCGAAAAGACACGAAAGCAGCGTACGTGTGGCACGGGCCGGCCTAAACACCGTCTTTCAGCGCGGTCGCTGCAGCTTCAAGTTCAGCGATGAAGTTTTAACTTTTCGGTAGTGTGGTGGTGAGGTCGCTGCCTTTTCATATTTTCCCATTTTTATTACCCTTAAATTGCTCATTTCTGGGTTTTACATAAGGGGGGTAACTACGCTTGTGCATGCTAGAAAGAGCGGTCCCCTTTCGTTTTATATTTCTTCCGTATCCAATTTTGTAACCTTAAACAAACATCGCGACCATACCTTCAAAAAGCAATCGTTCGTCGACATCGTTGGTTCCTCTCTTGAAATCTAGTCTCATAGTGAAGGCATGTTTTGGCTATTGTCGTACGGAAGTAAGTACTGGTTCTGTTCAGATAAGATCATGCGCATGGGTACGGACGTACTTTTCTGTTTTTGTTAAGTCTATATGTTACTCCACAACATGTGTAAGAAGCGTTATCAAAAAAAGGTTTTTGTAAAAACCATAATATTTGAAGAGAAAAAAAAAAGGTCGATTACGCCAGAACGGCGTATTCAATTTTTGAATTTTTCGTTTATGTCACGTTTTTTGACACCAACTAGGCAAACTACAAATATCAGAAATCTAAAATATTTTGCACTTATAATTTATCATAGAAACTATTGATTTAAGTATGTACAGCATTTTGGAGCTTATATATTTCGCGTCAGAGATGCGCAAAAGATGCTGCTGTGGCGTGTTGTTACTAGATTTCTGTGCCGTTATCTAGACAAACTGATTAGCTACAACATTAAACCAGATGTCAAATATTTTTATTCTACCCTTCTTTAGATTGATATATAAAAAATTGCTTTATCTCGAATACTGAAGTATTTATGTCGCTTTAAACTTGTCCTAAAGACGAAGTAAAACTTTTCCCGGGGTAATTAAAAAAAAAGACATCTTCGATTTTATTGAAATTTATTGACAGTTCTCTACCATACTCTTGTGTTTATTTATAAAAACAAGATGTACCATTTTGTTTTCCCCAAAGTTATAGGCGCTGCAAAGTGCACCTTCTACGCCGGCATTTTTGCCCAATGCCGAAGACGAGATGATATTTTGATTCCGTGTATTTTATGCCTTGATTTAGTTTTGTTTGCTGTGTTTGGGTATTGGGCTCAAGCTCAAATATTCTGCTAAGTAAAACAATACCTGTGTTGTTTTCCCTTTTTATTAATTTAACCAATAAACCTGTTTCGCCCTTTGAAAGTGCAATTGTTAGGAGCTTTAGCTGAATCTTTTGCACAAAGCGGGACGAAAACAAATGTAATCGCTACTACAACGTTTTTTTTGTTTGTTTTTTTACGGCAGGTAGTATAAACGTAATTTATCGGTGCAAATTATATGCGAATATGTGTAGATATATTCGAGATGAAGTGGAAATGCTTGAGCCCAAGCTTGTCAAAAAGGTGTTCATGACGGTAGTAGGTCCGGCTGACCAAGGTAAACGTGTGACCTCACTGGCAGACTTTCACTAAAACATCCGTTAAGATTAAAAACAAGCATTTGTGATTATTTATTTGACTAAAATGAAGAATATAATATTGAAAAAGCAAAAACAAATAACGAGTAAACATATCGAGCCCACTAGCTGCCCGCGTTGGCAGGAGGGTGTCTTGAGAAGTAAGTTTTTTGTCGCTCTTTAAACCAGAGTGACGAATTCCTCTAATCACTGATATGTATTGCAATAATTCCAACGAGTGCGAGTAAATCCGTCAACTCGAAATGTGGCAAATAGGGAATGCACGAACTGATTTGAAACAGCAAACAGAACATGGCCTGAATTTATCCCGGCAAAACAGTCGATAATCACGTTGACGGTGTATTTGAAAGGATGGCGTTCTACAGAGGCTGATGCTGTTTTCTCGCTTTGCATCGTTCGACATGACAGATCAGAAATCGAAGCAAAGTCTCTAAGCCTAAAGACCTGCACGACCACCCATAAAACCAATTAAGTCATCTCCTCTGAATTATCGGCCAATATCACTCACCCGCATCTCCTGCAAGATCCTCGAGCACGCCATCTACAAGCACCTGATTAACTGCCTGGACTCCTGCAATTTCTTCACGAATGCGCAGCATGGCTTGCGGAAACACCTTTCTTGTGAGACTGAACTACTTATTCTAACTAACGACTTGTTTAAAAATCTTAACACCGGCTTTCCTACTGACGCTGTTTTTTTTTATTTCGCCAAAGCTTTTGATAAAGTTCCACGCAATCGCCTTCTTTTTAAACTTTCACTAGAACTAGACCCTCATGTTCTTAAGTGGACTGAATCATTCCTTAGTCATCGCTCTCAATTCGTTTTCGCTAGCAGCACATCCTCCTCTTTCTCTCCCGTTTCTTCCGGTGTTCCACATGGAGCTGTCCTTGGGCCTTTACTCGTTTTAATCTAAATGATCTCCCTCATCACCTGTCGTCGTCTGTTCGTCTTTTTGCTGATTACTGTGCTGTTTATAGACTAATAAAAACCCCAGAGGACCATCTTGCACTCCAGAAAAACATTAACAAAGTTACTGAATGATGCCGCACATGACGGATGTGTCTAAACATTAACAGATGCACGCACCTCTGCTTCACACGTTCTTCTTCCAAGCCCTTAAACTGATTAGCACTCGACGGCACTACCATTCAGACTGCTACACATTACAAGTATCTTGGTGTTCATTTAACCACTAATATGTCCTGGAATGTTCATGTCGACAAGACAATATCATCTGCGAACCGCTCACCTGGCTATATTCGTCGCAATATCAAGTCTACCCTTTCTAACTTCTAACCTTAAACATCTACTTTACGTCACGCTTGTTTGCCCTAAACTAGAGCATGCCTCAGCTATTTGGCACCCACATCAGTCTTTTTTAACTAACGCAGTCCAAACAGTTCAAAATCGTGCTGCTCGATTTATTATTTTAATTACTCTCGCTTTTCTAGTGTCACCACAATGAAATGTCAATTAACTCTTCATGATTTTTTCGTTCGTCGCAGAATATCCCGTATTTGCCTTTTTCATAAAATTTACTATTCGGAACCATTACGACAGTCTGTCCTCAGCCAGCCCAACTATATTCCTGCAAGACTAGATCTTTCATGCAAGATTGCCCTCCTCAAGACCATTTCAACAGCCCGTCAACATTCCCTTCTACCAGAAGCTATTCTGGAGTGGAATGGCCTTCCCGATGACATCGTCACCATCACCGATAACGCGAAATTTAGAATTGTACTACCCAACTACTCTCCTTTCTAATGTCCCTCGGGGCACTGAGGGTAATTGTAAATAAATAAATAAATAAGTAAATTAATAAATGATAAAAAATAAATTTAAAGCCACGAGGTTTGAAGGGCATCCGTTGTAACCCTGTCTCCGCGTGTACGCAGTTTGCAGAGAGACGTGCTCTCACTTTGTCTCGTTGGCGGTACCGGTGCTAAGCAACACTTTTGTCAATACACCGGGTGTTCCATTTTAATACGAACAGATTAAATACAAAACATTTGTAAAAGATGCACTAATACCGTTTGTGCAGGTGAGTTATACGGCCAGGGGGACGTTATCTGGGTGGATAATTTTTGCGATAAATCGGATAATTAACAAAACTTCCTAATCACAGTTTTAATTAGTAAAATATTCATATGGTTTCAGTTAGAAACATGCTGAGCATAATCGAAAATAACTATATCAGTCAATTTTAGAACGACTTGAATCTCGTGGGAAACTCGGGGGAGCATCAGAGTTACGACTCGTGCAGCAGACGCAAAGCTAGTAGTGGCAAAACGCAGATGATTAGATTATCATCGCGTTCCGTGACTGCTAGCTTTACGCCTGCTGCATGAGTGGTAACTTCGATGCGCGCACGAGTTTCCCACAAGCTTCAAGTCGTTCTAAAATTAACGGGTATAGTGGTTTTCGATTATGCTCAGCATGTTTCTTATTGAAACCATTTGATCATTTTCATTAATTAAAGAGTAATTAAGGAAGTTTAGTTACTTGTACAACTTCTGTACCGTTACAATTTTCAACACAATGATGCCTTGAGAGGGGCGTCTTCGTTTTTTGGAATGCTGTCAATTAGCCCCCCCCCCCCCCTTCCCTCTGATAGTTTAGAAGTGGGCGGTCTCTTTGAAAATACTCTTGATCGTTCGACGGCGCGCAAGTGCTCGCTGAATTAGGCATGCAACTCACGCAGTTTCCTTTTGTTTTGTTTTTTTCTTTGGAGAATGTAAATGGAACGTACCCCAGCAGAGCAGTGCTGCATGGCCTTGCTATCGTGGCGGTCCCAGATGTGGAAAAAAAGGTAAGACGTCAGAGCCACTTATGCTTCCGTCCACATCTCGGAAACGTACTTTCAAGGTCCTGAACTAGATGGCACAAGCAGTGTCGACGACTGAGGCAGACATTCTTGCAGAACTTGGGTCCTGACCTCCTTTACCACGGGATAAAAGTCTTGAACTAATCTTCGACTTTTCTGAACGCCATAAAGAACGTACAAGCCCAAGGAAACGGTCAGACGGAATTCTCCACAAGCCCTTTATTTCTGCGCATATGAATTACGGGAACGCTTTGGGCCTGGCACACAGAAACCAAAACTTATAAGCTTGGAGCGACTGCAGGGCCTAAAGACCAGAGAAGACGATCTTAACCGGCAGACCTGGTTTCGCCGTTCCTGGTGTCGAGAACGAGGGCACGCCTAACGTGAATGCCATACAGAACCCCAAATTCCGATGCAGAGTAAAGGGCTGTCCTATTAAAAAATGCACTTTTATGTGCACAAAAAAAAAAAGCCTGCACGTTTTTTTAAAAAAAAACTTGAACGTTTTGGTGCAGCGTTCGTTTTAGTGAGAGAATGAACCGCGCAAACAGCGCGGCTTTTCTCCTCGCATCCTCGTTTTCGTTCTTTGCCCTTTCTTGTTTTCAAGGGGGGCTGTTGATTGACAACAGCGGAGGCATTGACGACAGCGAGCAGAGTGTGTGAGTGGCTAACTTCTGCCCTACGTCATGAACACGCTCCAAGGCTTTCCTGAAGGACGCTAGCGAAAAAGTAACTTCTCCCCCCTCCCCCCCCCCCCCCCCTCCTCCTCGGCAAAGGAAAAAGTCCCAAGACTGACCGTAAGTGGAGAGGCGCAGGCGCAGACCCTATCGTCTTAGTCGTTTTCACCTCAAGAAACAAGAAAGTTTCGCGCATTGTTCATACGCAGCGCGAAGTAGTTCTTAAAAGATTTGGTTGTCGGAGGAAGAAGCGATGCTTTTGGCGTTTGAAACGTGTCTTGATAAGATAACATATATTTAATTCAAAATACCACCTACCTATATCTTCATTATCGACACAACCCAGGAAATTAGTAATGCTCAGCGATCTATGGCTCTTGGGGTGAAAACGAGTATAGGTGGTATTGCTCAAATACAGGCACTCCGCAAAGCCGCTTCCTCGACAGCGTTTTGGGCATATTAAGCGTATGCGACCCCTTCTCCGTCAATGAGTAGTTGACGGCGGAAAGAATAGGAAAACGATACTCTGGTTCCTTCATTTAGTTACTCTACAATAAAAAACACACAAGCACCCACTATCGTGAACTTGTTCTGTGCGGTGCTTAAGGAGATGAGTAACACAAAAAACAATATGTCATTAAAAAACAAAGAAAACTCTGGCCTTCGCCGGTAGGTTTTGTTCCAACAAGGGTTTGCACAATCAGACTTTGTGCGGATTTCCGGCACCTAAGTGAAGTTTTGTTTACAACATTCTAAATTCTCTTTTATTTGCTCAGTTACGTACACCAATTGGAAACGCGACGGTTTTCACAACCCTCAAATGCAGCCGATATTTCTTTTTTTTTTTAAGTTCATCTCGTGGTTTATTCACCCCAGATGGTTGTTTGAATTCCTTTGCCTTTTCATTGGTTTATACAACTCCCCTGAAAGATTTTAGCGCTTAATAAATGCTGTCCTCGGTGACTCGAAATACCAGTTTGCGATGACGTACTGTACATGGATGACGTCTTTGTGTTTTTCGAATATACGAGGAACACCTTGTGCGCCTTCGCATCAGGCTGAATCAAATGCGTTAAACTGGCCATATGATTCATCCAGGGAAAGATAAATTTGCCTCACCCATGATCAAACTGCCTAACTTTGTTGTCGACTGCGGCGCGCTACTTTCAAACGAGAATAAGTTACACATAATAGAGAGTTTTAGTATTGCATATAGGAGACAACGCAAGCGATCTGCATTTGCGTTAGCGTTGCGTGCTCCCCGCTGTGCATGCGCTTTGTGGCCTTGCAAATATTTAAGACCGCAGTTTGGGCTCCTCTCACGCACGGTGTGGAACACGCAACGCTAACCCAAACGCACGGTGCTTGTGTTTGCTCGTATACGCAATGCTAAAACTCACAAATAACAAAATACCTATCATATAACAACAAAAAAAAAGCTTACAAAGATATCTCGGAATGATTGCTTTCACAAGAGAATTCTGTAGTATTATTTGTGATGCTGTGACTACAGTTTTATTTTGCAGCGTGCCCAGAACCCTGACTCAGCTGCTTCGTACAAACACAAGTGCTGTTGGGGACTACCGCAACAAAGCACACACGCTTCTCTTTCTATGGCTAAAACAGCAGACACGTGTCTGAATATTTCGGACTTTAATCGCCCATTTATCTTGCGAACTGACGGAATCAACTAGGGTTAAGGAACAGTTTTCTTGCAGGAATACTATAGCGTTTTTCGGCCACTAGCCTTTGCCAGTCACACGCTTACCGGAGCGGAGCGGAAGTATTCAACGGCGAAGAAAGAGTTCCCAAGCGTTTATTCTTGCGCTTAGGAAGGTCGACATGTACATTGACGGTGCTTGATTTTGTATTAAAACTTACCACATGGCTCTCTCGTGGCTGAAATAACTTCAAATGTCTGCAGAACGTCCCGCCTGATGGGAACTTACGCTGCAGCGCTGAACGTTGAGAATTGAATACACGCATGGGCGTGACTAACTGCGTGGCAAATTTGTTGTCTTTAGCTTCACTTGTTGGGCAGAAAATGCAGGTGGATCTCGACTTGGCGGCGTTGGCCAACGTGACACCCATCACACACAATTCACCCGCCACACCCACCATGCAAGTTGCATGACGTGCATGGTGGGGTGCACTGGTCAGCAGAGTCACACAAGGCTCAGCAGCCCCAAGGACTTTACCAAAAGGTGACACTGTGACTGGCGGAAGGGAACGCCACCGACAGAGGGAGTTGAGGGGACATTGAGAAGCGATGGCATCTTTCGACGGTACTTCCACCTGGCAGATGATGGGTCGTGCGGCTCGCCCTTCCGGAAAGAGATGCCTCGCGAGATTCGCAAGTCCCTCATAGCCGTGCACAATTCCCCTCTTGCAAAACAGAAAAGTGGTAGCAATACTTTTGAAAGGTTGTTCCAAATTTCAGCATGGCCAGATGTGAGACAGGACGTAATGACCTACACGTGTAGCAGTAGGGTATGCCGGAAGGAGAAACCACAAGATGGCCCACCACCACGTTTAAAACAGTTAGTTTAAAACAAATATCCCTGGGAGTGCGTTGCCTTCAGAAATTGTCGCTCGTTTACCCATATTCCCCGCCGCAAACATGGTAGGAGGACTGCTCCCCACTTGTAGTGACCTACCGTCTCACGAAGTGGGTCGATCTGTTCGGTTGCGCAGGCATGCACGAGTCTAAGGAAATCGGGGACTGCCTTCTTGATATGTTCGCGCTCTTCAGCTTTGCCCCAATTCTCATTACGGACAGTGCTTCTTACTTTGCTAGCGAGGTGATCGTAAATGTGAGCAACGTATTAGGGATAGGGCACAAACGTACTTCACCGTACCATTCACAGGGGAAAATCCCGCAAAGCATCAACCGAAACCTCAAAATAATTTTTGTAACACACAAAAAGCCCCATGAAGCAGATATAGCCTTCTCTTCCAGCACGACCATTAACCGATCTATGGTTCTGCTTCTGAAGTGTTTTAGCTGAACGTAGAGGTTATGAGTTCTTCTGCAGCTCAATTAAACGTTGAGAAGGAGCTCCTTTTCCCCTGAAAATGGTCTTCTTTGCACAGAGAGAGCAAGCATACAGCGCATCGATACGCAGTTCGCAGATCTCTGCAAACGCTTCGCGGAGAATTTGCAAGAATTTTCGGAGAGATGTGGCGTCCCGAGAATGCAGCGGGCCAACCAATAAAACAAAGGGAGATGAAACCTGCATTTTAAGGTAGGGGATCTGGTGCTCAGGCGAGCCCATCCGCTGATACATGAGGCAAAGAGCTTCACAGCAACTTTGGTTAAGACATCGGATGGCCTACACCGCGTTAGCAAGAAGCTTTAAAGTCTGTTTACGAGCTGGTGGATTGCGAATTTGGTGAAGAGAGCGAGTCTATTCATGCAGCCACTCTAAACACTTCTTATGAACCCAAGTACGTAGAGGTCACAGGTTCCAGATGGCAATAATCCGCAGCTCAACTTTGAAGCGTTTGCACCATCTCTGAGATGCAGACTTGTGCCCGTTACTCGAAAAATGTATTGGATTACGAACACGAATTACCAAGCTTCAAATGTAATGAATTACCGTGACTAATTACTTTAGCTGAAAAGTAACGAATCGCTTTACTAGTTACGTTACCAATTACTTTCACGTTACTTTGCCCATACACTTATCGAGAAAACAATGTAAACAATTATGATGTTTTCAAAGATGTTCTGCAACACTACTTTCCATTTCTCATACGCCCGCATTAGGGTTGTTCTTGTAATAATAAAATATTGTATTTAAGAGAAAGAATGAAGGTGCACTCCATTCAGCTGTAAGCCGACAAGGCAGCGAAAGCTGCAACCATACCCGCCATCCCGCTAGCTTACGGCCACCGGAAATGATCCCCGGAATTCTGCCGACAAAGCTAGCGGTGCGCATGCTCAGTAGCAGCGTCTACCTCTGCTAGGAAATTCGGAGGTAAGGAACCAATCTACGAAAGCTTCCTTTTGAAACGGTCCTTTGAAGCGTGAGCGTAATTCGTCTCAAAGCTGCGGTCTCGTTCCTGTTGCTTTGACGCACTGTCAACTTATGCATGAACGGACCCGCGTTTGATGTTTCTGCAGGTGGCGGGAGACATCGAAGAAGTTGGAAAGGACGAAACGACGTAAAAGTAAAAAATTTACAGGAAGATCCATTGGTAAATTATTAGGTAATGCGTTAGCATGACGCTTGGAAACGCCACACACGATTCCCTTTGGGAAACGTTAACACTGTCCCCTTCACTTTTCTCTTTTGGATTTCTCTTTTGTTACCTCTATTTTTTGCTGCCTCTTTTTGGCCTCGTTACGCGGTCAGTGTTATTGTTTTCTAAAGGGGGACGTGTGTGGCAATTCCCAAAGGTCATGTTAACGAATTCCCTAAGAATCCACCGATAAATCTTGCTGTAATTGTTTTTACCCCCTTCTGTACTTTGCCTGTTATAGTGCGTCGACGCCCTTGGATATGGTCATCCATATCACTCGTGAAAGGAACCACATTCATGTCACTCCTAGAGGGAGCCGCATTTATTGTTTTAACTACAAACACACACACATCACAGCACACGCACCGCTGCTACGGAAACCCAGAGTGAAAAACAACCGGCGACGGCAGAGCGGCAACTGAGCACGCCCGCATTTCACCGCGCCGTGGCACAACACCCCGTAAATAAGAAAGCCGTAGTGCTGAATGAGATGGCGTCATCAAAGAAGGCCAGCGCTGGGCAAAGATTTGACACGACGATTGCGTCAACGTTCGGCTCAAATTCGACTCGAAGGAGCGCTGACGCAGCACTCGTTTCCAATCTGTGTCCAGCGTTGGCCTTCTCCGATTACGCCATCTCATTCAGCAGTGAGGCTTTGCTACCTTTGAGGTGTTGCACGTCGTCTCCGCCCAACGTTACTAGAGCCCCTCAGTTGGGAAACTGCCATAGAGCCTGCTTTAAAAAAGTGGCTCCGATCTGTACTTGAGAACCGAGCTAATGGCGATCGCAACGCCGCCATTTCTCCCGCAGCGTCCACTCCGGGAACTGCATGGCTGTACGTCGAGTCGGGCGAGGGCCGGTGGCGCCATCTCGCAGGGCCATCTCGCAGTAGCTATGTAAAGCTGCTTTTATGTTTCAACTCGTCGCTAAAGGGTGGCGTTGTTATCGTATTTCGCTCGGTCTTGGTGGACGCCAGTGGCCCGGGTTTCAAGGGTGAGTTTCCCAACTGAGTGTTTTAGTAACGTCGTCTCCGCCTCTCTGGCTCCGCGCCAGCTGTGCGCGTGACTTTGCCGAAAACGAAGGGGCTCGTTTTAATGAAAACCCGGCGATATCTGTCAGTTTTTCAGCGCCGGCGAGAGAGGGAGAGGTTGACGCGGGCTGACGTCAACGCTTCAGACCAATGGGAGCGTCGCACACGTCACCTTCTCCCTCTCCTCGCGGTGCCCATAAACAAAAAAAAAAGGGTTTTCGCCAGAACGAGTGTTCTAACTTCTAATGCTAACGCATTAAAACAAATAAACTAGAAGAGCTTTCTCCTGCCCTGGAGAAGAAGAGTAACACATAGAAAGCAATGGAAAGAGGCGGGGCCTGCCCGTCGTTGTCTTTTTGATATTTACTTTCCGCGTATTTGTTCATGACACGTTTTTCTAGTAATTCTACTGGCCGGTCATACAAAAAAAAAATATTTTTTTTTCTTTTCAGTTATTCTTTTTTCACGATTCTTTTTCTTTCGGTAAACTTGTTATCTTTATGCTGCTGAATTGCCTGCTCATTTTGCTCCAGTTTCTGTATTATGTTCACATTTTTAAAAAGCAAAGAGTAATTAAATTAATTTGTTACCAATATTTAGTAGCTAAATTACATTACAAATTTCTGCCGCAAAAACAGTAACATGGCAATTAGAAAATTACATAAAAAAGTGACGGATTACTTCCCAAGTCTTCACCTCCGCAGTTGGTTGTATCATGTGACATGATGCAATCAACTGCGGCGGCGAAGACGGCATAAGTGAATGGTGTTTTTTTCTGCGTGGTTTCTTTGTTCAGCTGGCCCATCGTAAGACTGACCCAACTAGCTCAGCTTAAGCCCGTGACAAGACGGCATAACAAATAGCTGGATTTTCGATTAATTTTATGACATGTTCGTTGTCTTCATGTGATGAGAAACCTTGCTCCCGCAATTCACTTGGGCAGACGTCTTTCTTGGGCGCCACCACTGGTTTCTGCCGCTCCGTGGCTTCATTTTGACTTCAATTTCATAGTGCCTCACACAAACACAAATGCAGCAGCTGCGAAGCAGTTCCAGTGGTCGAACCCATCACGGCCGCATCGGTGCCGTCCTGAAGTGCTGACGCCGGTCAGAACACCGGGCAAGACGATCGAGTCGCACAGGTTACCCTTCACCTGCGAGGGCCATGGCGACCCCGAGCTCGGTACAAGAAAAAAGACGCCCGAGGGCGTCTTTTTGTTTTTACTCACTGCGCTATGACTTTTGGGCTACCCGGACCATGTTTCGGGGCTGTCGGGAGCCTCGCTGGAGGGGTCCTCAGTGCGCCCGAAAATTACGCGCCGGCGGAAACGCGGCCGGACAGACCCCGCAGGGTGATTCCCCGTTCCCCCTGTCTCCCTTCGGCGAGGCGGGTTGCGGTTGGGGCCAACGAGCACGAAGTCTTCCCGTTAGACGATGGAACCCAGAAAGAACCTTCAGCACATGTTGAGCTTAGTAATAAACTAGCGTTAAGTGCTTCGGTTTTCCTTGGAATGCGTGGTCTGCTGCGACGCAAGCTGTGTCAGTGATACACCCACGCTGTGGGATGAAATGTGTTGCCCAGGACGGCCTTTTCTTGCAGCTCTCCCCGAGCTCGGTGTTGCCATGGTCTTAGAACCGAAACATGTGGCTAGAACAGGGATCGTATTTTCACTTTCAGTTTTGGAAACAGTGGGGGCGTGAAGGGGGGGGGGGGGGGGGGGTGCTCGTTAGGGTCCCAGAGGGCAGAGTGATCTATCGTCGGATTCGTTGCTGGTGCGTCACTGCCTGTACCCAATGGGATCTGCGTGTAGCCTTGATTGGATGGGACAAAATGCGGCTCACTAGTTTTTAACCGTGGGATGACTAAAACAGGGGCGAGTTGTTAATGAACTCGTGTTTAGCTTAGTATACTTGGAATTAAGAGCGTGCTGGTAGGGGTAAAATATAAATAAATAAGGGAAGGACATAAAAGACGAGGACGGACACGACGTTTCCCAACTGGCAGCAAACGTTTATTGACGACTTATATTTTAGCTTAGTATAGGTTCGCGCTTCCGCGATGTGCCAGCGAGACTTCTGCCGTACGCGGCACGTGAATGAAGCTTTAGTTACCTGTAATGTTTCGTTTGTATTTGCTTCACGACCAGTAAACGTCTTCGTTGCTCTTGTGTACGCCAAGTCTCCGATTTGCGTAAATCTCTGTCTTCCGGTCGTAAATCTTCATACGCTGATCTTATGCAACATTTTTTACTGATGATTTATATCAATTAACCGACGTTTGTGGTATATCCCAAATGTCTAAGCTCGATTATAGATAATTCCACTGACGTAGTTAAAGTAATGCGAACATAATCTATAAAAAGGCATTGCCGTCCTGCTCTTATGGCACGAAAGGTTTCATGCAACGCGACCTATGTTATGGAGGTGCGGCGTATTATCTTATAATTACAGAGGTGCGGCGGCTGTTGTTAAACAATTAAAATTAAACTGCAGCTGAGGGTTTAAACTTTCATTATGGGTGATACTTGAGCGAGTTTGGGGGAAAGACATTGAAGAAAAGTTTAAGGAGTGCTCATATTATTTTGAAAAAATACTTTATATACAACGATCTTTGAGAATATTATGCAGAAAGTGTGTTCTTCGCCCTCATTCTAGATGTGGAATTCACGTATCATCAAGCCACGGTTTTTAATTCTCTCTTCCGTGAGTGTTAGTTACCCATTTTATTGATTTATTCCCATAGGTTATTCAGTGAATTTGAAATTTTGTCTACCTAGTATTTTTCCTGTCAATAAAGCACTTGCACGCGGCCACCAAAAAGTGTTTGATCGTTGTAATCTTTTTAAGCCTGTTGTGTGACTGAGATTATCAATATATATATAATGGGTGTTCATTTTTAATTCGAACAGATTTATTACAAAAAATCAATAAAAGATGCACTAGTACGGTTTGTTCAAGTGAGTTATACGGCTAGGGGGACATTATGTGGGTGGCTAATCCTTGCGAGAAGTTGGCTAATTACTTAAAATTCGTTAATTAACTTTTTAATTTAATGAAAATAGACATATGGTTTCAATTAGAAATTTGCTCAGCGTCGTCGAAAACCCCTAAATCAGTCATTTTCAGAAAGACTTTGAGCACGTGAGAAGCGTAGTAGTGAACTTAAGTTACCGCTCGTGGAGCAGGTACAAAGCTAGAGGTTGCGATAAGGCGCCCGTGCGATTTTTCTGTCTCTTATCTAGCCCCACTGCCCCAGCCCTGTACCTGCTCCACGAGTGGTAACTTTAGTGCACTACTACGCTTCTCACGCGCTCAAAGTCTCTCTGAAAATGACTGAATTAGGGGTTTTCGATGACGCTGAGCAAGTTTCTAATTTGGAACCATTTGTATATTTTCATTAATTAAAAAGTTAATTAACGAATTTTAATTAATTAGCCAACTTCTCGCAAGGATTAGCCACCCACATAATGTCCCCCTAGCCGTATAACTCACTTGAACAAACCGTACTAGTGCATCTTTTACGGATTTTTTGTAATAAATCTGTTCGAATTAAAAATGAACAGCCGGTATATAAATATATATATATATATATATATATATATATATTTATTTATTTAATATACCGAGAAATTCTGCTGAAAAGTGGTGAAGCTTACAGAAACATAATGAGGAAGAAACACACTTTTGCAGTCCATATTAAAGTTTCAGTATGTGATGCTTTGTTCTCAATTTTACAGGATCTTTTATTTTATTTCGAACATATTTTTTTCTTAAAGGGGTGTGAGTTAGACAAGTGTGGTTCATGCTTTGTGCCGTGTGTCCCGTCTTTTTGCTCGCTCCAGGGCTATTATGTCAATCCTCAACATGTATTAATCAAGCTCGGCAGACATTACATGACGGAATAATTTGCATGATAAATTGACTAATTAACTAGAATTTTTTTATGTGCTTTATAATTTTTGGTTCTAGGGGTCATGTTAAAACGTAATGCCATTGCGATGGCAATGTAGTAACACCGAGAGGTATATATAATACTGGCTTTGAAGATAATTTTGCGACCTATGACTTTGAGCAATCCGTTTGCGAACGAACGAGACGCAAAAATGTTCACGGTTTAGTTCTGTGCAAGAGTAAAATCGTTTATAATGTGACCATCTTTTGACAAATTAGTGGCAACAATAAAGTCACTGCCTGGTTAACACTACCCCAGCTATCTCGTGAACAAAATATTGGTAGAAAGTGTACGTCTACAATAAAGGTAATATCAAAACCACGAAAAACACGTTTTTTATTTTATTTTTATATAAGGAGGCTTTTTTACGGTCCTTTAGAGTACTGTATAAATGCTTCCTGTAAAGGTTTGCAAGAATGCTTGCCCAAATTAGTCGAACAAATAAGTTCGGGAGAAATATATACGTTCAAAAGCAATGCCTGAAAAAGCTGTGATGACGGCTGCTGTGAAGAAAAGGTGATACATCGGCGCAGGCGTGGTTTTCCAAAGTATAGCACGGTTAAACGCGAGTGTTTTGAGAGGCTTTCATCTGGCATAGATCTCTATAGTAAACAGTTCTGGAAATATAAAGTAATAAACGATTTACAGCTCGGCGAAGCCACTGTAGCAAAATTAAGTAAAGCAAGCGAAAATATTTTCTCTTTGCCTTTGCTTCTAACGTCAGAAATTCTCCTTACTCCCGCCCTAGTGAAAAAAATCAGTCCCATGACACCTCTTGTTTAGAATAGGTGTCATTGTTAGAGATTAGAAGAGGTGTCATGGATAAAAGAAGCCATAGAGCAATTTTAGGAGACCTTATGTTAAGAAGCCAGTAGGACCCAATGGTTCGTCAACTTATCTATCGACAATTTATTATTAGCTTTGTCCCGCTACTTAAACATTTCTTTTTTATAAATCAATCGAAAAGCTAAACCTGCCATATTGATGTATTTAGCGCACAAAGTAGAAAGAAGAAAAAAATTCCAAATGTACTTAGACTGAAGTGCGTGACACCAGCTACCAAACATGGGTCTAAACAAAACGTAGACAATTATCGCCCCATTTCGCTGTGTTGTATTTGTTGTAAACATTTGGGAGAACGTTTTGTATAATCTTGTTTTAAAATACCTAGATTCAAAGAGCTACTTTTTGTCTACTTAGTATGATTTTATAAAGGGTCGCACATGCGTGAAAAAACTCGTTAAACTTTTTTATGGCATAGTATTAGGTAGTGAGAAGGGATGTGAAAGGCATGCTATATTTTTTTTTTTTTACTTTTGTAAAACCTTTCACAAAGTAGACTTTGCAATACGTTTCAAATAGATACGGAGACGCCCAGTATGGAATAATGTATTAAATTAGAAATACTTACAGATTGCACTTGACATTTATAGAACCGCACAGTGAAGGGTCGTTGATGCTAGATGTTTGTTGGTTATAGTGCAATTAAATGCAAAGGTGCAAGCGAGCTGGACAAGAATGACGAAAATAATCCCCGGAGAAGGGAAACAGAAGGGACAAAGGACAAACACAAATCCCCAAACACAGCTAGGTGACTGGTGCGCGACCGAAAAAATCCGCCTGGTTCGGTTATCGAACCCGGGACCTCTCCATTACAGGTGGAGCGCTCTACCAACTGAGCTACCCAGGGGTTAGACGTCAGTAGAGCAGACGGTTTTTTTTTATCAGCTGTCACCAGTCTAGCACCGACAAGGGTGAAACTTGCAATGTAAGGTTATGGTTATAATGCAATTAAATGCAAAGGTGCAAGCGAGCTGGACAAGAATGACAAAAATAATGCCTGGAGAAGGGGTTCCCCTTTTCCAGGGATTATTTTCGTCATGTTTGTTGGGCCCTCCTTATGATGCGGGCTGTCAGTCGTTGATGTACCCAGGAGGCGGTGGAGGCTTGGTCGCGCTCAAGCACCAACAATTTATTGATATGTTAAAACTATGTACAAGTTCTATGTAGAGATCAGAGGAAATTTGCATTTTCTGGGCCGATGTCAAAATCGTACGAAACACTTAAAAATCGCTCCTTCTCACCCCCATCTCGGCCTTTTGAAGGCTCCTCCTTGGCCTCCAAGAATCGCCAACCAATTATTTAAAATCTGCCGAAGCCCTATGATGTCGACCGTCCAATGAGCACCAAAGACGGCGCGAACATTGGTCAAGTTTTCAACGGACACGACATGACGGATCCGTAGTCCCATCAATCATCTTGGTCGCCGCCAGCACGGCGCCTCGCCAAAGCACTTGGATTGCAACCCGATGCGGCAGGCAGCAAGAGATCTCGTAACACAACACAACAAAACACAGAAAACATAACGGGGGACAGGATGCTTTTCCACATGACGCTCGCCCCCTCACAAAATAAACAAATAAAAAATCCAGGGAGCCTAAGACGCACCACAAAACAAGACACCCCCCCGCACGGGAAAAAAGCCAGCAGGTTATTACAAGTCCTTTACACACACCCCTCGCAAGGAAACTGAACCTCGAAACAAAATTATGCTACCGTAATGTAAACATATCAGGCTGGACGATCATGGCGTACTTAATGAGGCTGGGCACGTGCCGCCAAGAAAGAAGGAAATCCTCGGCTTCGTAAAGCAAGGAGGTTCGTATCAAACCGAAAACAAAAACAAGTTATAAAACGCTCTCTGTGAGCCGAGCTTCGCTCAGTCTGATTTAGACGGAAGTGTTTCGAGTGCCGCTAATCTCGAAAGAGAAATTTCGCATGTTTTACCGATGGGTGAACTGATGGAGAAAGTTGGTCAAACCGTACTGCTTAACACAGCCATTCATCTGTTCATCTTGTGCGTGACAGTGTGCTCCGTGGACTCTTCAAAACCAGTGGCAGGTGATGATCCCATCGTTCGCACGGATTCTGGGCTCGTCGCTGGTGTACGTATCACAGTCGGCAACCGACTGGTGGACGCTTTCTTGGGAATCCCGTACGCGGAACCACCCATTGGAAACCTTCGCTTCAGAAAGCCTCATGCACTCAAAGCTTGGAGCGGAACGTACAACGCTACAAGAAAGCCAACGCCGTGTTGGCAGCAGAACGTCCATTTTAGGGGGGACGCAGAAACGGACTACTCCGATTCCTCAGAGGACTGCCTCTACCTCAACGTCTGGCGAAAGACTTCGAACTGTTCAAACTTTGAATCGTGTGACAAGAAACGACCAGTCGTTGTTTTTATTCAAGGAGGGGCCTTCCAGTGGGGCGACTCAGCTTTGTTTTTTTACGATGCGGCAAACTTCGTGTCTCTGACAGATGTTGTCTACGTAAGTTTCAACTACCGCCTAGGATTCTTCGGCTTTTTGTCGCTGGAGACTCCAGAACTGCCTGGTAACATGGGACTTTGGGACCAGAATTTGGTGCTTAAATGGGTTCAAAGAAATATTGAATACTTTGGGGGTGATCCAGATGACGTCACGATTAAGGGTCAAAGTGCGGGGGGAATATCTGCAGGAATGCACGCTGTTTCTCCTCATAGTAAGGGCCTTTTCAAACGGATCATCATGGAAAGTGGCACACCACTCTCCATAATCTTCGGAATAACTTACAAAGGTACAGGAAAATTTTCTGCGGTGGCAAGCGCTCTTGGATGTTATAACTTAAACAAATCCCTGCAAGACCAACGTAGAGATGTGCCTGAGTGCTTAAGAAAACTGGACGCAGCGTTCATCTACAAAACCTTGAAGTCACTGGACCTTGTTCAACAATTGTTTGTCCCAGTACACGGAGGTGACTTCCTACCTTACCATCCACTTATGGAAGAAACTTGGAAACACCTTGATTTCAAAGAGCTTCTCATTGGAACCACTTTGAACGAAGGGACTTTGTTTTTCGATAACCTTCAATACACGTTCCCAGCACTTAAACCCCTGTTGGAAGGAGACTATCGTCTTGCGGTCACAGTTGCCCTGGCACCTGCCTTTGACATCCCGGTTTCACGTGCACGAGAGATTGTTCGTTCTTACTTTGGTGATTACGATGTCGAGCATGACAGCCGAAGCGTCGGAGATATAATTAGCAGAATATTTGGAGATGTTGTTTTTAACTGTCCGACCCAGCTGTTCGCCGACCTCGCGTCGCAGCAAGGAATAAGCACCTACAGATACATGTTTGCGCATCGGCCGAGTTTTACTGTGTGGCCAGAATGGATGGGCGTTGTGCACGGAGACGATCTGTTGTTCACATCTGGATCCCTGCCGTTTGTGAAAGACAAAACTTATCACACGAAAGAACTAGGAGAGTACTTAAGAAAACTTTTCTCAAATATAACGTACACGGCAGAAGAAGAGACCTTCATGACGCAGCTCGTCAGTGCCTGGAACTCTTTCACTAGGAATGGGTAAGTGCTTCATGTCTGCGTCCTTACTGAACTACAGCGTGCACACGAATCCGGATGAAGCCTCTAAAGTGACCGCATAAATAGGCTTTACCATTTACTAGAGAGGTGCCCACAGGTGGTGGAAACATCGCATGAACTTTTCAAAGAACAAACTTACCCATGGCGCCCGTCTGCTTTGCACGCATCCTCTGACTGGCGCAATAGCCGACACGTGGCGGCAGCGGCCCCGGCGCAAGGTTATCGTCCGTTGGCGCCAAAAGCAGATGTCAAATAGCGAAAATTACTCAACGAACCATCGGTTTTATTTGTTTTTGTCCAGTTAATGTGGTTTATTGAGCGCGTTGCGTTTTTGACTATAAACATCGTCTGCTTTTGACGCCACCGGGCGGCAAGCTTGCTAAGAGACCTCTACCGCAATCTGTCGGTTGTTGCGCCAGTCAGAGGGTGCATGGATAGAAGTTATCGTTCTGTTTATTATGCTTCTTAACCAGGTACGTTTGTTGTTTAAAATTTGGTGCAATGCTGCCGCCACATTCGGGCACCTCTATGGTAATTCGTAGCGCGATACGCTGCCATGCGGTGCCCGATTTATACGCGATACGTTACAAGGCCAATTTAAGCGGTCACTTTAAAGGCTTCATCCGGATTAGTGGGCACGCTGTAGTTAGTAGTTTCTTTTAACGCCGGTCACTCTGCTTCATGATATCATATAAATTATATTGATTTGGTGACTTCTAGGCTGACGTTTAGAACTCCCTTCTAAATGAGTTTTCTATTTACTACGGCTGATGAAGTCCGTCTTACCATAAATTACAGAAATGAGCTTTGTTTTGACGGGTGGAAGACATCATAATTTATAGCTAATTGGGGATTCTAGAGGAAGTGATAAACGAAATGTTTTTCGATAATTATTAAGCAATCATATTTTTGTACAATATAATATTTACATTATATTGACTTCGTGTCAAAGTCGTCATCCAGGTTCTCTGTAAAGGGGTCATGCAACGATATCTAAATAGAGTGCTTCTCACTTAACACAAGCTAACTACCACTAGTGTAGCCCAAGCATTCTCACACGCACGCAACGCCTTTGCTGCTACCCGACTCGGACGATGACACGACGCACTGGCTCAACAACACGTAGCCATTTATTCACCGTCATCGCCGGCGCCGCAATCCCAAGAGCCCCTGCGCATACGCTGCGACGGCCTTTTAACAGTGGCGGAGCGCCGCTCGCGTGGCCAGTTGGCTTTGGCTCCCTCGAGGAGGAAATGACCTCTGACGATTTGGCAGATGGGCAACCTGGACCAACGCTTTAGATCCCCAGGTTGCCCACAAGCGTTACGCCATAAAAGGAGTTCTCGGAATCTCCGCTCTCGCGCATCGTCAGCGCCTATCAAAGCTATGAACACGCACTCTTGCTATTCTCAGAAAAATGAGAATAAAACGTCACGACTGGTGTCAGCGCGGGAGAATATACCTGGCAAGCTTGCAATTGCACGCGCTGCCCACACGAGCGACACGCGCTTGGCGGCCGAAATATCTTTTTTGTGACATAACGACTGGTCGGAGGTTTTCCGTGAATTTTTGAGTTTAGATACTTCGGGGATAACGAATGTGATATTCAAATTCACGTGATAAAAATACTACAAAATTCACCTCTAACTCGTTTTTTTTTCTTCAATTACCTGTTCAGCTTCCCTTTCAGGATTGAAGTAGGCAAAAGGCATTCCGCTAAATAAATAAATCCCAAATAAAAATTATACTCGTCTTGACCGTCCTAATAAGCCTGGGAAACACATACCGCGTCGCGCGGGGATCATGCGTACGTTAATATGACTTGCAATACTTGGTTACTGGAAGCGTTTGGTTAGTTCGGATCCGTTGCAGGCACTCATAGGTTCCCTGGGTTTATAAAAACGACAAAGACAACTGTAGGTCTGTTTTTAAGAGCGCAGCCCTTAGGCGCCCGTTTCCCGCATGAGCGGCGTCGGCGTAACCGCGCGGTGCATTATGGAAAACGTTCCATATTGCACCGCGGTGACGTTGCGGCACCGCGCCGAAACGTCGCGTGACGACGCCCGTTTCACGCGTGAAAGAGGGAGGAGGGGAGGAGGAGAGGGTGCGGATGAGGAGAAGGAGCTTTCCCTCCCCTCCTCCTTCTCAAGATCTGCGCTCTAAATCGGCGTTACAGGAAGTTGTAAACGTCTTTCTTTTTTTTTTACCTCTAGTTAGTGGCGTCGTGAGATGAAGTGGGGAGCTACGCGTCATCATGCGATAAAGAGCTCAGCGAGCCTACGGTCGCCCACTACCACTGGCTCCCCTGAGTGATACTTAGTCCAGCTGATTTCGTTCCTAATCGCCTTCCCTTCGCAGTGCCGTCGGTACCAAGCATGGGCGTCGGTCTGTGGATCGCACTGCCCGGTGTTTGATTCCCAATGCACCGCCTGGAAAATCTAGATAATTACAATTACTTATGCTTATTCATGATTAAATACGATTAAGTGTGTTTCCAATGTTGGATTTATTTGGTATACTTTAACTTTACAATGTGAAGCAACCCGAGACTGAGGGATACGAGAGTTGACACCAAGACTCTTGGTGTCCACTTGTCACCACTTTTGGTGTCAACTTTCGCATTCCCCAGTCTCCAATTGTTTCAAAATTTTGGTACACACCAGCTCACTTCCGCACTATAAATGCATTTCGTTTGTTTAAAAACAGGCATAATAACATGAAACATAGATTGGGGTAGCGGTCGCCGTGCTCAGGCATCTCATCACATTTTAGTATTCTACTAAAAAGTATTCTTGTGAAACTAAATTTATGCTTCCGTATTACTCGTAATTATCCACGCAGAAAGCCAGTAATCCCAGATTCTGACATTGACTGGCCGTTGTACAAGGCGGAAAGTTTTAAGCTGACGCACCTTCGCCCCGGAAACTACAAAATTGCACGGGACCAATCCAGGAATATTTGCGAGCTGTGGAGGCCCTTCCTACTGAAGAAGTAAGTTGCCGTTTTTTTTTTTCAGCCACATGCCTGAGCTTTTATGCCAGTTAATTAATTTCCAGCTCCTCTATAATGAACCCTGTTTTTTTTTTTACTTCTCAAGTGCATAAAATACCTTACGGTAAATGATTTGTTTGTTATTTGTTGGGAGCTAGTTGTTTCTGACAAGTAGTAAAAACATTAAGGAGAATGGTATTTTAGTTTCTCTCTTGAACTATTATCCCTACCAGCAGATGCTCAATAGGTGTTCGTTAATCAGTTCGGCGTTTGTTTTTGTTTTTTGCATAATATAGATCCCTTAAGTTAGCACAAAGTTACTTAAATTTGTATATCTTAAAAAAACGTTATCCGTAATAATTAGGTATTTATTGAGCAATGAATATCTTAATTTTTGTAGAAGGAGCATTTTTAAACAAGGACACTGCGAGTTAAAATCCCCCTCCCTCGGCTTTAGCATAGTCTCGTTGCACCCGTATGCTTTGTGCATCTTACCTTGTGTATGGGAATACCCCAGATTTGCTGTCTTGCTGCAATTGATAAATTACTCTTGCGCTGGTGACGCAGACGTCTTTTTTCGACAAATTTTTGTTTCTCTTTACATAACCGTGCCTACTTCTTGTGTCTGATCAAGCACTCCATCCTTTACTTCCAGGGGAAATTCCACGACACCGCCTCCGCAGACTTCTTTACTCTCCAAGACAGGGCAAACAAAAACTCCACATAATCCTCAAATAAGTAATTCGCTGAAGCCCCAGGAAAAGGGTTTGAATTCTTCATCATCGAGAAAGCTTCACATCTTTCCACTTGTTTTTTCGGCAATATACTCCTTCGCATCGAATTTTAGATGCTAAACTACAAACCTCTTATAGACGACTTTTTTTAAAGGGATCGACGCTTCTGTTATATCTTAAAAGTACACTCAGTTGTTGATGGTTTGAATACAATAACTGATGTCGAAGAAAAATGCTTCGTATTCCACAGTTATTTGTGTTTTAATAATCATAATAAGAATAATAATTTGTTTATTTAATGTGCCCCAAAACAACCACGCGGGTCTTCACACTGGCGCACACAAGACAAAAAGAAGAAACACAACACACGCAAAGCTTAAAATGTACAAATTAGCATGACTACAAATAGGTCGCACACTTCACACAAAATGTAATAGAGTTTCAACTTTCAACTATAGACTTTCCAAGTTCCGGCGAAAAACTGGGAGATCTGTAAAGATGTCCAAGCTAGACGATGCGATTGTATTAAATGAAATTTGCATACGAGACAGTGGTGAGAGTTTAGACATGAATTGAATATAAAAGACAGTCATATTTTTCGTAACGCGACAAGGAACATGAAAATCGACAGAATTCAGAAGTTGATTAGCATCAGTCCAACCATTTACCACCCTCTTCAAAAAAGTCAGATCACGCTCGTGATCTGACTTTCATTATGATGAAAGCGTCGCTTTCATCATAATGAAAGCGACGCTGAAAGTGTCTATCATATAAAATGCGTATTATTCTTTTTTGCACTGATTCAATACTTAAAGACCGTGTACTTGTTAGAGAATTGCAAACAACAGAGGCATATTCAAGCCGTAAACGAACTAAAGCACAAAATAAACGAATCATACAAGCAGGGCGTCTGAACTTTTTAGTTATACGAGATATGATACCAAGAGTTTTCATCGCACGGTATCATATCAACAAAAATATTTATTCAATACAACCTATACGGCCGAAGTTCAGAACATGATGTCAAAACTCTCGGTTAATATGTGTAACTCCTGCTTTAGCGTCAAACAAAAAGTTTTGACATCCCATATGAATAATACTGAAGAGAGGTCTCCTTTCTAACACAGAAGAAGTTAAGAAATGTTGATTCAAAATTAGTTTTTATACTCATACCACAAGTTGACGTCAGCAACCATCAAGTCCCAGCTGTTTGATTACTATTATGAACTAGTTATTTTTGAATATTCTTTTTATTTAATTCATACTGATTATCCGGTGGATTTAAAATTGAACACGTTCAATATTTTTATATGTATGTAAAGCACGTACACGCTGCCACGAAACGTTCCTTCTTCGTTGTTACTTTTATATAAAAAAGGCTTTGTCTGTCTGCGGCGATATGCATTACATGATTAATGTAATTTACTGAACAATCATACTTAAAATATTTAACAGCTCCACAAAACCAAAACGTGCTAAGAAGTTCAATTTGCAGTCGATATCATCGTGTCTGCATATATAGGGTAATCCAAGTCACCAGGCTCTATCTAAAATGGACCGTGAAAATTGACGCTTGCATGTCGCTATTTATACTTTTCGACCAAAGGTGTATATCAAAGGTCGGTTTTTTTTCTTGTAAAATTACAAAGCGCAGCTCTTTTTCTGTAAAAAATAGGGCCAAGAAACTTGACACGGTCTACGACGGGCGGCGACGCAGACGACGAAGTTCAGTAGCGGGGTGTGTTTGGCGTTCGTATTGATAGATGGCGTCGGGAGCAGCGTCCGAAGGTGCAGCCGACCAGCGAAAGAAAGCAGACGACATGCAGACGAAATCCGCTGGCAGCAAAAGCGCCTTTGTTATGCCGACGCGTTTTTTTTTTCTTTTTTACTTTAAGTTTTGCTTTTATTGCCCGCAATTATTTTTAACCAAAGGCACATTTCAAAAAGATTATGTTCATTTTAATAAACCACGGTGGTCGCGAGCCGTCACGACAAGGAGGTAGCACCATCTATCAATACGAAAGCCAAACACACCCCGCTACTGGATTTGGTCGTCTGCGTCGCCACCCGCCGTAGACTCTGGCAAGTTTCTTAGCCCTATTTTTTACAGAAAGAGAGCTACGCTTTGTAATTTTACAAGAAAAAAAAAAAACCTGTGAAGTACATCTTTGACGAAAAGTTTAGATGGCTACGTGCATGCGTCGACTTTTACGGTGAATTTTATATCGAGCCTGGTGACTTGTGTCACCCAATATGTCAAGAAATATTGCTTCTTAATAATGTGTTCATTACATATTTTAAATTCATAAACCTCAAACTTAAAAAAAAACAATTGTGCGCGAAGGTCTCATAAACTATTTCGCATATCAAGGCATGCCTCCCTCATGCGGCGTCCGCGAAAGAGCATTGCCATGTTGAAAACAGCGCTGCTATGCTGTACGGAGACAATGACGGAGATTAGCCATAAATTAAAATTGGTCAGTAAAAAGGTACTGCAGCTTTTTCAAAGTGGCATTGGTTGAAATTCATGGAACACTAGCACTTCCAAAGATTGGTGAGATTCGCCGCTCATGAAAGGTTTGCGGGAAGAAGAGAGAGAAATAGAAATGCGCAGTAATGGTTGTAGCTGCATAGTTACGTGAACGGGCGTTTCGCGCGCTTTTGAAAGAACTTTCAGTGAGGTAAGGCATAAAGGCATTTACTGCTCGTTGTGCCGTCTGCTCGGTAAAAAGAAAAAGTCAAGGGAATGCGGCCCTCTCATTTCGTCATTTACTTGCTCTAGGAATGATTAGAGTGTGATGATATCTTACGGCATGCACGGCAGGAGCGTGCTAAGACACCTGTGAAGGTAATATCGCTGCACTACATAGCTTCTACTATTCAAAAGTGATTTGAAAAAAATATTCGAAACTTTAAAAAATTTAGATGATATTTCAAATGACAATCTGGTTTCGGTCGGAACATTGACAGCTCATCTGGTGGAAGATCGGCTAGATGGGCTTGCAGCCGAAGAAAGCTCAGAGCACGAAATGATTTGGAATTGCAATAGTTTAAAAAGTGAAACGTTTTTTTGACCTATCAAAGCGGGTAGGAGACATAGAATTGTAGCTGAACTCTAAGTGTTCTCGGCATTTATTTTTTTATTTGCATGAATATCTGCACCGCCGTTAGGCCTTATGCAGGGGGGTACAGGAAACATCATGCAATAACAATACATATTCATGCAATAGATAAACGGAAGCAACAATAGAATATACATTTTTAATCGCGAATACAGATTTGCAGTTTATCATAAAAGAGATCATTATCACTAATAGATACAATTTCTTCCCTAAGTGTATTCCACTCTCTAATTGTATGAACAAGAAATAAAAATGAAAAACAGTCAGTATTGTAACGAAATTTCTTGGTGTCTTTTTTTAATGATTCCGTCTTGCAGATGCATAGTGTGGCTAAAAAATGTAAAGACTTCTTTCAATGCTAGTCCGTCTGTAATATATGTTGTGAAAGAATTTCACAGCATACAACCTCCAGAACAATATTCCATATAACATCTTCGGAGAAGTTCCCACGTATCACCAAGGTGATAATTTCAGCCTGTGATGAAACCAAAGTAGACTTAAAGCACAGTACCGATGAACATTCGTTCGTCAAATTTTCTTTTAGACTAAACGAGCTGATGTATCTGCCATTTACTTTTATTGTGTGGCTCTTGAAATCAAGGGAACAGCCATTTTTCTTTAAAATATCAGATTCATAATTATATTTTGTATCTATTTATAAACAACTACTTTGCAATTCACTGGGCACGTAAAAGTAATAAAAGTTACATGACGCCGTCATTGGTGCCAATTTTTTTCTAACAGGCACTTTTTGTATAATCACACCCGATTTGACAACCGTAGCGCTGGCTCCGTTCTCAATCAACGTTTTTCATCAAAAACCTTGCTTTTTCTTGTTGACAAAAAGCCATCATTCTTGACACGTGGGTCCTGAGCCCTAACCCTTTGGAGAGGCTCTTTTGCTTAGGTTTCTGCCGAGCGTTGACCCGCAAGCTCGGCTGAAACTCGGTTTCTGCTTCTCAACGTTCATGGCTTCCAATCCCATGTCAACTGCAATACCTATCAATTTGACATTTTTGGTTGTTGCAGCCAAGGGTTCTCTCCCGCTGAAGCCGGGGATAGCCTTTGATGCGATTGCACTTGTCTATTATCGGCTTTTGGGCAGTTTGCCGATTAATATCGTGGAGCGGAATTCAAAATAAAGCAAACAGCATGTCTGAACATTTCGCCATCGGTTGCGAAGTGTCAAGCTGCCCATCTCTCTTATAACAGTTATACCTCAGAAACTTTCGAACGAGCATTTTCAAATACAACTAAAAATAAGATTAAAAGCTAAGAGCAACTGAAGCAGCCTAAATTTAGAAACGATAGAAAAACAGAAAATGTTTGTTGGCTCCACTTCAGTTGTCACACTTGACTGTAAAGTGTTTTGTTATCGATTGTTAGGTCATTTGGGTTTGCTTAGTGTAATGCGAGAAGAGAAAGAAGACTATACGGTATGAGCTGGAGGCTGAAAGCATAATCGAACATTCTCTGTATTTAGGTAAATAATTCGCGCTTATATAATACAAGGGTTGTGCTTTGGCGAACTTCACCGCTAAAGATAATTCAACAATTTCTGTAGCACATAGTGCCGAAACTTTGGAACGAAGACAGAACTGGCTAAGTTGACTTACGAACATTGCTCATCGCCGATAATACTGCCGCAGCATCCTGTGCCGAAGATAGACACAGGCTGTTTCAAAGAAAGCATGTTGTCTGATGAGAGCAAAATATCTGAGTCATTAAAAGGCCAACTATAGTTTTGATACTGCAGAATTGGCTACCTTGATATCCCTCCTCGAACGATTGAATACAAGCAACAAGTAGATTAGTAAGATTAACACAAAGATCGAAGATTATGTATGTGATAAAGGCCTCGTTTCGGAATACATCACTGCACTTGAGTATGGCGACTAGGCCACGCTAGATTCACTGAATGTTCCCAGAGTACCGAATCCCGTTCAGTCCGCTTACAAAAAAGTCAGTCTTGCAGAATCCAGTTCTAATTAGCTGGTTTAGCCCGTGGCAGAAGTTTTCAGCCGGCCATTTTGTGGATCGACCCAAAACAACAACAAAACGTATATAAAACGTTTCAGCGTTACCACGGCTGCGGTGGGTACACGCGAATAGGAGCTCTGGGCATGTATGAGTTAGGACCGAACGGTAAGGTGCGTTTATTTTCTCTGGCTTTTTTGTTTATATCAAGTAGCCACTAGTCTGGTTTGCCGAAAAAGATTGCCGGCTCGTTTGCTCGCTCCGGTTGCTCTGGTGCTGCGTTTCAAACTCTACGTGTCAGACGCTGAGACTAACACGGGACTTCGATATGTTCCGAGGAGATAAAGCTAGACAATACAGAAACGAGCAAGTCACGCATCACTCGGAACGAAGGAAATAACTTTAATAAAACCAATCCAGTGTCGCCACAGCCCTGTAAAATGGATTGAAGAGCTCGCGCGAGAACGAACGCTACACAGTACGCACTTCGCTTCGACCGGAGAGGGCAGCGTCATATAGGGGATGGGATGAAGCAGGCTTCGAGCGCGACTGCTGCGCCACGACTCGGTTCTAAGACGAAGCTTGTGAGTTTCGGTACGCTTATAACGTCGTATAAATTAACTTATTAAACCGATTATGAAAGGGGGCCAGGAAGCCTTCAGTGACTCTAGGCCACGCAATTGATTGCTCTTTTGCGTAAAAACTCCCCGGCAAAAATAAATAAAACAAAATAACAGCAACGCCGCATATTACATAGCGGCCGACAATTCTGAGCAACAAAAGAGCCCCGATTCATAGAACGAGTGGAGTCGAGCTTGCCAAGGTACAACTCCCTTGCTCCAACAGCGACATCGCAAAATACCTTTTGTGAGCAATTTTTTAGTACAGTACATGAGAACGACAGCGTCTCTCATAGCCAGAATTTATAGTACCTACAAGCACTTTTTACCCGACTAGCGCTTACAGCGATGGCATGTCTACAAGCCACTGACTCATGCTACAATGGAGCGATCAAGATCCGTTTTGATCGACTCGTTGACAAACGATTGAACAAGGTCGTCTGGAAAAACTGCGAAGGCTGCCTTTCATCATTTTGTAAAATGACATCAAGAATTTACGCTGGATGTACAGTCAGAACGGAATGAAACCCGAACGCCGGAACTCGTTTCCATCGACACAGGCTGCTCCACCTGGAGGGCTTCTGGGAACTAATGAAAATGCGCTGGGGTGCGAGGGTGCGGGTCCTACTAAGATATGCTCGACCCTCGCGCGGCGCGTCTGGGACTTCCGCGTTTCGCTGGTGGCGCGCTGTAAAAGCTTATTCACACGATGCATCTTTTCAACGCGCCACAGTTTAGCGAAACCAAGATTTCGCGAAATCGGCCTGTTTACACGTGGAATTTGACGCGCGAAACCTGTGACGTATTGACTCACGAGAATTTCGCCAAACCTTGTCATCTGCACCAGGAATACCAAGCGTTTCGCATCAAAATAATATGAAGAACGCACAGTGCGAAGAGACAGTCTGTTTTATTAATACCACTCAATGAACTTCGTCAGATTCGGCTCAATGGGGTTACTAGTCCTGCCAAACCCGGAAAGACCGCGAACGTCAAAGAACAGGCAGATTATCTCAAAGCATTTCGGACATTTTCGCACCGCTAATCAAGAAAGTTATCCCCACTCATCATGTTTATATGCGGTGCTTGCACTCATCGCGACTGTTCATGAATCTGCAACGCGCCACCAACCCGTACTGTAGGCGCCGTTCACACACAGCCAACCGAGTAGGACCAAGACTCGTCACCCGTATACGCACCACTTCTCCGCATTTCGCTCGCCACGCTTGTTTGTTTTCTTTCGGCTTTGGCTCGGATACGGAATCGGCCGAAAATCAGACTCCTCCAAAAGCTCGCTCCTCCTCGAAGGTCAGACGTCATAGCGAAGTCGAGCGGCCATTGGCAGCGTCCGCGTTTCTCCTTCGGGTGATTGACAGGCCTCGGTGAGGTTTCAGCGAAAAATTGCTCCAGAAGCGAGGAACACGCGCCACTTTTTTCGGAGGCGCGCCACTTTTTTCGGAGGCGCGCCACTTTTTTCGGAGGCGCACCACTTTTTCGATCGCGTTCATAAGGGGAATCTGTTTCCCCAAACCTAGTTTCGCGACACAAGATTTGCCAACAAGATGCATCGCGTGAATAGACCTTAAGCGCCGTCACTCGGGGTGCTTTTGTGTCGCCGCACTGTCGCCCGGTCGACACCTGCGGCTTGCGCGCGGCGCGAGAAGGTTCATGCTAGGAGCAGCAGCAAGCTGTTTGCGCGCGCGGCAGCGGAGAACGCTTATGGTGTCTTTTCCTTCTGGCGTGGGCAGTTTTTATTGTTTGTTATACGTATCTTAATTTCATAATTAGCAGTACTTATAGCAAAACGGAATGACATACCACACAGAAGAACAAGTTGGGACGCATGACAAGTGCTGACACCCAACTGAAGGTTCCTACTACAAATATTTAGTATATAATATATGAGCACAACCACACGGCCACTCCCAGAGCTTGGCCATTAACCTATCTTGTTCTTCAGACTGGTATTCCTCGCTGCGAATGCCATAATGCAGGTCTACTAACTCGCGCCCTCAGCAAACATTTTCCTTAAGTGTAGTGACTTGGTCCTTGAACAATACATCACTTTGTGCAGATTCTGGTCCGATTTGGCCAGCGCACCCATTACTTATCGCTTTGTGTATCGGATGCCGAGCGATATCTTTTCAGCGCTGTCATTAATTATCGCTTTGTGTATCGCAAGGGCGAAACTAAAGTTTCGTGAATTTCGTGAAATATTGCAATTTTCACGAAATTTTCGTGAAATTTTCATTTCACAAAATTAAAATTTTGTGAAGAAAAAATGAAATTTCGTGTACAGAGGATCCGTAGTGCTTGATGACGCGTCACCGGAACCACGCGGAGGCTCCAGTGAACAACTTGCCACGCGCGGTTTCTGAGAGTGAAACTTCATAGACGGCGAAATAAAATTCCTTTAATAACACAACCATACTCTTATATAAAAAAAAAAGCTGCTGCAACAGCTTGACGCGAATGCCTCTGTTTTTATAAGCGATGCGCATGTTTTCGTGCGAGGTTATTAGTCGATTCTTACAAAAAGCGTGGAATTGCTCGCTGACGCTGTCTTTGGTAACCCCCGATATGCGCGGCGTATGAATTCCGGAGCGGAATAAATTCATCACCCTGTCTGAGCAGGGCCTATCGCAAAGAGCTATAGCCGGAGTCGACCGGGCGACAGTGCCCGCCCGGAGTCAACCGGGCGACAGTGCGGCGACACAAAAGCACCCCGAGTGACGGCGCTTACACAGCGCCACCGGCGAAACGCGGAAGTCCCAGACGCGCCACGCGAGGGTCGAGCGCATCTTATGGCGAATTCGGGTGGTCAATCACCGGCGAGCCCACGCCGGTGGCAGAGGCAATCAAAACCGCGCCAGCGGCGCACCACGTGACCCTCCCCACCCGAACACAAAGCGCCGGCAAATGGCGTTTTCGTTTGCCTGGGTCGCGCGTGAACTTTGTTAACTTCTTTCTCGATTATTTTATGATACAATACGCACGCTGTAGGCATCAGCAACATATATTCGGACTCTGAGATGTGGGTAAACATATTTTAATATATTTTGTCTGGATTCCCGATGAACTGTTGCCATCTTACAAGAATCCCAGAAAGCTCACCAGCGTCGCTGTTTATATTCCATTTTCTTGTTATCCCCTTTTTTTCTGGAATCCTCAGCATTTGCATTTGGCCCAGCCTTTAAAATAGTAAGGCGCGTTCAAGTGTCTAGCTGCAGCACTATCAATACATTTTTTTACAGCGGTGTAATAACACGCTGTGCCCCATAGCCAACTAATCTTACGCAAGCTCCCTTTAAAATATTTTATCCTTATCTCTGTTGCTCTTGCTGTCTTTTCTCGAACCACAGAGGGGTGTCTGTCTCAATGGCTTCGTTTTCTACTCGAACCCGCTATCGGCGAGCATTGTTTCGTTTGGTTCCCTTCCTCGAATCGGATATGACGATACCGGATACAGTCTGGCAGACAAGCTGCCCAACCTCTTGAAGCTCGGGCAAAAATTGTGCCGGTAAATTGCCGGCACACGCCTGAGAAGCGCCACTCGAACGGCGCGCACTCGCCAGCCTTTGACCACGCGAACGCCCTTGCCGGAGATATGGCAAAATATTTTGCCGGGAAATGACCACCCGAATTTGCCATTAGTAGGACCCGCACAGTCGCACCCTGGCACATTTTTATTAGTTCCCAGGGGCCCTCCAGGTGGAGCAGCCTGTGTCGATGGCCCACGCGTACCGGCGTTCGGGTTTTATTTCCGTGCTGACTGTACAACCACATTCATACAAACATCCCTAAACTGAAGACTTTTGGGACCGGATCGAAGACTTATTCAGGAATGACAAACGTCCAGCTCAAGGCCTTTCCGAAGGACCTGGTAGCGGAATACTATTGAGAAGCTAGCTCGACTTCTTCAGCAACGCGGACCAAACCCATCTCTACAACACCTGAAGCAGCAAGGGATTTAAAGAGCCACTCAGCTATTTTGGTATAAGCAGTCTCACCTGCTGAGGGGAGCCTTCCAAGATTCTGAGATTTTCGCGAACTGATATAAAAAGTAGATAAAAAGCTGGAGGAACTAAGACGCGTCAGGAATGAACGCGACAAAACGAGACAGGTCAAATTCTGCTACCAACACAACCAGCAGCTTCCGGTATGCAAACACTAAACCTGGCTGCCTCTTCTGCAGAACAACTCAACGGATAACAGCTAAGCGATTTTGGACGACCAAACACCTTTCACCGAAGTTCTTGGTTGAAACTGCTCCAAGGTGGCTGCAATATCGAGGTAATAATCAGCCGCTCGCGAGTTTGAACGGATGCCAGTTTCATCACTATCGATGCACACCACGGCGCTGGTGTCTTTTAAGCTTCCTGATGTGAAAGCAGTAACCTTGAGAAAAGAAAAGAAATATAATGATTTTATATTTTATGTACAAAGGACAAAGTTCTCAGGAAGTATGTTGCCCATTCCAGGCCCAGAGTAAAGGAGGTGAGAGATTGTCAATAGACACGCGCTCCGTTTTTTATTCCTTATTTAAATACCGATTTCTTGGTAAAGCAACTTGTTTTTAAATCGCCTTTGCAAAATTTGGCATGGCTAATTGACGCTAACAAGATGTGTATAGATAGCTTTATATTTTCTCCCCTATTTATTACATCAACCTTTAGACATAACACAACCTCGAGACTGCAGGTAAGCAAGAGAACACAAGAAAATTTCGATTTTGTCTTTCTGTCATCTGCAGAAGTAGGGTTGATGACAGAAATAAATATTAACAGAAAGAGGGTTGACGAACTTTCTGTTCATCAACCCTTTTCGTCTAAATGTATCTTTATAACCGAGTAAATGATATGAAGGTTTTTTTTTTTTTTTTTAAACGTGCTGTCCCTGCGCCGCTAACATGTTGTATATCCCTACAAGTGTATACCCAAGCTGTATAATCTTATCATTTCGAAATAGTGTGACAGATTTATGAAACATGCAATTGAGCGAGTGATATGTCAATTAAATTTGATAAATTAAACAGTTAAACATTCTTGCTCGGTGCACTGCCCCAAGTTCCTCGTATGCATACCTACAGGTCCTGCGTGTGGGGTTGGGCAGATACACTCTAAAATGGAAAACACATAGAAAACAGCTAAAATACTGATACTGAAATGCATATGTACAAAAATACCGCAATACGCATCAAAAATACATTTGAACATTATAAAGGCATTTGGAAACGCAAGTGCAAATATAGATTTGGTACTAATATACGCTAATTTTAGAGTAAAATAAGGAATAGTATAACGTTTGTTTTAACCAGGTAGGCACTAAGTTTTGTATTTTATATAAGCCGCCAGTAACTCGAGATATTCAGTTTTAGCTTATTAACATTAGCATTCCACGATAGGTCCTCGGAAAACCATATACCCAAAAATGTTTGATCTCTTACTTGCTCTAATAAGGTGCCATAAAACGTTATATTGATAGAGCTGCAATCTCGTTTCTTTACTGGTCTAAAATTGCATACTAAGTTTTACTTGTATTTAAACTTAAACGATTGATTTGTACCCAATTTGATAGGTTCACCAGGTAGGCATTTGCAGAATTTTCTAAGCACTCTTTTGTAAAGTCAGAGAAAAATACGTTTGTATCGTCCGCAGACATTATTAACTGAGGAGAGCCTGGTATAATTGCTATATCATTAATATATACAAGGAAGAACAGAGGCCCCAGGATAGAACCCTGCGGAACGCCGTTTTGTATTTTCATTGATATATTGATATAAACATATTGATAGCGATTTATAAGATAGGATTTGATTAGTTTTAATGCGACTCCTCGAACTCCGCAAGTTTTAAGCTTTTCTAGTAGAATATTGTGTTGGACAGTATAAAAAGCTTTTCGTAAGTCTAGGAATAGGCCAAGTGTATACAACTTATTTTCAATATTTTCTACATTCTTTTCTTTTATTTTAATCAGTACTAGTTGAGCAGACTTTTTTTTCTGAAATTCATATTGAGCCTGTGTTATTATTTGATACTTCTGAAAAAAACTGGTTAGCCTATCTTTATAATAACTCTCTCAAAGATCTTCGAAAAAACTGGTAGGACTGAAATTGGTCTATAATTATCTATGGTGGTCATACCACCTCCCTTGTACACGGCAATAACTTTGGCTATTTTTAACTTCTCGGAAACTTCGCCAGACGCAAGTGTGATACTTATTAGATGAGATAATATAAGGCTAATGATGCTCACGGTGTGCTTAATTGATAAGTATTTTATTTCGTCATCTCCAGCGGCAACATCATTTTCTAAATTTCTAATGATTCTGTCGATTTCCAACGGTGTCGTTGGAAAAAAAACATGATTGATTCTAGTTCATTTTTTCCGAGCACGCATTTCTTCATATCTGCATTTTCCCCTGTATGCGTTCCTACGTTAACGAAGTGCAGATTCATTTCATCTTCTAGTTATTTCCCGGTTACGTTTACATTATCTGTCATTATTTTTCCCACCGTACATTGGGCTTGGTTTCGCTTCGTTCAGTTGTTTATCATGTCCCATACTTATGATCATTGTGAATATGAAGAAATTTATTTTGATGGTAATCACATTTCGACTTTTTAAGGTCGGAGTTTAGTTTGTTTCAGTATTTTTGTTTTTAGTTCAGCCAACATATTGGAATCATGACACTGAATAATAGCATGATATATTTTCTTTTTTCTTTTATCCTTTTGTATACGTCGCCAGTTATTCATGGTTTTCTCATTTTTTTACGTCCGGTTTTACTTCGCCGTAAAGGAAAAGCTGCATTACAGCAGTGTTTAAATTTAGCCACGAAGCTTTTATAGGCATCTAAAGTGTTATGCTCTTCGTAAATGTCATTCCAGTTTTCTTGCTCTATAAGGACGCCAAAATTACTTAGCATTTCTTCATTTCTGGTCCGATGCCAAAAGATTTCTGTGCAATTGTGTGTTCCTTACTTAAAGACGATCCTAAGAAGAAGATAGGCAAATGGTCACTAATATCGTACAAACGTGCACCGGCTGTAGTGTGACTGTTATCAAAGTTTGTAATACAGACGTCAAGAGACGTTGCATTGTCTCCGGTCACCCTGGTTGGTAGTGTTATTACATTGCTACAGGCATACTGGTGTGTGACATCGCGGAATTCTCTCGCATTTAGATCGTCTGAAATTGTATCTATGTTTAAATCTCCGAGAATGAAAGATGACGTTGTTACAGTTCCTAGATAACGTAGTGCACTATCAAGAAAAGCCATAAATTCAAACATTATGCCGGAAGGTGGTCTGTACAAAACAGCCACTACTATATTTGAAATGTTAAACAACCTTTCAACATTTTCGCCTATTCTGGTTAAATTATCAATTACTTGATACTGGAAGTGGTTTTTCAGATAAAGGGCTATACTGCCAACTTTCTTTTCTCTGCTAAGACTTTCACACGTGTGCCCCTGAAGTGGCGGTGTTCCTCTGTAACCTCTGTAACATCTGTAACCTCTGTTCCATAGCGGGTATGTAAAAACGAGCGACGATTCTAAGCAAAATCAGAATCGAAAGGAATGTAGAGTGTGTTCAAGGTTCGTCAGCATTCTGGTGAAGCTTATATATTGCTGATATGCACGCCATGTCACTATAGGAAAATGATCCCGTCGTGCACCTTTACGAGCGGTCAAAAAAGTTATTCGGAACGTAAAGAATAAAGTACGTGGGCTATAAAAGCTGTATCTTTTTATTATTTCCTATATTGGGAAGCTTTTATCGGAAACCTGTTTCCTGGCTGCTCCCTAATTTCAAAAATGTCGCGCCTGCGGGTGACCTTTTGAACGCAGAACAAGCATCTTCGCACATATTCATGAGCAGAAAGAATAAAGCAGTACTTATTTATCGGAAATCGGGCTATATTACGTGGCGTTCAATTAATTTTGATCGTCCACATGCACAGGGAGTTACTGATTCAGCGTTACTGCGTAGTTCTCGTTGTCTCTTGGTTTCCACATCCCCGTCGTTTCGTTTGGCACTTATATCCCCCATGCTGGAAAGCGCCGACGCCGTGTAAGCGCTAACAGTGTCTGACAGTGCACATGAATACATGTACGAAGTCAATCATTTCAACGAGAGCTCGATGGTCTCACGTCCCCTCGCGCTCTCGTCTCCTCCTTTCTCTCAGTTTTTGGCTGCATAACCGACAATGAAAGAAGGAGCCTATCGACAACAAAATGTGCAACACAAATAAGAATAAGAAAGCATCGAAAATTATATTTTATTATTCTTATTTGATGCATCCGACAGGTACACTGCGCAAACGTTTATCTAAGACTTGTCACCTCGGTGTTAATTAAGACTTAAGTTGGCGCAAATAGAGTCCCACCTTCCTTGCTATCATCTTGGTATTCTGCAAGACATCAACACAATTGATTTGAGAAATTTTCAACATGGTGCATCACATGTAACTCAGATCCTACCTTTCCTATGCGTCTAATCCTAAGATGTCTTGCTGAATTGAATTTAAAATTACAAATAGTCGTTATACGTTTACACCTCAATCAGATCCCCACGTTAGATTTTTATAACCCCTTAAAAATTCCCGGCCAAAGAAAAGAGATACAGAAGCATTCCATGAATTTCTACGAACGTGCTTATATATATATATATATATATATATATATATATATATATATATATATGGTATAGGCTGGTCAATATTGCACTGCCATAGCCAATGGCTTATCGGTATTTGTGTCGCCTAGGCTATAAACCCGCGACCCTTTTTTTGCATTGCAGAGGTAGGAAAGTGGAAAAGAGTCATTTATGCGCTCGCTCGGGGCGAGAATTTTATTTAGCCAACTTCATGGGGCGTACGTCGCCGGTGCTTTATAACCGCGATCACAAGTACATCCTTAGCTGCCTATAGGACTATTCCAGTTTTTTTGCCGGCTGCTCTCCCTTCGCATTGCCTTACCTCGGCGTTGAAAACTTAATTCCGTTTTTTAGATTTAATTATTTTTGTCTTTTCCAGTGTATTTTGTATGTATATGCATTCCGTAGCGTTAACGTCTTCTACTTTGTCCGTGCTCCTGCCATGTTTGTATTTCTTTCTGCGTGCTCTATTTTTTATATTTAATGTTTCTTTGCATATTTGTCATTGTGGACGAAGTGACTTCTACTCTCAGTTTTACGAGAGTCTGTTGCGCTAGAAAGTCGTCTATTGGACTCGAATGAAGTCTCGAGAGGGCTGCTTCGACTGCCAGTGCACATGCCATCAGTGTAGGCAGATCAATGACGTAGCAATTGCGACGCGAGGGCGTACTGCGCCTCCAACTGGCCGGCCGCGCTCGCTCTGCGGAAATGTCAGCGTGGTACTCTCGAGCTCCGTTAGCTTACTGAAGTTGGAAGACGCTACTTTGTCGTCGCAAAACCTTTGCCCTTCAAACGGTCGCGAAGCCGTTGCGCCCGGCGTATCCTACGCAGCATCTTTCCGAAATTGTTCGCGCAGCATCGTAACCTTCTGTCAGCGAGCGTCGGCGATTCGTCGTGTGTTGAAAGTTGGACGATGTGCTGTCCGTGGTGTCCTTTATGTGTAACTCTTTCGTAAAAAAAATTTGAAGTATAAAAACGCGAACCTAACGGTGTACAAATAATTTTAAATTTATTGATATATATATATATATATATATATTTAGATTTGGAGTCGAATGGCCAATAACTAACAATACATCTCAAATTATACGACAATTCGTTGTGTGTATTTATCGGAAGTACTAATGGACAACATGTAAACGTTTTACTCATGTATCTACTCTAGAAATTTATAAAAGGAACAAATATAACACCTTACGACATTCATACCTCATCCTGTTTTTTGTCTTAGCTTCCTGGTGGTGGCACTCCTTCGGTCGTGCCAGAAATTCCAAAAACGCAGAAATAACAAATCGAAAATTCAAATTGACATGTGTTCAGACATATCTTTGTCAGAATAAAACACACACAAGCCAGTATTTTGCGAAATCTTTATGCACGTAGATTTACAAACATATGCATATATGTGTGCCTAAATTAAATTATTAAATTTTACGTCGTCTGGAAGCCCTGGGAAATCAGACCTCCCACTAAAACTGAGTCGTCTTTGGCAAGTATTAAGTTCTCTTTTTTATATTTTTATGATCCATTTCCGGTGTTCCACATAGGTATGTTAGTTTTCTTACTATGTGTTCCTAAAAGGGTTGGGCAGTATCGCGATACAAATGTATCGCGGTAGTATTTCAGAAATACAATTCGTATCTGTATTTCTGTATTGCGATATATTCTTTTCACCAGTATCTGTATTCCCGTATCAAAATACATTTTGAATGTTTCTTTGTATCGCGATACAATCAGGGTGAAATGTATTTCGTTACATTTCTTGAGAAATACTCCCCCCCCCCCCCGACAAAACAAACAAACCCGAAAGCATTTTGTTTTTTACTTTTGGGGGCACCAGGATCAAGGAGATGCTGGGGCATTGTTACCATGCTGACCATGGTTCCTCCCGATTATCCTAACCATTTTTCTATGCGTCCTCTTCCCTCTTCTGAGAAGTCTTGCGTAGTCGGGGACTCTAACTAGGTGGCGGGGAGCCAGACCATCTTCTGCCGTAGCTCCTTAGGTAGGAATTTCATGAGTCATTATTTGCTGGCAGTCAATGATTACGGCTAACCGTCTCTCTTGCCTTAGCGTACACAGTACACCCAGCCGGCAAAGTTGAGTCACAGTCCGTTGCAGCACGGGCCTGGCGGTGGTTAACTTGGAATAGTAGGATGACTCCCGCACTGAAGTTCAACACATATTCGAATGCGTCTGCGGCTACGCCCGTAATATTGCACGGCTCAACGGTACGTCATCAGAAGACGTGAACGTCACCCGCTGCCCTGGTGATTCGAAACCAGGAAGAAGGCCAGACGTGGCCTGTGCCGACCCAGACTTCGTACACCTGCACATCGTCTCGAGCGCGCTGTTTCTCGGAGAGCTGGCACCTGTGCCGGCAATATCAGGTCGCAATCCACAAGATCTCTGTTTGGATGATGCTAGGCGAAACTTGAGGAGTGCAATCTATGCGTCGGTGGTGGAAAGTCGGCAGGAAGGACCTTTACAATACGAATGCCACCGTATCGGGTTTTCAACCGTAACACAAGATAAGACATGTGTTCCAGAGTGCTTCAGGTGGTCCACTATTTTCGAAAATTCCAAATGACACTGCCTGCATGATCTCCAACGAGGTAACCTACGACGAATGTACGTACACCGTCCTTTCATACAGCAGCGTGGTAAAGTTTCATGTTCAAGGCCACACCTACAGATCAAGAATACCGGTTCATTTCACCGTGACGTCATGAGATCAATGTTGACATGGGCGTCCTTATTGGACAGGGGCGTGGTGACATTTTGATGGGATTTAGGATGACATAGAATTTATTTAGAGGTCGAAGTCTTTTCGCATTCCCCGTCAGACAGACAGGATGTCAGGAAAGGAACCGCGGTCAGTCCTTGATGGAATGTTTTTTCGAGCCCATTGAAGACTCCTCGTCGTCCGAAACCACTACCTTCAAGGCAAAGTGCCAAGCCTCCGATAAAGTAATTTCGGGATCAAAAACTTCCTCTTCCAACTTCAAGCTTCATCTCATTTGGCGTCTCAAACAAATTCGAAAAATGTATTGCAGTATCAGTATTTCTGTATTTGTATTTTGCCCTCCCTAAAATGTATTCCTGTATTTGTATATCCAAAAACTTTTTGCCTCTATTTAAAATGTATTTCCGATACGTATCGCGATACAGTTTGTGGGGATTGTGATCCCTCAACATTCTGTCGCGTCAGTGTTTCGGCGCGCCGTGGCGGCCGCGCTGACGTAGCGAGAGGTGGCACTGCTTACCACTGTGAGTGGCTTCCTCCTCTCCCCCTTTGGGGCGATTTCCGTAACGAACCCCCGCAGAAAGGAGATCGACGTGTCGCTCCTTGATTGGCCACTTCGCCCCCGCTGTTATCTTAAAACCAGCGGACAGCGGGATCTGGGTCTCTTCCTCCCGGGATTTCGGCGGCGGCGACAACGGGGAACCGTCCGGCGCACCGGTGAGCGTTTAACCCGTCCTTTGTATCTTTGTGAACGACCGTTCGGCCGTGGGCGATCTCCACACCGACGGCGTTCCCCAGCTGATAGCCGCTGTCTTTTTGTTATTTGTTTTGCATTGTAAATAAACAGAGTTTATCACCGTTACCAACGTGACCGGTGTCTCATTGCGCTCGACGAGCAGCATGCCACGCGAGTACGAACCCGCTTCGCGGTAGAGCGTCTCGCCGCGAACGTGGTACTCCCAACGGCAGTGGCCCTAAGGAGAACCACATTTGGGCGCCCAACAAAAGGGCCGACGACCAGAATTCCGGTACGTCTGTGTGTGGCGACTGCTGCCGAGTGACGAGTCCTCGCGCAACCAGCGCTTACCGTGGCGATGCAGACCGACTTCTCGGATTTGCTCACGCTGGCGACCGCGGCCGACGCATTCGCTTGGTCCCCACTTCAACCCTTCCAACGAGAAGCGCCCTTCGACGCACCCCTGGAGCCGAGCGTGGTTCCGACGCCATTGCGGACGGGCGCCATCGCTCCCGGATCTTTCCTGAGCGCAGCTGCTCCGCCGCCGGCACAAAGCAAAGCCTACCGGTCTCCCCACGGAGAAACCGCTGCGGCGCCTCATCACACCTTGCTTGAAAACGCGGCACGTGTGATTGAGAGTCTGACAGGTGCCTTGCGAACGACAACACTCGCACCACAGGCCCAACGACCTCCGGTCCGAATTCCCCTCCCGACTTATCGGGGTTACGCAGACAGAGCGAGCGCTACGGACTTCCTCGAAGATTTACGGAAGTACCAGCGCGCGATGGGAATGTCCGATCGTGAAATACTTGAGCGCATTCTGCCAATCGCGCTCGTCGACGAAGCCGCCCGCTGTTTCCGATTTGTCGGTGACCAACCCGGAACGCTCGATCAGTTCCGAGAAGCGTTCCGCCGCGAATTCCTTCCCGCCGACTACGAGAGAAGGATGCGGCAGGAGCTCGAACAGCGAACCCAGCATCCGGACGAGTCCCTGCTGGAGTTCGTACGAGCCATGCAAGAGCTCTTCGAGCTCGCGGAGCCCTCAGCTCCCCATGCAGAGCAAGTGGAACGCGTCATACGCCAAAGCCACCCGACTTTCGCTGCGTATCTTCGAGGCAGCCGTTTCCGCGACCTGAACGAGCTCGCCTCCGAGGCCCGGCGCCTTCAGGGAGACGTTCTCGCTGCCCGTGCGTACCGGCCTCCGCCTCCAGCGGCAGCGGCCCTCGAACCGCGTGGAGCGGGGACACGCCATCTCGAGCACCGAGGCGCTACGATTCCGCAATCTATGCGGAAGATCGGGGCCGAGACACGTACGCAATCTCAGATCTTGCGCTCGACCCGTACTCCTACGGTGAACAAGCCGGCCGACGCCGCAGTTCAGAACAACCGACTCGCGCCCCAACGAGGCAGCGAGGCAGGAAGGCAGGAGGAAACGACGACCCCTCAATCTCAGCGAGCCGATGCACGCTACGACAGAGCCCGCGAAAACCAAAACGCACGGCGGAACCCCCGGCGAGGCGACGACAGAAGATGTTTCCGGTGCAACGCCCCGGTCATCTCGCTCGCTAGTGCCCGGAGCGGCCAAAGACGGAATCGCACCGCGCGGGAAACGAGCAAAGCCACCGGTAAACGGCCCCTGGATGGACCGACCTGTGGCTAGCAAAGAATCGGAGGGTCCCATGGCCACTCTCTTACCGACCGCCTTCAGAATAGGCTTCCCGACCGGCACACCGGAACCGTTCATTTCTGTAACGATCGCCGGCAAGGCATTCAAGGCACTCCTCGACACCGGAGCAAGCGCTTCGCTGTTCGGCGACGAAGTGTTGACTCACCTCCGACAGAATTCTGTCCGACTCCGAGAATCAACACTGCCTTTCGCCTCGCCTGCAGAACCGCCCTTTCGGCTGGTACCGCGCGGCTGGTCGCGAGATGGGAGAATCAAGTACGACGACAACGCTTCGTTCATCTCTCTGGCCTAACGGTGCCCATTATTTTGGGCAGAGACTTCCTTGCCAAAACAGGCATTGTAATCGACGTCAGCAGCGGAGGCTATCGGGAGGGCACGTTTGCACCCCTGAAAACTTTCTGCGAACCCCCGGCCGTACCGCCAACGCCGCCATTGGCGCAAGCAACGAACAGCCGAGAGGAGGCGAGGGACTCCCTAATTCGGGCCACTGACCCCAAGACGCCGAGTCCAGCGCCGATGGCAGCGAGCGCCGCCCCCATTGGGAAAATGACGCACCCACTGCTCACGCAGTCATGCAGCGTGTCAGGGCGAGAGAAAGCCCGACTGTCGTCGTTGTTGCGCCGCTATGACGCAATGTTCACGGACCGACCGGGCTGCACAGACGAAGTGCGACATCGCATTGACACGGGCGACGAACTGCCAAGGAGGCAGAACGCGCGACCCGTAAGCTTGGCTAAACGAAAAGCCATCGACTGTGCCCTGGACGAAATGATCGACACCGGAGTTGTCCGGCGATCTAACAGCCCCTGGGCATCCCCCGTGGTGTTGGTCCCGAAGAAAGACGGCAGCTCACGTCTTTGCGTGGACTACCGCCGTCTGAACGACGTCACACGAAAGGACGCTTACCCGCTACCGAGCATCGACTCGATTCTGTCCAATTTGGGCAGTGCGCGGTACTTCACAACCCTGGACGCTAACCGAGGCTACCTCCAGGTTCGGATGGAGCCAGGTGACGAGGCAAAAACAGCCTTCTGTTGTCACCGCGGGCTTTTCGAATTCACACGAATGCCCTTCGGTCTGTGCGGAGCGCCAATGACGTTCCAGCGATTGATCGACCGAGTACTGGGAGAAGCCAAATGGAAAAACGCAATGGCCTATCTCGACGACATTGTCGTCTACTCCAACACCTTCGAAGATCACCTACGTCTTCTCGAGGACGTACTCGACCGGCTAAAGGCCGCAGGAATAACCCTGAACCCCGAAAAGGCTCAAATAGCCGAAACTCGCATCGCCCTGCTCGGGTTTGAACTCGATCGCGGGCGCATTGCGCCGCATCCCGACAAACTACAGGCAATCCTGGAGTTTCCTGCGCCAACCGACGTAAGCTCCCTCCACCGCTACCCGGGAATGGTGAACTTTTATCGCCAATTTATCCCAAACTGCGCGACGCTTCAAGCACCACTGACACGCCTATTGCGAAAGTCCGTTAGTTGGAGCTGGGGTCCCGAGCAGGAAGCGACCTTTCGCCGCACCTCCCGAGCGCTCGCAGACACAGCCGAACTCAAGCTACCCGACTTGAACAAGCCCTTTCTGATACAAACAGATGTCAGCAATCTGGGCTTGGGCGCGGTCCTGCTCCAACAGCACGAAGGTGTACTTCGACCGGTGGCCTTTGCCAGCCGCTCGTTGACACCAGCTGAAAGGAATTACAGCACATGCGAACAAGAGTGCTTGGCCATCGTCTTTGCACTCCGGCGTTTCGTCATTTATGTCGACGGGACCACTTTCGTGATCGAAACAGATCACCAAAGCCTAATATGGCTCTCCCGACTTCGCGAACCCGCGGGTCGCTTGGCAAGATGGACTTTGATGCTGCAAAAATACGACTACGTCGTGCGGTACAGGAAAGGCAGCACAAACGTGGTGGCGGACGCATTTTCACGAGCCCCTGTAGACTGTACACAGATTTCCGCAAAGACCCAGGCCGAGCCAACGACACTCACAGTGCCAGGCGAAGCCGTGACTCAGTCCCAAAGGGAGGCGGCAGAACTGACCACCCCGGACGAGACGATCAACCACCTAGACGCAGTGAGCGCAGTGAGAATCGTGCTCAGCAAAGAAGAGCTTCTGAAAGCGCAGCAGAATGATCCGTTTTGTCGAAAGGTGATCGACGGACTCTCGAGTGAGTCGGACCCTGTGGAGTCGGGCGGTGCCACCGCCGGGCGCAACACTACTGGTATTGTAGTAGGCGCCGAGTGCCGGGACGTATCTGGTATTGGTGCGGGCACGGAGGATTCATATCTGCTGAGCAATGACGGGCTTTTGCTGAGGTACATACCCTCCGACGACTCCAACGAGGCGTTCAAGGTAGCGATACCCCGCAGTCTGAGAAACGCAGTTTTGCGCTACTATCACGACTCGCACTTGGCCGGACACGCGAGCGGCTCCAAGACTTACTCAACGTTATGCCGCATCGCCACCTGTCCGGGCATGAAACGGGACGTTTTCCGTTATGCCCGCACGTGCCACTCCTGCCAAAGCTTCAAACCGAGAGACGGCAAACCGCCGGGCCTAATGCAGCCGATTCCGAGCCAGCAATCATGGTCTCTAGCAGCTTGCGACGTGGTCGGCCCCCTACCGAGGAGCCCGAAAGGTCACCAGTATCTGCTGGTTGTCACTGACCACTTCAGCAAATGTACGGAACTCTTTCCACTCCGTACGCTGACAGCCCGAGCGGTCACGGAGAAGCTCATGGAGGTTTTCACCCGTTTCGGGTTCCCCGAAGCTCTTTTGACAGATCGAGCGAGCTACTTCGTCGGGAAGGTATTCGTGGACGCGTGCAATGCTCTTGGCATAAAGCACAAAACAACCACGCCGTACCACCCGCAGTCGAACATCACGGAGCGATGTAACAGAAACATCAAACCAATGCTTGCCGCCTTCGCAGAAAGGCACCGTGACTGGGACGCATATATCCCCGAGATTGGGTTCGCACTTCGGACCACTCTCAACCGTTCGACGGGCTTCACCCCCGCTTTCCTCACATTCGGGAGAGAGCTTCCGAACCCCATGGACCGTGTCCTAGGGGCGAGCGCCGGGGTGGACAACGCGCAGCCGACGCAAACGGACCACGCGCGGCATGCCTACAAACTCGGATGACGGAAGCCTTCTCAGAGGAACGTCGCAATCTCGGGGTAGCGCGAGCTAAACAAAAAGCTCAGTACGACCGCTCGCATCGAGATCTCCGCTACAAAGTGGGCGATCTTGTCCTCAGGCGGAACCATGTTCTGAGTGATGCCAGCAAAGGCTTCTCGGCCGCATTGGCTCCGAAGTGGTGTGGCCCGTACCGAGTGCAAGAGATTCTCTCCCCACTCGTGTACAAGCCGACAAACTTGCAATCAAGAAAAGTCGGTGGGCCGGTACATGTGTGCGATCTGAAACCCTACCATGAGAGGGAAAACGGGGCCAACGAGCAAACTCAGCCCCCGCAGAAACATGCACACGCAGCGCGAGACGACGCCAGCAGTGAACGAGAGGCGCCCCGCTACAATCTGCGTAGACGGAGGAACTATTATCCAAAGTTTTCGTAGAGGCAGCCCCAGTAAGTGGCGAAATGTCACATTAAGGGAAGTTCAATGCACAATGCACCTGCTGCTTTCGTGAACGCGCCAGACACCATTGTTACTGGCAAGCAGTGACCTATGTCACCTCAGCGTTCGCTCCCGGATCAACCCGTAGGGGAATCCCCCAAACAACGGCTTCCGAGGGAAAGGGTAGGCGTAACGGCCATTGGTCAGCTATTGCCACCTATGCTCACGCGTGCAAAACGTCACTGCAAGAACGCGGTGCGAGCGTCGTCACAAGCGGACGGAGACCAAGTGGCCATTCTACCGCAGTACGTCTCGCACCTACGAAGAGGACCTCCAGCCTTTGCTTCGCGCCGTTCGGGAGCTGCTGTCTCCTGGCTACGGCAGTTCAGCGGCGTTCGTGGACCACGGCTGCGCGTGACTCGTCAAGCGGCCCCGCAACCCCAGCCGGCCACGGGCCAAACCAGCAACCCGTCGTTTTCGTGGGCCTTCGGGATCGACATCCAGCCAGGGACTGCCCGCTCATCATCTTCGGGACCACCGCCGCGGTCGGAAAGATCGCCGACCAGGGACCAGCTGTTCCCGTTCGTCCCGTGACAAGTCCCTGTGCCTGTGGGACCTGCGTTCTCCCAACTGCCAGGGGGTGACGCACCTGACGGGACGCCCCGTGGGCAACTTCGACCCTGAGAGCCTCATCTTCGCCGTGGGGCTCAACTCGGAGCTGGTCAAACTCTACGACCTGCGCGCCTTCGACAAGGGCCCCTTCAACACGTTCAAGCTGCCCAGGACAAGGAGTGCGATTAGACGGGGCTCAAGTTCAGCCCCGACGGGAAGAGCATCCTCACCTCGACCAACGGGGCGGTCATCCACCTCATCGACGCCTTCCAGGGCATGCCCCAGCAGAGCCTCACCGGACACACCAACAACAAGTGGGTGCCCCTGGAGGCCTCCTTCAGCCCTGACTCGCAGTTCGTATTCAGTGGGTCGACGGACGGCCGTGTGCACGTGTGGAGCACGGCGGAGGGCGTGGGGGGGTTTGCGTACGGCGGTGCTCAACTGCGACCGCACGGACCCCGTCCACTGTGTCCAGTGCAACCCCAAGTACATGATGCTCGTGGCGGCTTGCTGGACGATCCGGGCGACAACGTGGCCGTAAGAGACTGGGGGGGGGGGGGAGGGGGGGGGGGGGTTGTCCCCGGCATTGTGGCCACTGGCGGCCTTTTTCTTTTTTTATTATTTTAGTTAGATGTGTGTTTGTTTGTGTCGGTCGACCCGTTTGCGGGTGACTATTGGCTAAGGAGGGGGGAGTGTGGGGATTGTGATCCCTCAACATTCTGTCGCGTCAGTGTTTCGGCGCGCCGTGGCGGCCGCGCTGAGGTAGCGAGAGGTGGCACTGCTTACCACTGTGAGTGGCTTCCTCCTCTCCCCCTCTGGGGCGATTTCCGTAACGAACCCCCGCAGAAAGGAGATCGACGTGTCGCTCCTTGATTGGCCACTTCGCCCCCGCTGTTATCTTAAAACCAGCGGACAGCGGGATCTGGGTCTCTTCCTCCTGGGATTTCGGCGGCGGCGACAACGGAGAACCGTCCGGCGCACCGGTGAGCGTTTAACCCGTCCTTTGTATCTTTGTGAACGACCGTTCGGCCGTGGGCGATCTCCACACCGACGGCGTTCACCAGCTGATAGCCGCTGTATTTTTGTTATTTGTTTTGCATTGTAAATAAACAGAGTTTATCACCGTTACCAACGTGACTGGTGTCTCATTGCGCTCGACGAGCAGCATGCCACGCGAGTACGAACCCGCTTCGCGGTAGAGCGTCTCGCCGCGAACGTGGTACTCCCAACGGCAGTGGCCCTAAGGAGAACCACACGTTTTACAGATATATTTCAGTATCAGTATTTTGGCTACTATTTCAATATATTCCAGTATTTGTATTTCCAAATACATTTTTGAGTATTTCTGCCCAACCCTGGTTCCTATGAGCACATGAAAATACATTGAATGTGAGATATCTTCAAAGCGAGTGACGGGTTAAATGTCGATATGCTATGCCGGTATACACTCTCAACAAAAGGGTAGTCGTAGGGTACTACATTTGGGGTAGTCAGAAGCCGTCACAGATATCGCTACCCCCCCCCCCCCCCTTTAGTTATACGAAGGACCCCATGGGTAGTCATACGACACGCAAACAACAGGTAGTCACAGTGACCACCGCCAAAAGCAACATGGCGGCTGGCAAGCGACAGTGGAGCAATTCGAGTAAGGCCTAGCGAGCTGGACTGCTTTTTGCTAAAATACGATTCTCAGGTGCGTACGCCCGTTCGCTGCCTTCCGTGCGCACTAAAGAGCTCTGAAACGCGCCTCGAAGCACCGGCACCGCACCAATTACGAGTAGGGGCGACGATGTGAGGGGGGGGGGGGGGGGGGGGGCATCGAGGGGGTTTGTTTGCGACTGCTTTCGCGCGGCCGGCTGCATTTACTTCGCGGCCAGAAAACATTCAAAAAAGAAATCGTATAGCGACAAATGGAATGATGATTTTATTGAACAGAGCATCTGTTTGCTGTGCTTGCCGCAAGTGATCCGGCGTTTTCGGTTGACAGCGGCGAGGCGAAGCATCACCGATTCAAGCGGCGTCGGTTCCGATCGTTCAACGCTTCTGCTCACCTGTTAGCATTCGTTATCCACTTTCAAGTCCCTGGTAATCCTCACCGCGTCTGTGCACGCGCTTGGCGCTATTCACCGCACGGAACACCCATTTAACTGGCTATGGGACTGATCCCACTGGGACGAGAGGCCGAGAACCGAACCCTCCGTAGGCTGCTCCGTGGAGCCATGGAACGCCTCCATGTTTTTCACTCAAATACGTAGACACATAAACGCGCGACTCCTTGAGTTGGGCGTCGACACGCGACTCCTAACGGACAGCGCTCAAACTAACAAAAAAGAAACCAAAGGGCTTTGCTTTGAGCGCCTCGCCAGACATGTACCACACCACACTTCACACAAACGCGACATACAGACACCATAGGATTTTATACATGAACGCGTTCACAAACCGCACAAGGCACAAACCGCAAACCGCATGAGATATTGACACTCTACATTCGCATACACACGATTAGTCGACACCACCAGCTTATATACTGCTGTATTTTCTGTGACCGATTAGGATGGTGACCACTGTCATATTTTGCATAAATACGAAAAGACTGTGCAAGATTTACCCGTATATATTTTCCTCTACTGCACTCAGGAAAGCGCTCGTATCTCTAATGTAATTCATTGCAAAAGTGAACTGCAGGTTATAAATAAATTTGAATAGTCACTACACGTCACGTTCTGATCAGTTTCGTTTTCTCGCTAGCCTACACGTCAAGTATACAGAACCCTGTTTAATTAATTGTATTAATTATTGAAACCAATTTCTGCAATCACAACTTTCTGAGCACGCTGATCTCTTTTCTTTTTTCTTTTTACATATCCGAATGACTTCAGCGGCGGTTGAGTACACGTTGAGTACACTGAGCACGCGCAGGTGATTCTAGAGAAGCCCTTCCGCCGGTCCTCCCCGAAGCGTTGTTTCAGTTTTCTTCTTTTCGCTACAATTGTTTCTGCTTAACGTGTCTTTCAAATATGAGTTCTATGCGCTCGCGCTCGCGCCAAGAGGACAGTGTAGAATCGCCGCTTTCGGGCCCGTGCCTTCATCTGCAATGAACGCGAAAGACGTATGCTAAATTATGTAAGCTAAACTATCTAAAACAAATAGCACTTGTATGTTTGCCAACGCCTTATTTCTGGAAATTTACTTGGAATCTTTTATATAGGTAAAAGGAACGCGTGACGGAAGGCCTGAAATCCTAGTTCCCTTCAAAGTACTCCACCGGGTCGCTAAACTCGTCAGACACAACTTTCTTCGTGTTATGACATAGCGGGGGGAGGAGCCGACAGATTGCTGCGAAGTTTTCTTTTCTCACAAACCCGCAGATCCGTATATCTTCGTGACGTTTTTCATTGAAAGGGGGAAAAATCCCTACTACTCCCTAGGCGCCGAGCTAGAGCAGCACACGGAGACGAACGTGGTTCGTATACGTATAATGTCACGATGAAGATTATCAGCTGCGACCTTGATGGTCTCTAAAAAGCACAGCGGAGGCTTGGGTAATTGCATTCTCAAATCAACACCGTCGAAATTGATAGTCTGATATCGTTCTTATTTCCGCCGATAAAGCAGAATTTACTAAAAAAGAACGTCCCTGTCGTCCCTTTTATTTATCTCGGCCTTTTGAATTTGATCAGAGTGTAGCCCGACGTGACTAGGTCACAACAAGCCGAGTAGCATTGTCCACCTTTGGACGGATTTCGCTTGCAGGCAGTTCGCCCCCGTCAGCGGGAGATAAAATCCTTTTATGATAGACTTTCAAAGATAAGCAAAACTGGGATTAATTCTGCGTTCATCAACTGAAATAAGAGTAATGTCAGTTTGGTCAATATTGACAGTGATGTTTCGAGAACGCGAGGACACCAAGCTTTCATCGTACACAACCAAACTTTTCACCGTCGACTCGAACACACACCATCAGATTTGTCGTTCACAACTGATCATCCTGACCCTAACGTCAAAGTTCTGAACTATAAAAGGACGTCACTGAACGCGCCTGCACACAACGAGCCCTGGCACGAGCCTCTCGATTGAAAGTCTGTCATGGCCGCTCGTAAGTTCATGGAACGCGCCCCGTTTTAATTCCAGAATCTCTAGAACCATAATTTAGAAAATTGCAGGCTGTGTTGTTTTTCGTCATCGCTCAGTTGGAACGCCTCTAAGCAGGGTCGTCGAAACAGAAGAACGGGGAGGGAGGCGATTCACCCCCCCCCCCCCCCCAGTGGCGTTCAAAAAGGGGGCGCAAAGGGCATAAGGGTGTAAGGGGGGGGGGGGGGGGGTATCGCCCCAGCCCCGGACTATAGCATTTTAGAGAGTTATAATAAAAAAAATGACAGACGTTTACAGTTCTCTATAATGTCGAATTAAAGCGCAGCTATTGAGGAGGAGGAGGGGAGAGAACGGAGGGGAGGGTATGCCTCTCCGCCCCCCCTCCTCCTATCCTGTTGCTTTCTCATTTAGCGGGGAAACCTAATTGGTGTCAAAATCACGTGACGTCAATTTCCCCGCTAAATTTAGTGAAAAAACGTCCCATAATGCAACGCGCGCGCAGTTACGCCGACGGTGATGCCGCTCAAGCTCGAAAGGGGCGCATAAGAGTTGCGCTCTAAACATTCGGGGGAAGGGATATCCCCCTTCTTCACTACTATCACTTCACCCCCTTCTCTCTCTCACTCTCTCCCGAACAATTTCTACGGCCCTTCCTGATCCCTATTTGAGTGTGTGTTTGTGTTGGTTATACCTTTTTTTCCCTTTCCCCTGCTTTTTCTCGCCATCCCCCCTCGCCCCCTCATCTCTCAGACATTACCGACAACGCTTGTGGGTGACCCCGGTGGCGTTGTTGACAGTGGCGGAAGATGAGCTCTGAAACCGCGTACACCGCGCACGGCTCCACAATATCACAAAGTTTAATCTTCGCCTCGATTCCGAAGCGAAGATTTTGGCCTCAAATAACTCCTTCCCAAAGTTGTGAAACGTCACTTTGTCGTCACCAATAACTTCCACAAACGACGATCTTCCGACGAGAAAGTTCAGAGTATTTACAGCCCGCCTAGGTACAATCTACGTTTCATTGACTCTATCGCGGCGTAGGGATGTAGGGACACGCGGGCGCGACGTCATCAGTGCAGCCGTTCAATCGGCTGGCCCCACGGTGTTGCTCGCGTGCACTCCGATAAAGCTCGCTACAACTTTGTGCCCAACATTCTCGCTGGAACTTGAGCACCGAGAGAGCTTGGATGATTGACATCTCGTCCCGCGTGACGCCAACGTCGCGGGAGTCCAATCAGCACGCTCCGCGAACTTCGTGCCCAACTTTGTGTTTGACGAGTTTAGCGACCCTGGGATGACACACGCTTGTTTGAAGCATTTTTTATCGAGTATGCTCGATGAAATGTGCCAAATGAGCCAGTGAAGGCGAATCAAACACCGAGACAAAGAAATACTGAAATACACGGACATGATCCCTGATATTTGTGTACGTTCGTCCTGTCCGGCCTCAGTCGTGGTGTTCAATGCTTCATATTTCACTGCACTTGACAGCAAAAAAAATGGGTATGCCAGGCGTGCAAGTTCGGCGGAACCGAGGAGGCCATTTGCAACTGATCTGCACGCAGAGATCCGATCACACCTTTAATGAGAGCACGCTCTTTACTGAACCGCGCAATAAAAGACGACAAGAGTATCTAGTCCGGAGAACATTCAAGTCAACTCACGCCTGTGCGTAGCTTCCTGTGCTTTTCTGGAGATTTGGTTAAATTCCTCGAGCACGACGCCAGCTGCCAGCTGTTTACTTCTGTACATGGTAAAACCCGCGACGGAACCAAAAAGGACAACCGCGATACTTTTTATCTGCCTCGGGCTTTAGTAGGTGCCTACCAAGGTTGCCTGTACTCTTTGGAAATGTTTGTTTTCTGCCAGTTTAGGCGAACTGAGCCACACGCCTGTTTTGACCGGTTCAAATTTGAATAAATGGTAACCAACGCAGAAAGAAAACAAGTTTTAAGTACTTTTTGAAATTTTTGAAGTGACTTTTACTATTGAACGACTGCATGCCCTTGAATGTTCAATTGAAGAGTTTATAAAACGTGACTACCCCATGCTTGTCATCTGCCAACAGGGTGGTAACGCTCAATGACTCGAACCCAGTGGGTACTTAAGTAAGCCTGTGGGGTAGTTACAGCCGTCAAAACGCATGATGACTAGGGGGGATGCTCACTTTTTCTTAGAGTGTACCCATATCTGACATATCGGCGTGCCGGTACAGCCCGCCGGTACGTAGCTATAGGCCACCGTTACTGATACTAGTCACATTTTTGGAGATACCGTTGCCGGTACCAGGATACCGGCCGCTTGGTTAAATGTTTGTCGACGGTAACAATGCACCGGAGTTGACTCCATGCCTTTACCGGCGACCAGTAAACCTCTACCGGCGGTCGGTATCCGATACCGGGCGACCCGTACTCGTGTAGAAAAAAAAGGTATAAGTAGGGGGGTGGCCGGTAGGTGTATACCAACTCATATTTACAAACAAACCGGTGCGCCTCTAGCGGAGGCGAGTGGCGCCGCGCATCCGCAATGATGTGTGGGCAAGAAGTGCGCCGTGCCCTATCAACAAACCACTGGGATGCGGGACTGTCGGTGTTGGTGTTAATTCCTGTGCTCTTTTTCACGTTTGGATTGTTTTAGTTACCTCAACGAAATGAACAAGGCTGGTGACAGCGAGAAACTTGTGAATTTGACGCATGCCGATCGATTCCGCATGGATGCCTTATAATAAAGCCTGATTCGCGTGATGACGTCTACTTACTATTTTTGTTGCCTTCGGTACTCGATATTCAAAGCACAAATTACACGTAAAATCAAACCCAGTGCATCAGGCATAACAATTCGGTGATCGCCCTGTATCTACTGTTTAAACCGAGCTCACCTAGCCAGACACTTTCCAAGCTTATAAGTTTTTAGAGGTCCACACTTCCTTCGTGTCGCAATTGCTATCTCGGCAGCGCATAAACTTGATATGGTCTACTGGCCACTGTCGTCTGCACGAGCCGAAGTTCGTTTGAACGTGCGGACGATCGTTAGAACGTGAATACGCGTTGAACGTAATCCGGGTGGTCCGAATATTGCTTGGCGGTTCTCCCGAGTTCATGTTGGAACAGCACAAATAAACCTTACGACAAAATTGTATTCATGACTCCTGAGCGCTTCCCGCGCATTCGATTGTGGTCCGACGGAGTATCTTTCGACGGCACATGCTTCCGTTCTCGAACGGATCGGGCAGGTAAAAAACACGTTCGAACTGATATTCGCACCTTTTTCAGCTCTTTCTATGCAGCCCCAGCCTACAGAACTGTCCATCATGTTAACCAGAAGGCAAGTTTCTATTAATTTCTGCCAAAGCAACATAGCAATGCCCGGCCCGCCAGGCAACTTCCGCCCACACCCCAGTCCGGAAGTGAGACCGAGGCGCCACCACCGCGGCGTGACGTAACGACCTTGAATTGGTGTATACCGGTGGCCAGTATGAACCTGTATAGACCGATATCAAGTCGGACATATTTATTTATTAAGGTAAGCGAATCTAAACCACTTTTAGCATTAAAGAGTATTTTAATTTCAGTACCATTTTTATAAGCGCTGAAAACAACCAATGTGGTCAAATGTCTTAATCACAATAAAGTATTAATTGCCATAATAATGAATCTTAAAAAAACGCACTTGCTCGTCTTTGGAAGTCAAGAAAAATCCGCCAAATGGGTGGTGATTGGATGGAGAACTTCAAATAAAGTACCACGATGTTGGCACATCTGCCAGGTTGATCATGCAGCAATTAAAGCGGCTCGGCGGGTTCATAAATAGTCAAGTGTGCATCGTTTTTTATCCTTCCCCTCTCCAAGAAAAAACATCTGCCTTTCTCTCCCTTTCTTTCTTTCTTTCTTCTTTCTATCTCTCTCTCCATCTTCAATTTTTCCCTGGGGGGAAGCCTCCTGAATGGTGAATTAAGGACACTCATACACGGTCTGAAAAAAAAAAATATGTGAAGCTATTTATTAAAAGACCTTCGCTACTTCTCTTTCAGAAGACATTGAGTCAAGCGAAGGAAGAGCTGCTCTCGGCGAAGCCCATCATATTTCTTCTTTTTTTTTATCACAATGCGAGAAATAATGTTTCGGATGTGCCGAACGGTGCAACCACGAAGAGTATTTCCAGTATTGATCTGGTGTGCTACAGTGTGCTCCGTGGGCTCCACAGTATCAGTGGCAGGAGATGTTCCCATTGTTCGCACGGATTCGGGACTCGTCTCCGGGGATCGTATCACAGTCGGCGACCAGCAAGTGGACACTTTTTGGGGAATTCCGTACGCGGAACCACCCGTTGGAGATCTTCGGTTCAGAAAGCCTCATCCAATCACAGCTTGGAATGGAACGTACAACGCTACAAGAAAGCCCACACCATGTTGGCAGCCGAACCTCCGATTTCGGGGGAACGCAGTAACGGATTATTCTGGAGCCTCAGAGGACTGCCTCTACCTCAACGTCTGGCGAAAGTCTCGCAACTGTTCACAATCTGATATGTGTGGCAAGAAACAGCCAGTCGTTATTTTTATTCACGGCGGTGCCTTCCAGTGGGGTGACTCATCTTTGTTTTTTCACGATCCGGCAAACTTCGTGTCCTTGACAGATGTTGTCTACGTAACCTTCAACTATCGTCTCGGATTTTTCGGATTTTTGTCACTGGAGACGCCAGAGCTGCCTGGTAACATGGGACTTTGGGATCAAAATTTGGTGCTCAAATGGGTTCAAAGAAATATTGAGCGATTTGGAGGTGATCCAAATGATGTTACAATCAATGGTCAGAGTTCAGGGGGAATATCTGCAGGAATGCACGCAATGTCTCCTCAGAGTAAGGGCCTTTTCAAAAGAATCATCATGGAGAGTGGAACACCGCTCTCCATAATCCTCGGAATATCTTACAAGGGTCCCGGCAAATTTATTGCTGTGACTAGCGCTCTTGGATGTTACGACTCCAAAAAGAGCTTCGGAGACCAACGTAGAGCTGTGATTGACTGCTTAAAAAAATTGGACGCAGCGTTCGTCTACAAAACCTTGCAGTCATTGGACCTTGTTCAGCAAATATTTGTTCCAGTACACGGAGATGAATTTCTGCCTTTTCATCCGCTTATGGAAGAAACGTGGAAACACCTTGATTTCAAAGAGCTTCTTCTTGGATCCAATTTGAACGAAGGGACGTTGTTTTTCGATAACCTTCAGTACACGTTTCCGGCGCTAAAGCCCCTCTTGGCAGGTGACTATCGATTTGCGGTCACAGTTACCCTGGGACCTGCATTTGATATCCCAATTTCACAAGCACGACACATCGTGCGTCATTACTTTGGCGATTATGATGTCCAGCACAACAGCCGAAGCGTCGGAGATATATTCAGCCGAATCTTCGGAGATGTTGTTTTCAACTGTCCGACCCAGCTGTTCGCCGACCTCGCAGCACAGCAAGGAATAAGCACCTACAGGTACATGTTCGCGCACCGACCCAGTTTCAGTGCGTGGCCAGAATGGATGGGCGTTGCTCATGGGGACGAGCTGGCGTTTACATTTGGATCCCTGCCATTTGTTAAAGACGAAAGTAGATACACAAAACCACTCGGAGACTACGTAAGAAATGTTTTGAAGAATGTAACTTACACGGCAGAAGAAGAAACATTTATGACGCGGCTCGTGGCTGCATGGAACTCTTTCGTTCGAAATAGGTGAGTGTTTTGTGGTTTTTGGCTTATTGATTGAGGTGCACGTTGTTGCTTTCAGGCTAAGTTGCTCCATATTTGTTACCAAACGTGTTGACAATGAGTCTGTATATCTACTAATGATTTTTTAAACTTCCTAAAAAGAAAGCGATTTTTCGCACCAACTAAAGGTATATAATTCTTGAACGAAAACGAAAGGAATAAGTTTTGCTTCAAGGGACGAGAGACCTTATTATTTATAATTGCTGTGGATTATCACTTATTACAACCGAGCTTGGGAACGCTATTTTGAAAAAAGAAAACATCTTTCCTAATGAAAGAACGCTAATTAGATTTTGTTTTAATATGATATCTTTGCAGCTTGCAGAGCGCTGGAAAGAATTCTAGCATAGCATAAAGGTTCAAGCATGCGGAATGAATAAGCGATCGCTATTTTTGTTTTCTTCATTTTGTTGACAACAATAAATGACAAATATTGTGGTGGAACCTGGTGAATCAGGGCATTACCTTGAGTGGAGTTTCGACTTCGTCAGTACCCTTTCTGCTTAGTATGTAAAAATAATATATCCATATCGTGGTCGTGGTATGGAGTCACGGAATTTTCGCTGCTCGATACTATTAGCGCGAACACAGCTTCCACACTCTTTCGCTTTTGCAAAGTCAAGGTATTCATGAAAACTAAGGTTTACCGCCTTAGTTTGAGCTCATGATGATAACTTTTGATCCCAGCTATTATAATATACTTTCAAAGGTGATATAAAAACCCAGAAAGCTGGCGATCGCTTGCCCGGTCTAACAGAGTCGATCTTTATTCGTAACAAATATAATATCAGGCGAATAAGTTTGTTTTTTCTAAGTTCATGATTGGTTAAGTTCATGATTGGTTGTTTAACAAAATATAAAAATAATTATTTAGTTATCTTGTTATACCTTAATATAGGGTGTCCCCAGTCACCAGGCTCGATGTAAAATGGACCCTAAAAATCAACGCCTGCACGTAACAATCTAACATTTTTGTCAAAGCTGTATTTCCCAGGTCGGTTTTTGCTTGTAAAATTAGAAAGCGTAGCTCCCTTTTTGTAAAAAAATTGGACCAAGAAACTTACCAGGGTCAACGGCGGGCGTCGATGCAGACGACCAAGCCGAGTTGCGGGGTGTGATTGGCGCCCGCATTAATAGATGGCGTCGAGAGCAGCGTCCGAAGGTGTAGCCAACCAGCGAAAGAAAGCAGACGACACGCAGACGAAATCCCCTGGCAGCAAAAGCGCCCTCATTATGCAAAAGCGTTATTTTTTACTTTAACTTTTGATTTTATTCTCAGCATTTAGTTTTAAACCAAAGGTACATTACAAAAAAGATTTTGTTCATTTAAATATACCACCACGGTGGTCGCGAGCAGTCTCGATAAAGAGGTCCCACTATCTACCAATACGAGCGCCAAACACAACCCGCAACTCGACTTGGTCGTCTGCGTCGCCGCCCGCCATAGACCCTGGTAAGTTTCGTGGCCCTATTTTTTCAGGAAGGGAGCTACGCTTTCTAATTTTACAAAAATAAGCGACCTGTGAAATACACCTTTGACGAAAAGTTTAGATTGCTACGTGCAGGTGTTGATTTTTACAGTCCACTTTAGATCAAGCCTGGTGACTTGGGACAGCCCATACTATTCACCGTACAAAAAATAGTGTGATTGTGCTTCTCTTCCCCAGTGTGGAGAAATTTCGATCAAATTTAAGCGGAATTAGCTACATATCACGGTTAGCGTAATGCGGCCGGCTTAGCCTAACTAACTTCTTGTTACGCGTTTTCTAATATATACGTATGCAGGATCATGCAGCGTCTTTGGGTGTGTTCGCGACGTCAAGACTGAGCATTCCCCACTCTCACTCGACGACTTCAGATTTTAGCTACCATATGCCATACGATTTAGTCCATTAGCGTTAAATTGGAACAAAACCTTCACCGAACTGTTCCCAAATTTGAACAACTGATGTTGCCTTTATTGCCGAATTCGCTGATAGGACGTAACAGTAGGAAATAATAATGATATGCCTTAACTGGAAAGATTGTGCGTCTTGTCGTCTTCTATGGTTTCGTCTTTTGAACAGAAACGCTGACACCCTTATAAAAAGTCGGTCGACATATACGTGTTTCTCGAGTTAAGGAAACTGAAAAAATCAACCACACACCTAACAAACGTATTTCGACCTTAAATTGTTGATCAAAAATATTATCAGTGGCATTACTTAACTTGAACCAGGTTCACAAACTTCATCTACTTCCTCTGGTCTCCCCGAATAGCTATGTCCCTCTTAACGTCCGAGAGCTTTGGCTGCTCGAATTCGACTTGTTTTAACGCGATAGCGTAAAGGAGGAGCTCGCGTCGCAGAAAAGCCGACGTCGGCGTCGGTGGCGTTCTGACGAGAAAATCCTGATTGGTCAATAGGGTCATGACGTCACAGCTACGTAACAGCTTTGCGGTTCATGAAAGCGGTTGAGAGAAATCGCACCCGAAGCGGTTAGCAAAAACGCGCTCCAACCGCTCGATTCTAGCCGCTTTGCGGTTGAGAACGCGCGGATCCGCTTCGCGTCTGCGGATCCGCTTCCAGTGTGAACGCGCTATGAAGGTCGATCTACAAAATCATTCTCCGCATAGTAGAAAAATTCTCCTCGCCACTCTTCCCATTTCCCCTTCTCTCAATCTTATCTTGACGGCGGGGAAACTCCCTTTGTTGCTGCATCTTGTGGCCGGATAAGCCGGGAGCTTATCCCGGCTCATCAAGCCTCCGTCAAGATAGCAGTGGGAGAGAGGGAAATGGGAGGGGTGGCGAGGAGGATTTTCCTACCTTGTGGAATAACTTTTTGTAGGTTTGGCTTTAAAGGCGAAGATTAAGCGTCCTTCAAGTTTTCGCCTTGACCAAATATTAAACCTCTTCGTGATAATTTGAATCGTGCCAAAAAAATGAAAGCCGTTTACAACTCCCTGTAACGCCGAATTAGAGCGCAGCTCTTGAGGAGGAGGAGGAGGAAAGGGTACTGAAGGGACGGTATACCCCTCCTTCCTCCTCCTCCCATCATGATCCTGCCTGCTACTCCTCCTCCCCTCCTCCCGCGTCCTCCTCCCCTCCTCCTCCTCCACCCCCTTCTTCTCCTTCACCTCCTCCTCCTCCCCTCATCCTTCAACCTCCTCCCCTCGTCTCCTCCCCCTCCTCCGCCTCCCTCCTACTCCTGTCCTCCTTGGGAGGGGTCACGTGACCTCGGGGGGGGGGGGGGGGGGGGGTCACGTGACCTGTGGGGCTCACGCGACCTCGGGGGGGGGGGGGGTCACGTGTCCTTGGGGGGTCACGTGACTTCGGGGGGGGGGGGGGTCACGTGACCTCGCGGTTACGCCGATGGCGACAGCGACGGCGACGGCGAAGCCGACGCCGACGCCGCTCAAGCCGGAAACGGGCCCCTAAGAGCTGCGCTCTAAAATACAGTTACTGGTAAGCTAATTTACGGCATAATGAAACACTTATGCGGCGTCTAGGGCGCACCATGATCATAAACTTGTGTCAGGGGATTGACACTACGTTTTTTCGTAGCCCAAAGCCTTTATGTTTCTTTTTTTTGTCCATGGAACTGTGCCGTCACGAGCTTCCATTCTCAGCATGTGCATCGTCTCTATGAATATTGGGGTTTTATTTGAACGAAACCTTTTTCTAACGTGCATTACACCGAAATTGAAGAAGAGACTGATCCACAACGAGAACAGCGGTACCATTCTCAAATTCAAATTCGCTTACAGATAATATTTATATTACTCCCATAATTTGTCATCGAATGCACCCAAATATTTTAACAGCAAAAAGCATAAAGGTCGTGTCACTTATTTATCTTATTATATGATCTAAAAACTTCAACCAACCTCACTGTTTATAATATTGCTCTCCTAGGAGTGTTGTTAAGCAGGCAACATCATAAGCGGGCATATAGTTTGAAAAGTTGTCCATATGATAATTATGTTTGTGTGTGTGTATAAAAGCGTGCATTCCAGAACTAGGTGTCTTTCTGTGTGTTTCTGTGCTAAGGCATGTCAGGGCAGTTTAATATTTTACAAAAAAGTATATGTGTCAGTCCAAATTTCTGCATATTTCATTACTTATACAATTTTCTGCAGAAAGCCAGTAATTCCGCTTCCTGGAATTGACTGGCCCTTATACAAGCCGGAAAGTCCTAAGTTGATGTACCTTCGTCCTGGAAACTACACGATTGCACGGGACCCATGGCGGGATGCTTGTGAGCTTTGGCGGCCGTTTTTACTACAAAAGTAAGCCGTTGTTATCTCAGATAGGTGATTGAGTTTCACGCCTTTTAGTAAATTTTCTGTCCCCTTATCGGACTCTGTTCTCTATTTGTACAAACACAGGTCACACATAGGTCACGTGACCCCCCCCCCCCCCTCTTGCTGTGAAAACATCTATTTCCTATCCATTCAGTACCACTTGCTTCTGACAAGGTAACAATTAAGGAAGGTAGTATGGGTATTTTAGCTTTATTATTGAACTATTATCGCCGCCTGCAAACGTTTCATACGCGAAGGTAAGTCAAATGAAAACTTTAAGTAAGTTTTGCTCAAAATTTACTGCATAAAGGTGATGCAAATCTATTATTTTTCGACATCGTCTCCAAGCGTGTAAATTTCATAATAAAAATATTTCGGTTGAGTGCGAAGCTTCATATGCACCAGCTTTTGCACCATTTTATCGGATCGGAAAATGTTTTTCCCATTGCCTCCTTGAGTGGTTCACTTGAGGCGAGAAGGCAGGACCTACGTTGACAAGTGTGGTAGTTTAATTCACCGCGATTCCGTGATGTTCTATTATGATGCCTTCAACTGCCGCAATGAACTTTGGTCTTACCACTCGGTGTCTTTGATATGGCTGGGAAGAAAGAGTCTGCCGCAAAACTCATGCCGTTTTGAAAATTCTTGGTGCATTAGTACAGTTCCTGGGGCGACAGACAAGAATCAGCATTCTGAAACTTCCTTTCACAATAAATTTCAATAGTTTTGCTTTCTCACTACATAAAATACTTACAGAACGCAGCACCTCTTTGGTGCATGATTTAACTGGGGCTGCCATATTTACGGTGCTACTACACCGTCACGCTGGTTATCTACACCGTTCTGCCACCTGCTTGGCGCTCTTCTAATTATTGGTAAAAAGGGTACCAACCTCCAGGACAATAGCAACAGATTTCGACTTGTCATTGCAATTTTAAGTGCTGCATTTGAGTCACCCACGAGCAATAACTAAGGCTACGGACCGATTACAAATTCTGGAATGCGCAATAGGTGGGCTTCAGTTGAATAACTAAGCGATTAATTTATGCAGTGTGGAGGCTGATTGGAAGAAGTGTTGAGAAATCCTTAGAATGATTAAGGTGAGATAAATATTCAGGCTCACATTAAAATCAACCGCAAAAAATCGACGTGCGCGTATCGCAATTTGAAAGGTTTAGTGTACTTGAGTGGTGTTTTTTTGCCTTGTGAAACTTCAAGGCATAGCTCCCTTCTAAAAAAAAAAATAGATCAACAAATTTTCCGCGGTTAAGGGTGGACGATGAGCAAGACAACCGAGTAAGCGAGGGTTGTGCGGGTGGCGCCATCGTCCGATAGGCGCAGCGAGCAGACGGCCAGGGACTCCCATCTGGGGCCTAATGGCTAGTTCACACTTACGAAATACGCACTCGCCGCCGACTGGATTCGCTCGTCGAAAAAAGATCGGGCCGTTCACATTTGTTGCCGCCTGCAGAGTGCGCGGCACGCCGCGCCTTGCAGTTTCCCGAACAGACGTGAGCTGACGAGAGCTCCGAAGCCTCCTCCTTGCCCGCGCGCGTCTCGTCACCATCGTCGCCAGCTCGTCAGCGGGGATCTGACGTCAGCAAGCGCCACTTCCCCCGTGCGTTCTGATTGGCTTGCGGCGAGAGAAAGTTTTTTTCGGGCGTTCAAATTTGGTCCCAGAGCGATCTTGCTCTCCGCCGGAAATTCTGCCTGCTTTCGTCGCCCGGCGTCAGAATTCTCGTGAATCCGGCCGCCGGTTCGCAAGTGTGAACGAGGCATAAATCTGGACACTTAACTAAAAAGTCGGCGAGAAATCTGGCGGCCGTGATTAGCCAACACCGCTCTTGACCATGGCGCCGGCCAATCATAGCAACCGGATTTCTCGCCGACTCCTTCGCGAAGTGTCCAGATTAGGGCCCTTGGACGCTTGTTGAAAAAGCCGGCGAGGAATTCGACCACCGTGATAGGCCGGCGCCAAGATCAAGAGCGGCGCCGGTCCATCACGGCCGCCAAATTCCTCGCCGACGTTTGTCGCCAGGTGTCCAGTTGGAGCCCCAGGTCGGCTGTTTTCGACTGAGAGCGTCGTCTGCTTGCAGCGGCTATCGGGAGAGGGCACAGAAAGCTCAACCATCTCAATCTTGGTTGTATGCGTCGTCGTCCGGCCTGGATCGTGGTCAGTTTTGTTATTTACTTCTTCCCAGGGAAGGAGCTACGTATTGCTTGTTCACAACGGAAAAGCTAGCCCAAAATTACGCCATTGATGAAAGCCTGAGAGTGCTAAGTGCGGCTGTGAGTTTTCCGGGCGATGTTAGAGAAAACCTGGGAATTTTGCTACTCTATGCAGGGTGTTTAATTATAATTCGAACAGATTAAAAAAAGGGGAAGAGGAGAGTTCGACGAGTAGAGTTTTCCCTATAAATTTATTAGTCTCAGCGGACATTAGATGAGGGGATAAAAGTCATGCTAATTTGACTAATTAACTAAAATATGTTGATTAACTTTTTATTTATTGGTTTAAAGGGATATGTCGAAAGTGCAGTATTGACGGAAATTACTATTAGATTCCGGAACAATTTAAAAACTTCCTGAAAAGGTTATGTTTTTATTTTTAGATATTAGCCGATCAATAGTTTCTTGAATTGCAGTATTGACAAAAATTACAATGAAAGGCCAGATAATTTTTTTAAAGTTCGCTAGAAGGTAATGGTTTTTTTACATCTAATCGATAAATTTTTGTCCGATTTAAAAATTCGTACAAAAAGAGCGCATTGTGTGTTCAGTGACGTCGTCACGTGCACCCACCGAGGACACGCTGCCGAGACAGTGATGTCGTGATTCAAATGACGACGTCACCCTTCCAAGCGTCATTGTGAGCAAGGCTTGCGACGCACTTTTTAAACGCAAGTTTTAAATCGGGCGAGAAAGAAGAAAGCGAAAAGCGAAAATTGATCGATTAAATCTACAAAACCTTTACCTTTTAGCGATTTTTTTTTAAATTTATGTGGCCTCAAATAGTATTTTTTGTCAATACTTCAATTCCAACAACATGTCCTCTAAAACAAGTAATAAAAAAAAGTTATTGAAGAAATTTTAGTTAATTAGTCAACTTACCGGGTCGATTATTTCATAACCTAATGCTCGCCGAGACAGATAAATACATGGTGAAGACAGAACTCTTTTATATCTCATCCCCTATTGAAAAAAAATCTGTTCGAACTTCAATCAAACTACATTTGCTGTGTTATGAAAAGTCTTGGCGAGGGAGATGCCCGAGGCGCAAGCCTCAATTGCCCTACTTTTTTTTCCTAGTATATAAACAGGATATATCAGAACTCAGGGTCGATCATTAAGTTTTTATGAACATAAATAGCACGAAGAACAGACAATTACATGAACACGAAGACGGGCCCAGCGCCATAAATGACGCCAAGGGCAGACAAGGACATTTCCCGTTTTCGTGTCAATGTAATTAAATAAAATAACCTAATCAAGACAAGTAGCCGTGGCATGTCCTGCTTGATTATGCCATCTGACCATCTAATTTGACGTTTTATGTTAATATATATAATATTATATTTATATATCTGCTTAATTTTTATACAAGTTCTCTACCGCACGCTGACACGTAGTAATGCAGGCGGTAAAATAGTAAGTTAATTACTCGCGTATTTGTATCCGCTGTGCAACTGCTTGCAAAATTGTGAGAAGTCGCGGAAATTACTATGTTACAGAAACTCGGAGGGCAAGCTGTTAATGACTTCGCGGACCAGATTAGAGAACACTTTCGTTAAATTTATATCATTATAATGTGAGAGAACTGAAGTTGTGCATCGTAAAACGTTGCTACCTGTGAAATGCCTACGTAGTCTAGTCAAGAGAATATTTATTAATTTTCCTATTTTCTTGGTGGGTCTATGATTTTTCCAGCTAATGCTTGATACGACAAGAATTTTTTTTCGATTCAGCTAGTGACGCGTATCTTTTGTGCCTGATCAAATATGCTATCGTTTATTTCCAGAGCAAACTCCACGACTCCGTTACCGCAAACTCCTTCCCTTCCCAGGACAATGAACAAAAAAAGTCCACAAAAACCTCAAACAACTATCCAACTGACGCCTCGAAAGGACAGTTTGAATTCTTCAGCGTCGAGAGAACTGCATCTCTTCTCACTTGTTTTGTCCACAGTATATTTCGTCGCATCAAATTTCAGGTTCTAAACTACAACACGTTTACTGGTGATAATATTTTTAATAAAAAAACGATTTTTATGCATCCCAAAAGTCAACTCAATTGTCGAATGTTCAATCGTGTTAACTGACTTAAAGGGGTACTCCGGCGATTTTTGAGCTACCTCAACTAACTATATTTTCTGACTCCCCGGCATTTACCCTTTCCGGGATGCTATTTAGTATCGCGCAATTCATATTAGTTATTGCGAAATGGGCAAATGAAAATGATGCAAAAACCAACATTCAAATATACCCGCACTTTTCAGTGCCGTGACGTCAGTGGCGGGCAGGCTTGCCAGTCGAGCGAGCAGTATAAAAAATAGAATATGCCAATTATTTGTTCCGTGCTGGAGCGCGGATCCTGGAGCGAGCTTCCTAAGCATTCATTTGACGCCATGAAACTGCTTAAAATCAGTTGGGAACACATTCTACAGTCCAAAGAGTGAACCCCTGCACTTACACTGACGTCACTTTTTCGTTGTTGCCAGTAGAGACTTTCAGTTTGAAAAAGACGGTGAGGACCAAAATTGTAAATTCAATAACTTCGTGAAAAAAAATTATTTTAACCTAATATTTGGGATACTATTTTAGCGATGTTGTTTGGCGAGTTTAGCAAAATTTCAAGCAAATCGGGGACCATGCAAAAATCGCCGGAGTACCCCTTTAAGACAAATATGTCTTTAAGCGTTATGGTCACCCAGCTCTCGTTTTATCTCGAAATAATCATGCATGTGTCCTAATGGAGGGAAGTGCGATGTATGATGCTGAATTTATTACAGAGTACCATTAGAAGGTACTTAAAAAATTCTCGGGCAAGACAGCTGACAAGGGCTAAAGAGGTGGTAATACTATTTTGCGTAGCACCTATTGCAGCAGCCGTTGAGGATTGTATGCAAACCAAGCTAGTCACACTCATACTACACGTGGAACTCAGCTGTCATTAAGTAAGGCTTATAAACACATAAGGTGTCTAAAGCCTGCATTTTACGCGCAAAGGGTTGGGCTTGTCTGTAACAAAAATTCTTTACAGGCGTGATTGTATTACACAACGCAAACACAGCCCACATCAAGCAGAACCTACATAGCCAACGTCAAGCAATGTATAAGCCTGCAAAGGTTTTACTTAGTCATAGGTAAACATACCTTATGATAATTATTTATATTAGTAATAATTACCCAGCCGTGAAGCGGGGATCGAACACCGAAATGCACGACCCGCAGCCCGACACCTTTGTTCACCATCACAAGGAGGAGACGAACAGGAGCACAAGCAGCGGGACCACGTGTGATACAGGTGAGCCTGCAGGCTACTGTTGGTGCGAGCAGTTGCCCCCCGAATGACCAATGACGTAACCTCACGACGTCACGGGTTCAGAATAAATTAAAAATTATCTTGGAAGTCTAGTAAACCCGGCGAGCACGTGAGGGCTTGTTTTTGTGTGTAATGCTACAGAAACCACCAAACCCTTCAGGTAACCAAGCATAGCAAATCATACCTGAAGCATAATGCACACTCGGCACATTCTGTGTTCCCCTGGTTTAACAGAAGAATCACAAGTGTAAATTTGTTTTAATTATATTCCCGTGGATGTTGTTTACCACGTTTTTATTTATATTATTCGTAAAGTTTATCCGGTTAATTTTATTTTGTAGCCACCCAGAATTTTTCGTATAAAGAAAGCCCCTACACGCTGGTATCAAAAGTGTTGGGTCGCTATAAAAGCTATACAAAAACATAATACGAAATAAAATACAATTTGTTGTCCATGATAAACTCTATACATGGGAAACCCTATACATGGGTCACGTGACCCCCCCTCGGGAGAGGGGTCACGTGACCTTGAGAATCACATGACCTCGGGGGGTCACGTGACATTACGGTTACGCCGACGGCGACGGCGACGCCGCTCAAGCCGTTTACAACTCCCTGTAATGCCGAATTAGAGCGCAGCTCTTGAGACCTCGGGGGGTCATGTTGCCTGGGGAGTCACATGACCTCGGGTGGGGGTCACGTAACCTCGGGGAAGGGGCATCACGTGACATAAGGGTCACGTCACCTGGGGGCACGTGACCTCGGGGGGTCACGTGACCTCGGGGAGGGGTGACGTGACCTGTGAGGGTCACGTGACCTGGGGGTCACGTGACCTTACGGTTACAGCCACAGCGACGGCGACGCCGACGTTGACGACGACGCCGACGCCGCTCAAGCCGAAAACGACCTAAGAGCTGTGCTCTAAAACCCCCCGAGGTCGCGTGACCCCCTGAGGTCACGTGGCCCCCAGGTCACGTGCCCCCCCCCCCGAAGTCACGTGACCCCCCGAGGTGGCGTGACCCCCCTCGGGGGGAGGGTCACGTGACCCCCAGTTCACGTGACCCCCAGGTCACATGGCCAGGTTCCCCGAGGTCACGTGACCCCCCCCCCCCCGTGCCTTCCCCTACTCCTCAAGAGCTGCACTCTAACTCGGCGTTACAGGGAGTTGTTAACGGCTTTTATTTTTTTATCAGTTTTCTAATTGTCGCGTTCTCTTAAATTCGAAAACTCTGTTGCTTGTTTGAGGTCAGAATGTTCTATGCGCCGAATCTTCTTCGCCGATTGTTCCAAAAGCCGTTTATAACTCTCTGTAACACCGAATTAGAGCGCAGCTCTTGAGGAGGAGGAGGGAAGGGTACTGAGGGGAGGGTATACCCCTCCTTCCTCCTCCCCTCGTGATCCTGCCTGCTACTCCTCCTTCCCTCCTCCCTCGTTCTCCTCCCCTCCTCCTCCTCCTCCACCGCCCCATTCTCCTTCACCTCCCCCTCCTCCCCTCATACTTCAACCTCCTCCCCTCGTCTCCTCCTCCTCCCCCTCCTCCTACACCTCTCTCCTACTGCTGTCCTCCTTGGGAGGGGTCACGTGACCTCGGAGGGGGTCACGTGACCTGGGGGCCCACGTGACCTGGGAGGGGGGGGCACGTGACCTGGGGGGGGCACGTGACCTGGGGATCACGTGACCTGGGGGGTCATGTGACCTGGGGGAGGGGGGTCACGTGATCCGGGGGGGTCACGTGACCTCGCGGCTACGCCGACGACGCTCAAGCCGGAAACAGGCTGCTAAGAGCTGCGCTCTAAAAATGACAGCCATTTACAGCTCCCTGTAATGACGGATTAGAGTGCAGCTCTTAAGGAGGAGGATGGAACTGTACTCAGGGAGTCACGTGACTTCAGGGGGTCACGTGGCCTCAGGGGGTCACGTGACCTCAAGAATCACGTGGCCTCAGGGGGTCACGTTACCTCAGGGATCACGTGACCTCAGGGGTCACATGACCTCATGAGGTCACGTGACCTCAGGGATCATGTGACCCCAGGGTGGTAACCCTCGTGACCCTCGTCAGGGTAACCCTAGTAACCCTTGTGAGGGCAACCCTCGTGACCCTCGTGAGGGTAACTCTCAGAACCTTCGTGACCCTCGTGAGGGTAACCTTTTAGAGTGCAGCTCTTAGGGGCCCGTTTCTGGCTTGAGCGGCGTCGCCGTCGCTGTTGCCATCGGCGTAACCGCGAGGTCACGTGACCCCCCAAGGTCACGTGACACCCCCCCCCCCCCCGAGGTTATGTGACCCCTCCCAAGGAGGACAGGAGTAGGAGGGAGGTGGAGGAGGAGGGAGAGGAGGAGGAGACGAGGGGAGGAGGAGAAGGAGAAGGAGGGGGTGGAGGAGGAGGAGGGGAGGAGGACGAGGGAGGAGGAGTAGCAGGCAGGATCACGAGGGGAGGAGGAGGAAGGAGGGATATACCCTCCCCTCAGTACCCTTCCCTCCTGCTCAAGAGCTGTGCTCTAATTCGGCGTTACAGGGAGTTTTAAACGGCTTTCATTTTTTGAGGGTAACTAACCGTCATAACCCTCCTGAGGCTTACGAGGGTTACCAGGGTTACTGTCACGAGGGTTACGAGGGAAACCCTCGTGAAAGCAGCCCTCGTAACCCTCGTAACCCTCACGAGGGTTACGATGGTTATGCCGATGGCGCCGGCGATGCCGCTCAAGCCGGAAATGGGCGCCTAAGAGCTGCGCTCTAAAATATTATTTCGCTCCATAAAAGGTTCATCATATATATTATCAGAATTATTTGGGAACAGTTCCTACAGCTCAGAATTGCGGGAAAAAAATTGGGAGACAATCCACTCTGTGAAGGTGGATGACCAGCGAAGCTGTTTAGCACACGACACAGACGTGACACAGAATTTTGAACAAAGGTACGAACAAATTAATTGTATTGGTCGGTGGTCATCATGACGAAATGTACGCACACACACGTGCCGCCCGCCGCCGCCGCTGACATTCTCGTTGCCGTTCCCGGCGTTGCTCTTCGTAGGCGCGCTGCTCTTCGGGAGTCCGGACTATATGCGGCCTTCCCATTTCGACGACAGAAGAGAAGCAAAATTGAAAATGGAGAAGAGCAACCCAAGCTTCAAAGAGAATGCAGGAGATGGTGTTCCACGTGCCACACGTACAATTCCAAACTATGTGCACTCGCTGGGAACGGTCACGTGCGCCGCTCCGGCGGGGCCGTGGCCGCCATTCTGGGGTATTCGGTTGCAGAGGTACTCTGTAGTGCCCCCATAGCGCGTTTCCCGATTCGTTTTGATTGCTGTGCGGCACTGTGCAAGCAGAAAGGCTTGAAGGATAACCTCCCAAATAGGACGAGATTTACTGTTTTTCCGCGAATATACAGCTGTCAACAAAAAATGCATCAACATAAACCACAATCCACTAAGTACGCATTCCATGCGTTCAAAATGAATTAAATCAGGGTATGGGCGCGTGAACGATGATTCCATATGACAGCTCGCGCAGCAAAAAGAACTATAATAGCTCCGAGGACACGCACATAGCTCTCCCCGAGGATGCTTGTTCAATCCCCACCCCTGCCCGTTTCGATCTGGATGAGCATCATGGCATGCAGTCGTGTATCACTACCGCGTGATGCACGTTAAAGACCCCAGGCTAGCGGTTGTACCGCACTGGCTAAATTGTTCATCTACAGCTGAGACACAAAGTCGCCCTTTGAGGCAGACTAAGCTCAGGCTGTATAGACGTACACCAATTTGCTTTTACCCGAGGATACTTTATTCAGGCGTGGCGTATGAGCTATTCTGAAATTCGGGTACTGTCTTCTTCCAGGTGTCCCATTGGTTTCCTTCCCGAGTGTTCTGTTGTTCGAAGCAATCGAAAAATCGTTATAAAACACCAGGGGAGAAAACATAACACGAAATATACAAGCTTATAGGCTGAAGCAGTTCAGTCAGGCTGGCTACCTCTCGAACATTGTTGGTAGCCGCCGCTTCTTGATGGAAGAAGCTGTTACAAGTACACTGTAAACAACTTCATTTTCTCGAGGACCTATTTTCTGCGTATTTCTGGACTTTAGAAATATTGCGAAAAATAAATCACGAAATATTGTGCCCGCCAAATATTCCCAAAACCGATGCTTCACAAACTTTGCGAAATATCGAGGCCGCGAAGTTAAAGTTAACAGTATTTGCCTCCAACGTTGCCGAAAGGCCTAATAGGAGAGAAGGTCGCGCCGAAGACTGCCACTGCCGCCGGTGCTGAAGACGCGACAAGGGACGCGATTGTCCAAACGTCGGGAGCAATGGCGTGACAAGCAACTCAATCTTCAATGTAAACCGTATTGCCAGCAAAGACGCGACAGGCGACCCCATCACCGACAGTGGCGTAGCCAGGATTTTATTTCGGGGGGGGGGGGGGGGGGGGGGGCTTTAATGGCATGAATCCCCCCCCCCCCCCTTCCCCGACGATGAAGAAGGGTGAGCTCGGCGGTACGGACGCCCACGCAAAGATTAGCGAGCCGCTGTTAAGATAAAACGGGTAAAGCTGCATAGTCATTTTTGAAAACGAGCAGGCTTCATTTACAGGAATACGGGCGTGGCGGCTCACTGTTCTACTGGGGCCCTAATCTGGACACTTGGCGAGAAAGACGGCGAGAAATCTGGCGGCTATGATTGGCCGGCGCCAAGGTCAAGTGCGGCAACGGCCAATCACGGCCACCAGATTTCTCGCCGACTTTTTCGCCAAGTGTCCAGATTAGGGCCCCTGTCCTCATAGTTGCGGCCCACCCACTTTAACAGCTTCCTCACAGCACACAACTCCCCCCGCTTTTTTTGGAGTAGCACTGCATTACCAACGCATGAAGGCCAGACAAAACACAAGGATAGCTATAGACCAGTGTCTGCTTTGTTCCATGGGCACCGCCATGTTTGTTTATGCTGACGCAATTACACAGGACACAATAAAAGGGGGTGGGAAACTGCGCATTTTTTTGCTGCTTAATTTTTTGGGACAGTATAGCCTGCCGGTAACAGTCAGGCGGTGCCAGTAGAGTGAGAGCCCAAGGTTATACCCTGCCTCGGTGTAACTTGGCAAAGGGTGAACGATAAGTCCCACATTGCGTGCCGATGGCTTCGATATCCGCTACGTATACGAGCGCAACGCACACATATTGGAGCATGACGCAGCGAACATCCTGATGCTTATTCGCAGTAAAAGCGCACTCCGGTGGTACGTAGTCACGTTTCGATTGGCCCGCCAGGCCGCAGCTTCCGCCGTACTTGCATGTTATGAGATCACGGCTTCCCGGCCTACCCATTATTTCTTGCTTTAGAGACACTAGGCTATAGCGGCGCCACCAGAGTAATAGCTCACGTTTGAACAATGCCCTATCGAAAAGACCATCAGGGAAAATCCTGATGGTCCATCAGGCTGATGGTCTGATGTATTTTGGGACATTGATGGTCTGATGGCCTGATGGTGTGATGGCTTGATGGTGTTATAGTTTGATGGTGTGATGGTGTGATGGTCTGTCGTATTTTGGAACACTGATGGTTTGTTGGTCGGTATGAATTTCCAATCACATATATTTACCGGCAGAAGACAAAGATTCCATTACAGTCAATTGTGAAATTTATTCTGGGCCTATTATTATTTCAAAAAGGAACATCCGAAGCGTTAGGGTACTTTCCGAAATCCCCGTAGAAACCTGAAAACAAAGTTTGTATTCAGGTTATGGCATGTTATTATTTCTATTTGGAAATAATTGAACATTGAATTATTAAACCGCAAAAACAAAATGGACGAGAAAATGTGTTTAATCCGCTCACTACTTTCGAGACTAGACGACGCGCAGTAATTTCATCGGTGTCCGTTGCGTGGCTATCTACACTCTGTCCCCATCGTCCATGCTGGGCATGACAACGCCGTGCGACAGCATGCAATACACTAAGCCTCGTTGGCCCGAGAATGCAGTAAGCCTCGTATTACCGCATTCGCGGCTTTGTAAACGTTTTTTCACGCGAATATTTAGTTCACAGTACACGTGCACCTAGTAAATGAATTTCCTATCAAGCAAAGTGCGTTTTAAGGCACATTTTCTTCCACTTAGATTGTACACATGATCTACTTGACATACAAAGCGGATCAACAAATTGTTTCACCAACGGGCAATAAAACAATTTAAAACAAAACTATGGTTGCAAAAACATACCTGAGTTTATAAGAATGTGTCTTCGTTACCGCTCGAGTATCCTAGGACTATTGTTGAGGCGGATTATTACGGATTGAACACACTGTTATCGAGCCACACCGCTGTCAGCTTTACACACCGAATGAAATTCAGGCACGCGCAACGACGTGAGATCACTAGCGCCATCTCTCGGCCACTTCTGTAACCTCCCGAATATAGTCAGGTTCTTTTTACCACCGCAAGATGTCATGAGAAGCACCATCAGCCTTTTTTCGTTCTGGTGGTCTATCGATATATCCTGATGGTCTCACCCGGCGACATGCATCAAAACGTTTCGATGGTCCGTCAGCCGCCGCACCAAACGTTTTCAAGGTCTCTGAGCTACAAACAGAAGACTTTAATTGTCCATCAGCCACCATCAGGAAATGTTTGATGGTCTATCAGGCACCATCAAGTAAGCCTGTCGGACAATGGACAGTTAATTCTGATGGTATGAGCGGGATTACTAATACTGTGTTAATTGCCGTTACGAATTTCTGGCGGACCGTCAAACGCTTTGATAGTCCATCAGGGAAGTCTGATGAACCCATTGGAGCTCCTGGTGGACCATTAAGACGCCTTTGATGGTCCATCAGATGCCACCAAGGAAGCGTGATGAACCATCAAAATCCCTTTGATGGTCTATTTGGACGGTCTGATGGACCATCAGGCGCCATCAAGGAGGTCAGGTGGGCCATCAAGGAAACCTGATGGGCCATCAGGGAAGTTTGATGGACCATCAAGGAAGTTTGATGGACCATCAGATTTTCTTGATGGTCTTTTCGATCGGGTGCAGCGGCCAATCCCAGGCATACCCAATGTTTCTTGCTTCAGTCGCTAAATAGAGGCAAACCAAACAACGTTGCGGGTTGCCTATAGACCAGTGTCCGAAAGCCTAGCCCCAGCGATAAAAATGTGAAATAATAATCTCAAGCTCAGACTGTTGTGAAGAAAGGGGCTGCGCATAAAACAAGGTTTTTGCTTTTTACAGCACTCTTGGCATTGGTGTTGTTCTTGGAGCTTCGTGACTATGCTTTTCCGACGTTCTTGCACTACGATATTTGCGAAGGTGTCTAAAGTATGGTGAAAGATGGTGAAAGAGTTGAGAGGTGCCGAAAACTTCAATCTTTGTTCATTTTTAAAATAAAAACTAGGGCATGCAGACAATTGTGTTTTTTTGTTCTTTACTGCAGGAAGGTCGGGACACCAGCTCCCAAATTATTTAAGCAAAGCACTGAAATTGTTGCACAGCTCCTTTAAGCTTGCATAAAGGCAGAAACATTCCTATCTAAAATCGTTGCACGGCCCCTTTAGCAATAAGCTTTATTTGTATTACTGTAAATGAGGCCAATAACGTCAACTGGTAGTAAACACAATGAAAAGTTCATAAGCATAAGCAATCAAAGCATACCGACAAGAACGAGTCGACAGATGCGTTAATAAGTCGGTGATAACAAACTGAATAACAAACGCGGCCCCGCGGGCCGTCATGGTATGGGTGACGTGCCATCGTGCGGCGCCGCGGTTTAGAAGAATCAGAATAAATATATTTAATTATTAATTATAATTCTTACTCAATAGTACTGTGAGAGGTATCACAATCTTGCGTATTTATGCAAGCCATCGTAGCTGTTCTTCGCAATTTCGGTCAGACCCGAGGAGCACGGTGTGAGCGAAATTTCTGGGTGCACACATTACCCGCGGTTCCATCGCTCAGCAACTGAACAAAGACACCAAGAAACATACTCTACTACCGGAAAAGATTATCAATTTTTTAATCAGAGCAATCGATCAATTTAACTTTCAAAAGTTTCGCAACCAATGCCTGTAAAAAGAAAAAAAAGTGTGGTCATATCATTGGGAATGCGAACTTTGACTTAGCAGAACAACATTCAAATCACAGCGATCATGCGACACTTAATTATTGCGATGGCTATAGGAATGACTTATATGCGCCAGTTCCGTGCAAACAAATCACGCCATGATTTATTCGGTGTTCGTAATTTTTGAATCTCAAGAAGAGAGAAAAACGGTAGAAGTAGAATGGTGTTGCTACGGGTAATGCGCAATAATAAAAAGGTCTGGTCCGCACGCGTATTGCGACAGGTCTGGACTTTATCAAACACGATACACCACTCGGGGTCACTATGATGTGATCATTCTCTTTCCCTAATTTGGGAGAATATGCAGTAGGAAGTTACATATAACCAAAGCCAAAAATATAAACTGCTGCAGGAGGCAATATTTCATACGTAGAGTTTGTGAACTGTCAAGCTCGTGTCGAACAAATCGGTGACTGCTACCTAGCGCACTCAAACTTTAATTGGAGATGTTTTTCGAGTGGTTGATTTTATGTTATGGAGTTTTAATTGGTAGTTATCTTCCTTTATACATTGAATACAAATTTTGTGATACCTTCAACGACATCCCCTGATGCAGATGAAGAAAACCGCGTAGCGCTAAAGGTGTGTTCACACTTGCAACTCACAACAGTCAAGCGAGCGACTAGCGACAAGCGACCACCGTCGTTCACACTGCTGGCGATCGGCGAGTCACTTCTCGAAAGCTCTGGGGAGCCGCCATCGATTTCGTACTTCCCGCTACAGCTCGCGTCGGCGTTTCGCTGCTTTCTAATTTTTGTTGTCACGTGTGTTGTTTTGACCACAAAAGAAATATCCGCAATATTGGCCGGGGACCTTCGGAACCGTACAATGAAAGCAGTCGCTACACATACCTGCACTCGCTCGAGCTTCCGCGGACCCGTCCAACTGAATGCCACGGATTGGTTGCAAGGCCGAGTTCTTTTTTAGGCGCTCGTTCGAATAAAGATGCTGCTTTTTATAAAGAAATGGGTACTCTGATCAGAGTCGCAGCAGAGACCTCCATGGCTCTCTATCCAACTGTATCCATGGCCGCTACAGGCGAGTCACCTCTCGGAAGCTCTCAGGAGCCGCCATCGATTCTGTCCTCGCCACCAAAACTTAGGTGCGCGTTTCGCTGATTTTTTTTTTTATGTTGTCTTAGAGCTTTACTTGCGTCCTCGTTGCCATATTAAAGACTCCTTATATTGGCCTGGTTTTTCCACCCCATACAATGAAGCACAATCGCTACATCAGCGCGCACTCGCTGGAACAACCGCGTTGCAGCACGAACCTGTCAAGCCAAAAATGGCACAGCTTTGCTGCCTGGCCCAGTTCTTTTTTTTTTTGGCGCGTGTTCAAATCGAGGTGCTGCATTTATAAAGAACGGGGTATTTTTTAATAGCACTGGCCAGAGCCGTTGCAGAGACCTTCACGACTCTGTATCCGTGACCGCTACCGGGAGCCGGGGCGATGGACAGACACGGTTGTTTTTCTTTTGCTAGTCCTTCAGAAGTTAGGCATACCGGATGGGAACAAAGCGCGAGGCGCACCACACCTCACTTCCGAGGCACCACTGATTGGTCCAGCCGCCGGGCGACTCAGCGACTGGTTGCAAAAATTGGTCTGGAAGCGATTGCTCCAAAACCGCGGTCACGTTTGCGACTTGCGACTGTCGCGTTTGCGACAAAAGTTGTAGCGCGACAGCTGTGACTTGAAAGTGTGAACGCGCCCGGCTTTCATGGAGCCACAAGTGTTTCAATGCAGACGATGCATTTAATTATTTTGCGGCAAGTTCGCCTATTCGTTTTAGAGCGCAGCTCTTAGGCGCCTGTTTCTCGGCTTGAGCGGCGTCGGCGTCGCCGTCGCCGTCGGCGTAAGCGCGCGGTGCATTATGGGACGCGTGACGTCACTGATGACGTTGACGTCACTGATGCCGTCATCAGCATTCGCATCGTCATCATCACTGATGACGTCATCAGTGACGTCACTGATGACGCCATCGTCACGTGACCCCCTAGGTCACGTGACCCCCCAGTAACCTTCCCTCCTCCTCCTCAAGAGCTGCGCTCTAATTCGGCGTTACAGGGAGTTGTAAACGGCTTTGACTTTTTTCCTTTGTTTTGTAGTTTCTAAATTGACATCACGATGCATAATTAATATCAGAGGGAAGTTCAGTCTCAAGAATATTATCCTCAATTTGATCGACTGCCGCCGACATCCCGCGTCATCTCCCGACAGGAACAGCTAGCACTACTCAGCGCTACTCGGTCGTTATGAGTCCTGCTAGATGTTGCTCTATGATAATTACATTTTTGAGAATTAATATTCTTAAGAAATCTTTCCTCAATTCTCACAGGAGCGAAGCTACAACTTGAAACTTAACAAAGTAAAAAAAAAAAGCATTAACTTTGTTTTTATCAACATTTTAGCTTTTTACGTGCAGGCGCCGAATTTTCTGGCTTGTTTTTACGGCGAGCTTCGCACTTCATAACGTCCTGTAGTAAATCTATATTCAAGTCAGATGCCTATTCAGAAACTAAAAAAAAAGGGTCTCCGAACCCCGGCCCGTGGGTCAAATCCGGCAGGCGGAGGTCTTCCGATCGGCCCGTCGCTGGCTGCAGTATACTACTAATGAAGCCCGGCCCTTTCTTACAGGCGTAAAAATAAGATCGCGTGAAGATTCGGTGTCTCAACGCTCACTAACCGTCCTAAAGGAAGGTACCAGTAAAAAAACAAAGAAATCTGCCTATCGATAAGGCGTGTCCTTTCGTCATATTATTCATTAGACAATGTCATCGCCAGCGTAACTATTCTTAGTCCCCTGTTTCATATCTGTGTAACTACGTATGCTCAAATGCCTTTGCGTTCCCTTGTATATTTTGATTAGTGTCCTGTGTCGTACTATAGTGTATTGTCATTGTCAGTTCTATTATTCTTATTAGTCTACTGCCCTGCGGCAACATGCCAAATATCCTATGCGCTTTGATTTGTGCCTAGTTATTTTTATGGCTCTCGATTTTTGTGTAATGTTATAATTAGTGAAATATTGAATTTCCCAAGAAAGGCTATCTTTTCATAGACTTTCGTTTTTTTTTTTACTTTAGCTTTTACTTGAGATGCTAATCTAGAATCTTTAATTAGTTCATTTCTCATTTATATTTACTCATTCATTTTCTCGCTCTCCAGAAAACAACTTCCCGATCCGGCCTCTTAGTCAGAAAGTTTGGAGACCCCTGCTTTAGACGATTCTCTTCCATCTCCCACTCCAAAATGCGCTGTATAAAAATTTTGAAAAATATGATGTACGCATACTCGCACTGTGCGCTTCAAACAACGAGATGAAGTGACAAAGACAGAAGAGATATGAAATAGTGTTTCAGAACTAGAGCTATAAGGCCTTACGTCCGGAAAGAAGTAGTTAAAATCAAATTCAAGTCACCCTCAAGGGATACTCCAAGGTCAAAGATGACGCAAACTATGTGATATCGTTACTTCCAAATAAGTGGCTGAACAAAAGTGGTGCTACTTAGCTATAAGTTTTAGTTTATTTATTGCTAAATAGTCATGCGAACATCATTTACAAATTCTGCTATATGCTACTCTGAAGAAGTACCCTTTTTGGAAAAAAAAGCGCACACAAAAATCAAAACACACTAGCCTGCGAACGGTGAATTGAGGAAAACCTAAATATTATTTCTGAACAAAACGGTTAAAGGTTTTCAGATACTTACTTGAATGGCAAAAAATGGGCGAAGGATTTTCTAAAGATTTCATGCGAAACATCTCAGCACTGACAAATAAGTGTATACTTCCTTTTTTTTTTATTCAGCAAATTGTGAGAGAGACCGTAGTGTCCGAACTTTGGCAGCTAAAACACCTCATAAAGGGCGCTAAAACAAAGTCCTGAAACTTCATGTAGATGCCATAGATATAAAACAAATTCTCAACAGAAAATAAATGTTTTCGTGACGCATTTTTAGGCGTGGTTTGGAGAACGTGTTTATTAGGTAATGAAACATGTATAAAAATCGGGAACTCCAAATTTCACCAAAGCTTCGCCTTAAACAATACTGGTTAGTAACAGCTTGCAAGAATGTTGTAATTTTTGCAAATACTTTAGGTTCTAAGTTAGAAGAGTCCTGAGACGGGGGGAATGAATTCAAAAGAAGCTTCACACGTGTAAGCAGATTGATCAGGTGACCTTCCGTCACCACAAATGATGATTGAAGATCCACAAATGATCAACAAATGTATTTTTCTTGGGTGTGGCTTGGCACTCTAAGGTTTTTCCTTGTTCCTCATGCGTAGCATTCAGGATATCGTAAACATTAAGGGTGGGTTTCTATTCAGTAATTCCTGAATTATCTTTGGTTCCATACGATTCCTTGTCTTACAGCTACGGCAGATGATTTTTTTTTTCACGTCTTATTTTTTTTTTGCATTCTTCAATTTGTATTTTTGAGATTCGTATCTGAAACTTCTTAGCATATTTTTATTGTACTTCTCACCGTTCCCAGTCGTAATGTGAAAATGGCGTAAATTTCTCATTCCTCTGCTGAATAGGCAGCAGGGGCGGTTGGCTATTGAATGCGACAATATGCCACGTGACCGGCTCAGATGGCTCAAAGTACCTAGCTCTCCCGCCAATTCCACTCAACAGACGTAAAGCTTGCCTTTTTTGTGTGTTTTTTTATTTTTTATTTTTTTTATTTTTTGCTTAACACTATATTATTCAGAAATAACTTTACCTGCTTCTCCTAAAGCATAGAGATGCGGTTAATTTCACTTGCATTTCAAGCTTGTTCTCTCTCTTTCTGAGCGCCAAAACAGACTTCGAAACGAGGCCAGACTTACGGCAGTCATCTGCCTGTCTCGGCGCCAACGTTTTTGCGCTGAGTCAAGGCTCGCGCAGCTTTCACAGTGCTCTAACACTGTTAAGCTACTTGCGCGAGCGCGTCGTTTCGTTTGGCGTCCCTTTCGCAATAGAGCGCGTGCGAAAGACACTAGACAAAGCCACGTGCTCTCACAGCAGTGCAGAGCTGTAAATCTCTGGAAGCTACACTAGCCTTGACAACGCATCAAAAAAATATTTCCGCTTAATTTTTTAGTTTTTTGTTTTATTTGTATTTTGTTTTATGGAGCCGGTCATGGCTCCTGGAATTCCCTCGGGAGGGGGGGGGGGGAGAAGGGGAGGGGGGGGGGGGGGGTAAGCCGCCTGAAGAGATACCCGCATCACCAGCAAGCCGCCCTAGAAGTTGATACACCTCATAGCACTTTTTTTCATTTGAACGAAGACTGTTCGACCCTTAAAATTTTTGTAATTTGTTAGAGAGAAATAACACGATTTTTTAAATAGTTGTGATCGATAAAACGTGAAATAGGTGATACATGCACAGTGTACTCAACTGTTAAATATAGCGCGGGAGCGGTGGCCGGAGAGACTGCATGCGTCATCTACCGATTCACTCTGGCAGCTTATGCCACTGTTGTTTTTGGAAGTTACACTCCCAGCTCCGAAACAATCACCAATGCGGGACTTGGCCATAAAAAAAATGTCGCTCTTCCATTTTGTTTTTTGTTCTTTAAAGAAGATCGCCGTTATCAGAGAAACTGCAAGATTACCAAGATATGGAAGCCCCGCATGGTGAATGCGTAGGTGTGACTAAACAGAGTGGCAAAAAGAACAAAACAAACAGGTAAAAACTTCAAGCGCTGGTGATAAAGAATGAAACGAGGAGGTTATGCGATAATGGTATCGCGGAGGGGCAAATATCTCAAGAAGAGCCGCCTTATTCTCTGCCGGATCATTTATTTAATCCCCAGACAGGGGCCCTAATCTGGGCACTTGGCGAAAAAGTCGGCGAGAAATCTGGCGGCTGTGATTGGCCGACGCCGCACTTGACCTTGGCGCCGGCCAATCATAGCCGTCAGATTTCTCGCCGTCTTTCTCGCCAAGTGTCCAGATTAGGGCCCCAGCTCTGAAATCAGTTTCGTCCATCGCTCCCGCGTTATAGACCTTTTTCGCAAGGGCGCCGCCATCTTGAATTGTCGTCACTTCCAGTATGGGCGAAAACATTGTTTTGCCGTCGCCACGCCAATAGAAGGCATTTAGGACATATACTTAACCGTCGCCCATTCTCGTTTTGCCTCCCCTCCATTTTTTTACTATTTGAAGGTTGAAACGTTCTGATATTTTTTCGTCGCCCATACCGGATATGCCTACTTGGCGGTCGGGGGCGAGAGTAAGGGGAAAAGGTCTATATTTAAGAGTTCAGCACAGTGTATATTGCCCTAGGACGTTGTAAAAACTTGCTAATGATTTCCTGCAAGCAATGGTAAAACCATTACCCTAGACCAGGGGCGGCCAAGCTGCGGCTCGCGAGCCGCATGCGGCTCTTCGCGTGTTAAAGTGCGGCTCGCGGCTCCCTCCGCTAACCTCCCCCTCCCCCGCCTCCCACGCGGTCACACGAGCACTTCCCCAAAAAGAGAAATGGAACGCGTTTTAAATTGAAAGACAGGTTGCGGTGTGGTAGTCTTGTGATACTGCTACCTTACGTGGAGTTGGACTGCTTTTGTCTCGGATAGATTGAAAGTAGTTTGAGTTTCGTTTATTGCTCTTAATAAAAGCCCCCCCCCCCCTTCCCCCCTGCGACTCTTGGAAGTCTCATGGTTTTGTTTGCGGCTCTTAGGCCTGGTCAGCCTGGCCACCCCTGCCCTAGACGGTAAAGAACCTTTCGGTTTTAAACACGTTGAATTGGATAACTTAGAAAGCAAGAAACATTTGTCTTGGCCGAGGTATTTTATGCAAGAAACGTTCCATAATAGGTAAAAATTAAATCAAGATATTCACCATCAACTCGTGGAAATGAAGCCTGCTGGTAAAGTTACCGTGTTAGAGGAGAATTGCATAATTGACGAGGACAGGACGATATATCTGCTTCGCTATTACATATTGCCACGCACGTCGGCGAGCGACCGCGTGCGTGGCCGAGTGGTGAGTCATGGCCAGCGATGGAAGTCGCTTTAAGAAACTAAATGGTTAAAAGAGGAACATTTAAGCACTAGACATTGTATAATGCTCAAACCTCTATGTGAATGTACGGGGTCATGAATATGTAATAAGGTCTAATATTCTGCGAGTGCTCTTTGGCCAAGGTGGCCCTCTGTAATGCTTTTATTTTTAAATAAACATATTTTATTTTTTTTTAACAAAAGCGTGCGTGGCCGAGTGGTTACCGCTCTTGACTGTCGCGCGGAAAGCCTAGGTTCGATTCCAGTCGGTGGAATGTCCTTTTATTTATTCTTTCAACATTGCGTTCTCGTGAGTTCAAGAGCAATCTCGACTGTTCGAGTTCCGAATGTTCTAGTCGCCGAACGTTCTAGGCCGATTTCCCACGCGTGTACTACATAAGGGGCTTCGAGTGGCGAGCCAAAGCAGCCAAAGTCAGTTACGCCCCAGCGTTCGACTCTGCTCTTTCGCAGACTTCGACGCCCGCGACGCTCTGCTGTTATCTTCTGTTTCCTTTTCATTTTTGGGCCCACGTTCGCCCCCATTAAACGTTTCAGTTTCCCCAATTATTCTTTGTTTCACCTCGTGATTCGTGATAAAGAAAGAAACAAGGAGGTCATGCGATAATTGTATCGGGCAGGGGCGACAATTGAAAGAAGAGCCGCCTTATTCTCTGTCGCATCATTTATTTAATCGCTAGGCAGCTCTGAAATCTTTTTCGTCCACCGCTCCCGCGTTATATTTAACTGTTCAGCACATTGTACATTGCTCTAGGACGAAGTAAAAACTTGCTAATGATTTCCTGCAAGCAATGGTAAAACCATTACCACAGACGGTAAAGAGCCTTTCGGTTTTAAACACGTTGAATTGAATAACTTAGAAAGCAAGAAACGTTGGTCTTGGCCGAGGTATTTTATGTAAGAAACGTTCCATAATAAGTAAAAATTAAATCAAGATATTCACCATCAACTCGTGGAAATGAAGCCTGCTGGTAAAGTTACCGCGTTAGAGGATAATTCCATAATTTACGAGGACAGGACGATATATCTGCTTCGCTATTATATATCGCTGCCGATTTCAGCAACTTGATCACAGCGAAATTAATTTAAAATAAAGTCTCTGGCATTATTGATGAAAATTACTTCCCCTAATTGCAAAAACCGAAATATTATTATTAGATCGCAATAAACAACATTTTAAAAGCGCCTTAAATATATTGAAATTTGAGAAATTCCTTCGTGTGATGCCAAAGTAATATAATCAAAGGCATGAAGTTCTAAGGAAGTCTGATACCGAAGTAGAATTTGAGATAGAGCACGGCATGTTTGTTGCGGTGTCGTACAAACTATAGACCCATCCTCGCGGAACTTCTCTTAAAGTTGTCGATTACCTTACAAAATATCACATATATGCAATGAAACAAAAGTGCACGATTAATAGGAACATAGAGGCACTTGAAAGAGCAATTTTACAAAGCTGTTTTTTGGGTTCGCCACTTCGGCGGTTTGGGAGTCAACAGAAAACACAAAAGCCCGTGACTCCAAAGTCAAATAACGTACAATAAAAAAAATAAATGTCGTTCACGGATGTTGAAATTCCTTCCGTGGTGCCCTGTCACATAATATAGACTCCTTTCGAAAGTGTGCCCTTTATTGAAAACTGCGAAATCCCCGCACAATGGCGGGCACAAGTGCGAGCTTTTTTGACTCGAATGCATCCCGGCTCACGAGCCCTCGTGCTCGTGAGTTGTTGTTTATTTTGTAATAAAGAAAATAAATATAGTGATAAGGAAGGAAATGGGACAAAGCCTGGCAGATAGCCACGAGAAGCAGCCGCCGCAATGGAAAACGGGGAGCGGCAAACAACGGATGAGAGGAGAGCTACGTGACTGGAGCCCCGCTGCGGCGAGACGCCGACACTTCTCCTGAGCGAACAAGTATGTTTAGGGTCCTCGCCACCGCTAAAGCTGTGCGCTGACGTCCAGGTTCCCCTTGAAATAACTCTTTGATGCTCTGTGCTAGCAGATCCTCGCGCTCCAAATCTGTGACCGGGCACTCTATGGCTTCGTTGTCGAACTGCCAGGCTTTGTGAGTATAGAGGAGGCTGTAGTCGAAGCTATCCACTCGCGCTATTAGCAGGTTCCTCGGTGGCGGTTGTTCCACGCACGGCCGGCCTGAATACGCGAAGCTGTCTTACGCCCTCTTCAGTAAGGCATGATAACACACGTTTCCGAAGCGGCACTGGCACGTAGTTAGCACGTGGGTAAAGCCCCTTCATGTTTTAAAAGTACGCAGTAGCGCTGGATCAGTAACTCCCTGTGCATGTACGATCAAAATAAATTGAGGTCCACGTCATTTACTCCGATTTTTAATAAGTAAGTACTGCTTTATTCTTTCTGCTTTTTGCGAAGATGCTTGCTGTACTTTCAAGACATCACCTGCACGCTCGAAATCTCCTAGAACAAATGCCTGAAAAGAGCTTCCGGAATATAAAATAATAAAAAGAGACGCCTTTCATGGCCGGCGTACGTTATTCTTTACGTTTTCAATGTTTCTAACCGCTCGTACAGATGCAAGACGGGGTCATCTTCATACAGTGACAGGACTGGCATAATAGCAATGTATAAGCGTCACTGGAATGCTGGCGAACCATGAGCACACTCTATATTCCTTTAGAATGTTATTTTGCTTATAGTCGCAGCTTGTTTTTACACACCTGTCGTGCAACATATGTTTTGGCCTGAAATATAACGAAAATAAACATTGTTCACTGATGAAGAAAAATGCGGTAACTAAAGCAATTACAATTTACGATAACGAAAGAGGGACATTCTGTTGTCTGTTTGTCTTCAATGTCCCTCTGTCGTTTTCGTATATTAGAAACCAACACACTCAACCATCTGCACAAGCAATTACACTTTTATAGTGTTAATAAAGGTACATACCAATCCGTTACGACCTAAATAGCAAATCCGTTCCATATTATTTTCCGGCGAAGAGACAAAATGCACGCGCGTTTTTTCATAGGAATGCACAGTAGCACCGCAAAAGTAGACTGGTTCCTGTCTGCTTCAATTTGCGTCACGGAAGTAGCATAGACGCTATAGCGCCAATTGAACCTCTAGCGTATATCATAATAACACTATGGTATCCAAAACGCCCATGGGGGTCAAATCGGTTACTACACTCTCTCTCACCTTATTCTGAACCGCAACGAACCTTTCGAAGTCATCCCAGCTTACCTAACGCTCTGAGCGAGCTACATGACATCGCTCTCTGCGCGTCAACACTCCAAGAGCAGGTTGAATGACAAGCACTCAGAGCCGGATAGGCGCCTCGTATCGCTCGCCGCTGTCAATGCTTGTGTCAGAGGGAGTATGGACGTAGTTCTCATAAATGGGAGGCAGGGGCATGTCAAGCTACGCAATGTAGCTTTTTTCCCTGTCTCCTTCTCCAAACTGGAGTCAATAACGATGAATTGAATTGATAATATAAAACCACATATAGCACATCAGGTGCCTTCTCCATAGTCTAATGGCCGAACCGCCAAAGGCCGGAAGATCGGCGGCGTGACGCGTGCAGTTAGCGAGCGCCATTAGAGAGTTTTAGTATTGCTCGTATGAGCAAACGCAAGCACTGTGCGTTTGTGTTAAGGTGCATTCACACAACAGGAAAACGCGCGTCGAGGGGTGATTTTTTTTTGCTTGTTTTTGTATTGAAAAACGTCGCGCGTCGAAGACGATGAAGCCGGGAGACGACATCTCTTGACCAAATGTTTTCCCTCGACGCGCGCCCTTGAGCCAATCGGCGAGCGACCAGACGCGACGCGTCGTCTTTTTCCGGTTAGGACCTTCTTTAGCTGTTTCCACTTTGATGAATAAGGAAGGCGCAAAGGCAGAGAGGTGTCGAGCTGGGTCGAGGGATGCGGCCAGCCGCCAAACATGGCTGGAAACATCTTGAAGTGGAGAAAAGCAAATCGATTGGAATCTGAATGTGAGCAGCGTTTGCTGTGCGTGTAGGCGACGCTGGGAAATACTCTTCATCGTTTGCGCGACAGCCGCCCCCGACGATGAACTTCGCAGCGTTTTCCAACGGCGCAAGAGCGATCACTTGCAATGCGTTTTGTGCGTTCTTTGTGTGCACGCCACCACTATGGAATACACCAGTTCCACTTAGAAAATATTAACGTACAAGCGGCGTGCAGTGCTATCAAACGTACGGACACGCGGGCGCAGAACCGTGCTAAGTTTTGTTGATACAAAAACGCGCCAAAAGTGCACCTTCTAAATCTTCTAAAGCTGCGTACTCGAGTCCGTGCTCTTACATGTGCTGTATACGGGTCCATATCACATGAGCGAATGACGTTTCAGCGAACAGCGACATTGGAGCGAATCGATGTTTTAGCGAATAACGGGGGCGCGCGTTAACCCATCCGCCGCGCTGCGCTTACGCCTCTTCGCGGCGACAGTCTGCGGCGGCTCGTTACACCGCGGCGGCTCGTTACAAAAATGTGAACCCCTTTGGCCCACCCGAAAACGCCGCTTCGCGGCGTCCGACTATTCGCTAAAGTGTCATTCGGAGAAACGTGGGCGTTCGCTAAAACGTCATTCGATCAAGTGAGTGCCTCCCCTAATTGGAGTGCAAAGGTCGCTGTTGTTTATTTTCTAAAGACGGTTGTCTCCGAGCGCAGATGCAATCACGAAGGCAAGGCAACACCGATCGTACGAAGCAGACAAATAAAAAATTCCCCGTGTTCTTTCGATAAACGCGAGGTTCCCCGAGAAGACGCCGTCGTCAGGAGGCAATGTGTGACCGGCTTTTTTTTTTTTTTTTTTTTTCCGACGGCTGCGTCGACGTCGACCAAAAGGCGCGTTTCTTTATCTGTCTAAATGCGGCTTTTGGGTTGCATGCTTCACACTGCACATGCGCTATACTCAGGGAGCGGAGCGAGCTACGCTTACATACGCTCTTGCTTTTCGCAAGCGTACGCAGCAGTTTCCGTCTGCGTGACTCCCTCGTTGCTCTCGTGCACGGGACAGCGCGGCGATGGCCTTCGAGATCCCGAGGCGCGCGAAGCCTTCGCGCGCGCGCTTCGGGATCTCGGAGGCTTAGCGCGGCGAGAGCAGTTTGCATGGGCAAATCTAGATGGCGCTGTAACTGCGTTTGGCGCAGAGCCGTACATTGGGCTCTGGTTAGGCGCATTCACACAGCAGCAGATGAGCCCGGGACACCGATGGGCTATCTAAAGATGTGCCCAGCCGACAGTACTGCAGCGCCATATTCTACCAATATTCAGCGCGGCGGCGGAGCTAGAGTAAAAAGAAAACGAAGACGCACATATCATAGACAGAAGACGGTCACCGTGGGCTTCTTAAATCTTCAAGGGGCGCGCCGGGAGCAGAAGTGGCAAGAGTTGTTCCAAGAGATGAAAGCCGCGGGCATGCCACTGTTGGGGGTGGCAGACACAAACCTGATGGAGGGATTTTGAGGAACCCCCTGTGCACCCCAACTGCTGCTGGTCGGGGTGCAACCATCGGGAGGTACAGAGGCGGGGAGGTGGAGCGGGAGCCTTTTGGCACAGTGGGGCGACAAGGCAGCGAGAGCTCAGGGATTGCCAGGAGAACCACATGTGGCTAACGGGTGAACTTCTGTGTGTCTCTACGGTAGCACGTTTTGTGTATTTTTCGGTGGGAAGCGCGCACCTTGAGGAGAACCGTTTTTCTGCTGAATGCCTAATTGCCGACGCAAAAGAACTGGCAGATGGTAAAGATCTGCTTATCAAGGGAGACTTTAACGGTCACTTACACGAGTTGGACGGGTGGGAAGACGACAACGGCCGCCTCCTGCGAAAGATGGCGGAGGACTTAGGCCTAGAAATTATCAACCTACGTTCTACATGTGAGGGCCAGTACCAGGCACGTAGCCAGGATTTTGGTTCAGGGGGGGGGGGGGGGGGGGGGGCGAACATGACAAAATGCTGTATGAGGGGGAGGGGGGAGAGGAGGTCCCAGCAAAATGGAAGATTTCGGGGGGGGGGAGCCGGGTACCATTCCCCCCCCCCCCTGGCTACGTGCCTGGCCAGTACACACGTAGCACACGTGAAAGCAGATCATGCATCGACTACTCCCTGCAATTGCCACAGTTAGGGCGATGCCTGGTGCGCGCCCAAATTGTTGAGACAGGAGTGAAAAGTATTGGCATTAATTACAACAGAATCATGTTGCAGCTGTCTAGAGAAAAGTAGAGGAAAGGAAGAGCGACTCGACAAGATGCGTGTCGACCCAGCCTTTCACAAACAGCTGCAGTTAAGGTTGTGGACAGCTTCGAAAAAAACGTCAATGAGGAAGGCTGCCTCGGGGTACGCGGAATACGCGGATACTCTAAAAGAACTAATCAGGCAACACTCAACAAACGGCCAGGCCGGACGAAGTCGAAGGAAGCGCTGGTGTGATGGGGATGTGCAGGCTGCAATTCAAATACGACAAGAGGTGAATAGGAAACACCGGCACGCAACTTCAAACAGGGTCAACCCACTAGGTCACTGAAGAGTGGGTGTTTTACCAAGAACAAAAACGCATCACGAAATAGCTGATCCAGCAGAAAATAGCTGCTGCTGCTCTGAAAACGATGAGAAACATTCGCTCAAGCGAAAAAGATGCGCCTCGAAAGTTCTGGAGATTCCTCGGAACCCTGTACAGAAGAGATCAATCCCCAACTATCGTCGACGAGTGCACTGGCCTAAATGTGGTGGCGCTGGACCAACGCATGACGGTCCATATCAATGAGGTGTTCGCACTATGAGGAACGGAGCCCCACCAAATACCATCCCACACAATCACTCAGAATATGATCTCACGAGTACCGACGAGAATATCAGTTTTGTCGCAGTTATTCGAGCGCTGATTCACATAAAAAGCAGCACGGCACAAGGTTTGGATGGAATCCCAGCACGTGCCCTCAAAACACTCGGGAAGCATGCCAAAGACCAGCTGGCTGAGATCTCCCCAGATATTATTAGTGGGGAAGCAGATGTCCCTTGAGACTGGCGACAAGAGAAGGTGGTTCTTGATCCGAAGAAAGGAGGGGATAAGCGGTCCCTCCGGAACTACAAACCACTTACAGTCACCAGCACCTTGTAAAGGGTTTTCGCGTCTATAATGAAGGAACGCATGACAACTTGGGCAGAGAGAGAAGTCTTTACCGAGCTTTAAAGAGGATTTTGTCGCGGCTGGCGTCTTGAAGACAACGTGTGCACCCTCAGCCAGCGCATCGAGGTGGCCCGCAAAGAGGAGTGAAGATTAATTTGCTGTTTTCCGGACATGGGAAGGCATTAGATTGCGTTCCACACGACCAGCTTCTAACAACATTGGAGCTCCTTGATATTCTGCCACAGTGGACCGGACTCATTCGCCGGTTTTACACGGGCAGTACGGTAAAACGCACATGGGAGAGGCCACTTCAGATGAGGCAATGGTGACGCGGGGACTGCGTGAGGGCTGTCCGTTTTCACCGCTCCCGTACATGTTGTACATTTCACGTATGGAGGAGCGGTTCATCCGATCAGGATTGGGCTTCTCACTACAACACATGGAGGAAGGAGAGAACGTGAACTGGGTGCTGCCTGGGGTGACTTTCGCAGACGACATTGTGCTCACAGCGGGCCCTATGGAGACAATGCAGCAACTACTCGATATAGGCGCTGATAAAATTTCTGTGCTCGTTCTTCAGCACAACACTACAATGTTCGCAGTGGTACAGTTCGCTGGCTCTGAGAAGAGGAGGATCGAGAGCGTTAGGTTGGTTATGAACGGCATACCAGTACTTAACATCTGCCGGTACTTGGGAGTTACTCTCTCAAACGAAGTGGACTGTCTGAAAGAGCATCACACCCTTTTCGACAGACCGCATGTCCTCCGCAAGCGCAGCCTGTGGAGTTGTAATAGATTCATAGTGAGCCAGGAGGTGTGGAAGGCGGTCGTGCTGCCAGGTTTTGACATTTGCCAATGCAGTGGTGTGTGTGCCGGGCGAGGTGAGCACCGTCTTGGAGCTCAGACAGCGAGAAGTGGGGCGCCAGGCACTGGGCTGCCATGGGATGGTGGCTAACGAGGCGGTGAAGGGTGACCCGAGCCGGTCGTCGTTCGAGACACGGGAGGCGACCAGTAAGGTTAAATATGACGGGAGACTTCGACACATGAATCGCTGCCGTTGGGCGAATAGTTTCGTGTACACCCACCTGACCTCTCTGCAGGCCCGGTGGCAGAAACATCTTTACCAGCTGGAGAAGTAGTTTGGTTTCTTCCGGGAACCTGTGAGGATAACCACAGGGAAAGAATGGAAATCCGAAGTGCGAAAGAGGATACGAGAGCAGGAGACCGTCCAGTGGTGTGAAGCTGCCCAAACAAAGTCAACGTTAAGAACGTACGCTGCAGAAAAACAGCAAATCACGGCAGAGACACATCGATACGACAACAGTTACGGAAGCTGCCTACTTTTTCAAGCGCGTGCGGGTGCCCTTCGAGCACTGGTCCACAACACTACCATGACGTCTACCATATGCCGAGTGTGTCGGGCGATTGAAGAATCAGTAGAGTACCTCATACTCCTGTGATAGCTAGGGCCTACTGCCAGTGGCGCCCTCCCGGAGTTGGGCCAACTCCGGGAGGGCGCCACTTCTAGAGACGGCACTGGGCTTTGTGACAACGCCAGAAAATCCGCACATACCGTCTGGAGCAAGTTCCAGTGTTAGTGCCAGCGTCACCGTGGCCTCGAGGAGTGCTGTTGAACAAACTGAGGGACGCCTAGAGGATTGGTGGCGAATCCATCACAGATGACAGTAATTCGCTGTGACGCTAAGAACTCCGCCCCCAAAGCTTGGGCGCGGATATTCCCACCCGTCCGATACAAAGGGAACAGCTGCAAGTTCATCATCATCATCACGATGCGCTTGCGTTCCTCTCTACTCAAAGAGCTTGTTTGATACTCTCTCTAGAGTTTTGGCGAGAGCTTGAGTGCGTCTTGCGCAGTGCCAATGCGAGGGTTTTTACCCTATTCTAGAAATATCTTTTTTAAAACGATACGGGGTTCAAGTGAGCTAAATGGGACGCGGGGACGTGGGCAAAATGCCACATTCTTCTTTTAACGCCATATATTTCCTAAAAGTTCAATCGGAATAGTTTTAAACTTGACCGCGAGGTGTCATCCATTGTCCGCGTGGTTTTAGTAAAACAACCATCGTGACTTGTTTACGTGTTAAACGCGCAAAATTCCGCGCTTCTATTTTCTTGGAGGAGTACAGCTTGAGCTTAGGAGGATACGGCATCAATTTAAGTTTTAGTCTCGTTTGGATAAAAAGATAAAACTTCTATAAACGAATAAAACGATCAAAAAGATAAAACTTGAGTGACCTAAGTAGGCAGTATTTTGACCTAAAAAGTTTTACTAACGGGATATACGTAGAGAAGAAAGCGAGAATATGGAATCATTTAAACCGTGTGATAGTGATTGGAAAATCGTGTTTTTTTTCTCAGTTATATTATTTTACTCTCACTTTCTTAAGTGGTAGTAACGTACAACAACAAACAAAAAAAGTACAGGGTCGCATGTTGCAAAAATGACGAGAGAGATACCTGATAAAATGTTGAGCAAGAGCTTCGCTCTATTCGCACTGCCGCTCTAGTTCATCACTTACCGAGGGACGCACCACAAAGCTCTGCCAAAACATTATGGAATGTACAGGGTGTGGCTGTAAGGACCAGTGCATATGGCACGACTTGCAAATTCCAAATTGCAAACGTACGCACATACCTGAAACTGGGCACGCGAACGTCGTTTCACAAAAAGTTGCATATCTAATTTTTTTTTTTTTAGAAAGCAAATCAGAGGTGGTGGATTGTTAAAACAAATTTAACGAAACATATCAACTGTGACTTCCTCGACTCAAGCTCGCAAAACCAGTCTGCAGACGACGTACATCCGGTTGAGGTCGTAGAAAATGCACGGCCGCCGCCCTTTTTGAATTATTTTTAATATTTCACCAACTCTGAGTGTAGCTCTAAAAAAAGGATAGAAATAAACCTTTTGCCTAAAGACGTTCGCGTGCTTTAGTTTCAGGTATGTTAGATTAGAATTCGAATTTTGCGAGGTGTGCAAAATCTGCTGGTCTTTACGGCCGTACACTGTAGAAAGGAGGGCTCTACAGAACCCAGCTAAAATAAAAAAAAATAAAAAATACGCGTTCATTTCTGACAACAAAGAGAGAGTGCTCGCGAAGCATTTTGAACACTAAGAAATCTCTCTTCAAGCTTACCTACAGTGATTTATAACGGGTTGTTTGGATCTACTGAGACTCCAATAGCTCCAGTGCCTTTAACAAATAGTGAAAAACCGAAAGGATGATTATAAGTAATAAAAATATTGGAGTAATTTCTTCAGAGCACCATAAAATCCTAAGTATTCTGCAAGGCACGCGATGTGCTCCACAAGAGACTCGCCGTATCAAGGAATCACGGCTTAAAACAGCGTCGAATTATCTGCGTACACGCCACATGGCATGCGAAAAGCGCATGCCATGTGCCGAGAATTGGGTTGCAATTCGTGGTCTGCATTTTAAGAGCTTTCACAGCAAGAAATTAGTGGTTTTCTTCATTTTGGAAGGGTGTCTCATTTTGCTCCACTGTTGTCTCCGTTTACCCCGAAGGTGGGTAAGGTAAGACATTTTTTTCCCTTAGTTCAGTGTAATCATATTTTTTGTCGACAAAGTCAAAACCCCGAAAAATGTTCCCATGCCGTTTTTCTTTAAATCGATATAACATAAGAAACACAACAATATGTTGTAATTGTCTGTTTAATTTTGCCCAACTTTATCTGTAAACCTAAAGAAGCGTAAAACTACGAAAGCGAAAGTGTCACCATCCAACGAAAAACACATAAAAATAAAACAAGCAAACAAAAACACACAAAAAAAACATCACAAGTAGCAGAAGATGAAAGGTTCGCTGAAAGACCAGAAAAAACGTAAGCAGTATACTGGCCTTTTTATGTGAGAGAAATTTTATGATAGGTAGAACCGCGATTATTGCCTACTTAATGAATTCATAAAAACTGCACACAGGTAAAACAAATCAAACAATAAATGATCTTGCCAAATTCCTGTAAAAATTAAATCTGTCTTAGTTTAATTTTTGGATTGGGGCTCGGACTTATTGTCCGCTAAATCTACCGGGAAAATTTGCACCACTAAATTTAGAAGAAAAATAATGTGCGCACTTTTCGTAACCTTACCCCACTTCTATCCGCGATGTTATATTTCTTTTTCAGAAATTTCGAGCCAATAAACTTATTCTAATTAAAAATGAGAAGGTTCCATCGACATCCTGTGAACGTAGAATACGTCCAGACAAATACCCATTCAACGCTTTCGAGACAATTGGCGCTACATGACCCTGTACTAAAGCCATAGGCCACAGGCACGCGGGTTGTAGAAACCACCAGACTCGTGCTTCTCGAAAACAACCAAAGTTGCGCTGCGCCGAGCCCACGGTGGCCGAGTCCGGTGAGCGCGCCAGCTCATGCTAGCGCGTGACCTCGGGAGCCGCAAGAATAGACATATTGCTAAATTACCCAAGCATCAAGGAGAATGCAGGGAATGGTGTTCCACGCGCCACACGCGCACGTTTTTCCCGAATAAAAGATTCAAAGTAAATACACAAAACAAAGCGTTGACGAACGCGCGTACAAGATGCAATTTGTTTTAGGCATTTGCTTGAGAAAAGGTACTACTGCTGAGGCGAGTACGTGCGGCGCGTGGAACACCGATTCCTGCATTCACCTTGATGCTTGGGTAATTTAGCAAAAGGGTCTATAAAATCACGAGAGGACTTTTTCTTCAGCTACGAGTCGGACGTCTAATTCTTCTCCGGCAATTTCGAACACACTGCCGGAAAATTGGTGACCCGGACGTCTGACTATCATGGACCGGAGTGCAGGCAACTCCACCGACGACCGATCCTTGACCACCACTAAATCCGAAACTCCAGATAAAAACTCGTCTGTAAAATATCGCCAATTCGGATTTATTCGTAGAACTTCGAATTCCAAATCACGACGCTAAAATGAAAAGAAAAAAGTACGCTATTTCACGAATACATTTTGTCAGAGCACAGGGTTAGTAGTCGTGAAGAAAGGCTATATTGTTTTTTCTAGTCAAGGTTTATTGACAAAAGGAAGTTTCCCGTTTATCTCGTCAGGGTTGGTTCAGTACGGGTATATCTACTTCTGGGCGACGACAAAAGCACTCTTCCGGTTTCCAGTTTAGACCTATTGTGCTAGGATAAAAAAGAGACTGTATTTTTATATCAGTGAAAGTTATGAACATGTAGGTTTTATTGGAGGGGGAAAGCAGCGAAAGCGTTTATGCTTCCCAACGACTGTCCAGGAGTTTGGCTGTTTCAAAGTACCGACGTTCATTGAAGCAACACTTGATTGCAAGATCTTTTCGTGTGGCAGTCAGTACTGCCAATGGCAAGGGCACCACCGCCAAATGCAGCTGCAAAAGTACATTTCGATACCGACACTTTTTTAAAAAAATGTTTTATGTTAAATTGTGAAAAAACGGAACACAATAAAATTATACTCCGAATTTTGGATAATTTGGATTCTAAGAAGACTAAACACCGATAAATCCCGAACTTCCAGGGAAAATAAACTTTGCAAAATACCCTCCGAATTGCATGAAAAATAGAGTCCGACCACACGGAACCCTAGTTAAAAACTATTACTTCATTTCATCAGCTGTGCTTAAAAAAAAGAAAAAACTGTACTTTAGGTGCTACGGTGACTGCAGTTCACGCGAAGGTTTATTTATAGCTATACTTCTATAACTATAAATAAACCTTCTTACCTATTAGCTATACTGTCTTAATGCCAAGCCTAAGAAGCTGTTTGAACGCCCGCTCATAACAACAATGCATAAGCCGGAGTCATCCTTGCATCGTATTAAGCACTGAGAGAAAGTAGTCAGACCACTTTGAAAGGCCTTGAAGAGAAGGAACTGGCGGACTAAAAAGCAAGCTTCTTCTGAGAAGGCATCCTTCGGCCAGGTTTTCCCGTTCTGTAGAGAAAGAGCGCACTCCTCACTTTATTGGCGCGCTGCCTTGAGAAGCGGGGCTCACTTCTCTAATAAAATGTATAACCCAAACATGACTCGACGCCCAAGGTAAACGTAAGTACTTCCTTGCGTGTCTCAAACGGGCGAGTGAAATTCTTTGTCGGCGTGCTTATGTCTCGCTTTCAGTAGCAATGCGCAGCACATTCCTTCCCCTGCTAGTCAAGATGAAAAACCTCGAAAGCGTGTTTACTCGTTGTGCGCTCTACGCTCGTGCATAGGGGTATCGCGAATGAAACGGGATACCCCTATCGCGTTTCATTCGCGATAGGGGTATCGCGAATGAAACGCGCTTGGTTCAGACAGAATCTGGCCTTATGTCGGGAATCCGATTACTGGAGAGCGGTCGTGAAGTGGATGCATTCCTTGGGTACCATATGCAGAGTCCCCTGTCGGACAGCTCAGGTTCAGAAGACCTCAACCGAAACTTCCGTGGGAAGGAGTACAACGCTACAAGTAAGCCTCCACCGTGCTGGCAGCTTGATGACAGCTTTATCCAAGATTTTCCTGTGAACCATTCTGATGCCTCCGAATACTGTCTTTATCTGAATGTGTGGAGACGGGCCTTAAAATGCCCAGTGAAAGAGAATTGCGACAGGAAGCGGCCTGTTGTTGTTTTCATAGAGGGAAGCGCGTTCCAGTGGGGAGACTCGGCTTTGAATATATACGATGCCGCTAATTTTGTGTCCCTTTCAGATCTCGTGTGTGTTACATTCAACTATAGGTTGAGCATTTTTGGATTCCTTTCTAATAAAACTCCAGAGGTCCCCGGCAGCATGGGTCTTTGGGACCAGAACCTTGTACTTTGATGGGTTCACGGAAATATCGAGAGCTCCGGCGGAGATCCCAGTGACGTAACGTTGATCGGTCACAGCACCGGAGGTACCTCTGCCAGTTTTCATACTGTGTCTCCACACAGCAAGGGACTCTTCAGGAGGGTCGTTATGCAAAGTGGCACTCCACTCTCTTCTTTGGTCCGAGTGACACGCAGCGGAACTCCAAGCTTTACTAGCGTGGCTAAGAACTTGAGATATCTGCAGCCAGATATAAACTTGGGAGAAACTTTTACAAACGTAGCTGCATGCCTCAGAGATCTGAATGCGACGTTCATCTTCGAGGCGTTGAATAGGCAAGATCCGTCAAAAAGATTATTTTCACCCATCTACGAAGACGAGTTTCTTCCAAATAACCCCGTATCAAGCGAAACCTGGAAGGCAATGGACATTGAACAAATTTTATAAAGAACGACTCTCAACGAAAGCACCGTGTTCATCAGAAAAATGGAAACGTCTTTTTCTCGACTGTTGCAACCCGCAAAGAACGATTACGGAGTGGCTGCTACCGTCGCAATCGTGGGCCTTCTCAAGATGCCATTGGCGCGAAGCTCACAGATCGTTGCGCATTATTTTGGTGATTACAGCGTGAAGCACAACATGGCGAAGGCTCTGAATATTTTCTACGAAATGCTCGGGGACGTTGTATTTTCCTGCCCAACCCAAATGTCTGCTGAGATTGCAGCCCGTCAGGGAGTGCGCACCTACAGATACGTCTTCGCTTACAGGTCGTCAAAGAGCGTCTCGCCTAAATGGGCGGGAGTTAAGCACGAGAAAGACATTATGTACACGCTAGCTTCCTTACACGCTAGCTTCTTACCCCGTGTTCGAGACAAAGATTGTTACATGCCTGCGTTGGATCAGAAGACTACCGCCATCAATTCGAACTTCACTTACAGCGAGAAAGAAGAACAATTCGTTAAGCAAATCGTTAGTGCTTGGACGACCTTCGTTGAACATGGGTGTGTACTGTTTTGCCCAAGTCTTAGCTATGAAAACCATGTGATGCCAAAATCATAAATGCAAGTGAAATTGAAGTTACATACAAACAAGAGACAGTGCATATTTTAACAAATGGCCTATGTACAGTCGGGGACAAAAGTCCCCAGGACGTGCGAGCTGCGGCTGAAACGCATTGCTCTGCCATCTGCCGGCTGGTCGCCTGGTTTCGAGACCACTCAAAGGCGCATGCGCGTCCTACTCTCTCTGCAAACATGTGTGTTTTCCCGCTCTTCTGCAGCACAGCACCTAACTAGGAATCGGGCACATGGTCCTGCCTCGGAGATAGCGCTGGCGGCTCACGAGCGTCTGCCACACATTCCGAAACTCGAGATACCGCCTGGAGCATTGCGCTGCATTTCGCCGTGTCAGCGCACCTTGCTTTCTAACCAGTTGAGCTTCTCGCTCAGTTGAGCTGCCGTGACTTTTGTGCCATGTCAGTAAGCGCTATCTCCGAGGCGGTACCACGCGCTCGATTCCGAGTTAGGCGCCGCGCCTCAGAAGAGCGGGAAAGCGCACATGTTGGAAGGCAGAGTAGGACGCGCATGCGTTTTTCTGTGATCTCGAAACCAGGCGACCAGCCGGCAGATGGCAGAGCAATGCGTTTCAGTCGCAGCTCGCGTGTCCTGGAGACTTTTGTCCTCGACTGTACATATCAGGCACGTAGCCAGGAGTTTGTTTCGGGGGGGGGGGGGGGGGGGGGGGGGGGCCCGCCCATGACAAAATGCTATATGAGGGGGAGGGGGGAGAGGAGGTCCCAGCAAAATGGATGATTTCGGAGGGGGGGGCCCGGGCCCCATGGGCCCCCCCCCCCCTGGATACGTGCCTGGTACATATATATATATAACCTCTAAGTGGCTTAGTCCACAGTTAAAAATCAAAGCGGAGACAGGGTGATCGAATCAGGTGTGGTCGTTTTAAGATTGAATGTGGGAGAGTTATTTCAGTAAAATTAGCCGGCTAACAAGTCATGATAGAACAGATAAAAAGCAGCGAATATATTATTTATAGTTGTATTATAATTAATAATAACAGTTATGCTCTTTGTGGCCCCATCGGTACTAAAAGAAATAGTGAAATAAGATAAAAATATTTCTTTACGTTAGCTCGATAACCGGCGGTGGAGTGTGTCTGGTATCAAATTGCTCTCCCACGTCAAGGGGTTGTATGACCGAAAGCTGTAGTATAGAATGTTTATCTCAGTGGCCTCATTGGCTATATATATCTGCCTTAATATTACGTTTTCATTCTCAGAAAGCCCGTTTTTCAAGATTCTGAAATTGAATGGCCCATGTACACAGCAGAAGGTTTTGGAGTCCTTTACCTACTGCCAAACAACTTCACAAAAGCAAGAGAGCCAAAGCGGAATAAGTGCGAGCTCTGGAAGTCGTACCACCTCAAATAGTGAACAACGTCTTGTGCGTATTTTTTGGTATCGTATAGTTAATAAAATGGGCTGCGACCGTTACCTTTAAAGTGCTATAATGTTTGGAATGCAGCATTTAAGGAGCGATCGCTTAAATTAGACGTCTGAGATCACGATATTCACGTGACCTGATGCCGTGCAGCGTCCCCGCGACATCAGGACAGGTGTCGTTATATGAGTTCAGTCGTGGTGTCATGTGACGTCACGCGAGACAATGTCACGTGACAACCCGAGGTCACGTGACCTGACGTCACGTAACATGGTTTCATGATAACACGGTGTCAAGTCGTAATGACACGTGACGCAACGTCACCTGACACCATCCACTTGACGCCACATGATATCGCGACTCAACAGCACTTCGCGTCACATGAGGCCACGACAGTACACTTTGGGACAGTCACCGCAAACACAACATCCGTGAGTTCCCACATTTCACTAATTACAGTCTATTGTCTAACACCACATTTTTTTTTTTACATTTCGCCACACCAAATATTTTCACTGTCGTTAAGCTGGTGGAAAAATATACAAATAAACCTGCAGCCCGCTCGTTATACGTAGCGCTCTTTACCACGTGATCTCGGTGCTCCTCCGTAGATAAAAGTTAGCCTCGTGCAGTCTTGTACGCGTTACCAGAGGCGTTACTAAGCAAAATAGTCCATTACAATTACAGTTACTAACCGTTCCCTTTTTGATTACTGCAGATCTTCAAAACGGATGATTTTTCCGTCGGTTTGAAAACATGCCTCTCGTAGTCTCCGCTATTGGATTAAAAGACCGACTGCGAACTACTACTTTTAATCCATCACTTTTAATACATCACCCCCCCCCCCCCCTTGTCCGGAAACTATGTTCGAGGACTCCTGGGTAGGAAATTTATGGAAACAAGGAGTGCCATTAGGAAGGAGAGGTGGGAAACTTCTTTGTACGAACTTAAGATAATTCACAATGGGCGAAGAAGCGATGTTTCAGGAGCTCAATCTAGATCCCAGTAGCTCAATGAAGCACTCAAGATCTATCTTCGTTGTTAAATGGAGCGTTCTCACCTGCTTGTGCCATGCCCACTCAACTTTGCGCTGGAAAGCTCTCAGTCGTAGAATTCTGAAAATGGTGATTGTTTCTGGAGTGATAACCGCTTATTTTGCGTGTGACAAAAATATTACTTTTTTGTCTTATCTTTTTGTCGCGCCACATTATTTGGTTTTGGTTATTTTGGGGCCACCAGTGTGTAGAATTGCCTCGATCCAGAAATAGATATTTATTTTTTAATTAAGATTGTGGGGAAGACTGTATGGATGGTGAACAAAGACACATCAGTATGCTATATCAGCTATCAAACTTCGCACTAAAAGGCTTTCGTCAGACTTCACAGCCTAAGCTTGAAACCCAATAAACCACCAAATGAACTGTCTAGACAAAGAGCCTTCATTTTGAACAGCTCGGTAACAATCGTTTTATTCTTTGTTGTTTGCAAGATTAAGAAGCTGGTGAAGTAAACAAATCAGAGTATTTCTAGCTCGGACTGTAGTAACTAAGTAGCCATAAACTCGGTAACCGGAGGGAGAGCGGGGGGATTGGAGCTGAAAACATAGGTAATGGTTACAAGGCATTCTACTACTTCAAAAAAGTAATCACATTATTCTTGCGGTTTCTACCTAGTACCAGTAATAAAAAGGCTACAAAATCAATCCAGAAAGTAAACTACTACTAGTAATTTTGTTACTTCTGATGAGTACCATACAAGTCTGCCCCTATTAGAAGAAAAGAAGAGCTGGAGAGCGCTGTCGGAAGGACTAGGGCTTTCACTGCTTTGAGGGGAAAAAGACAAGAGCGTTCCAAAACGAAAAACAAAAACCACTAGCTATCAAAGCTTGGCAATTCTTGTAACTACAATGGTTGAAAACAGCAGCAACAAACGAACCTAGAGCGAAAACGAAACTACAGTTTTTTTTGTGCCTGTTTTTCTTGCATTGCATTAACGTCCTCTATAAACTCATCTACGAATGTGGCGTCGACCGATAGCGCAGTTTGTCTTCGCAAACGTCACCGCGCAACATCGAGAACGTAATGACCGCGTAAATAACCTTAACATAAAGGAACAATCATCGACCTCTAATTGCTGGCTCATTAGCGGTGCGTGTTAGGGTCACTCTGTGGGCAACTACAATATACTGCGTCCTCTAAGGCTTTGTAAGTGAATCCCCAACTCATCACTTTCACATGGAGCCTACCATGACTCATGCATTAAAATTGTCTTAGGCATTTGTCAGAAAACACGCCGCATGGAAAAATTTGTTTCAACTGTGTTAATAGCGGGCTTATGGATGAAGACCTCGTAAAAATGCCATTATTTACATTCGGAGAAACCTTGCAGGAAACTGAAGAGTAGCAGTTTTTGCTTAGTTTGTCGTATTGCCTAAGACTCTCGCGTGTAAAAAATATACATATATACACAACCTTCAAATTAAGCTCGCATCTTACCTCGTAGAGCATGGAAAACTACACCTCTATTTTGACTCACGCCAGAATAAGATAGGCGGATTCTGACTTTCTTCAGCGGAAATAAAAAAAAAAAAAAAACTCCAGAAAATACGTGCAAGCCTTTCACCCTTGTTGGTGTTGGCCTGGTGGCAGCTGATAAAACCTGTTTGCTCTACTGACGTCAAACCCCTGGTTAGCTCAGTTGGTAGAGCGCTCCGTTGGAAATGAAGAGGTCCCGGGTTCGATACTCTGACCAGGCGGATTTGTTCGGTCGCACACCAGTCACCTAGCTGTGTTTGAAGATTTGTGTTTGTCCTTCGTCCCTCTTGTTCCCCTTCTCCAGGGTTTATTTTCTTCGTTTTTCAAATTACTCCGTTTTCGTATTTACTGCCCCTTACTACTTCGTAAATATTATACTTGGCACTTATACGTTTCCCAAAGTAACTTTTCGTAGTAGATACTGTATCATTTTTGTTGCCATAGCGCAGCTACAATACATTAAGAGTGATGCGTAAGAAAATATAACTACTATTTGGCAAATTATGAAGAATTTGAACGAGAAAATATCATGTACGTTTCCATCTTACGTTAAAAAAAAAGTAAGAAACCTTAGTTTCTCCCATACTTGGACGTAGTTCAACTACTCTACTCAAGCTACTGTAGTCTAACTACTTTTCGAGTAACTCGGTAACTTTCAATTGCAACTTTATTTGGGTAATTAGTAGTTTAATTTAACTACGCTTTTCAGGTAACTTCTACTCAAATTACTAACTACTTTTGAAATCTAGTGCCAAGTTTGCTCATCACAAAAGCTTGAGCGCAGAGATAAATAAGGCGCCGGCAAATGAAGTGGCACTCCCGAACTAGGGGCCTCCTCACATTCCGTTCCCAGCCGCAGAAACTGCATCACAGACGTCCTTAGGCCAAGGTTGCGACGAGCAGCTAAAGCATAACACCGGCGCGCACGAACGCAGGAAGAGATGCTTAACAAGCTTTGGTCGGGTATTGACCTAATCCGGTAATGCACGCAGGCGCCGCGGCTCCAGCTGCAACCGTGAAAGAGGGGGCGCTACGAGGGTTATTGTTGTTTTCATGTTGTCTGCCTTTTGCGAGTTCTGACTCAAGCGGTTTGGTGGTTCCACGGGAGGCGCCACTCGAATGACCTCGCAGCTGGGTGCCAGTTCCCATGGTCGCCTCGTCGTCAGCGCATACTCCCTAGCATAGCCGGACTCCCCCGCACACAAACGCAGACCCGGATAATCCGTCCATTAAGCACGTTCCCGCTTCCAGCTGCAACTGTACGAGCGACGATGCTTGTTCACGTAATCCTTTCCGTCATTCCGACCTTCCACGCCAGAAAGACCTCCTCTCTGTTGAAAACGATTTAAGGTAGGGTTATACATCAACGTAACGCCGACGGGCGCGGCGTAGCGCAGCGCACAGTGATACTGATTGGTCATAGATATCGAGTTCCTGGTCGCCGGCCAATGAAATGCGCGCGTTCTGCGCTACGCTGCGTTCACTGCGCTCAACGTCGGAGTATAAACATGCCCTTTACTTGTCAGGCGTGTGTCGAGATACTGTAGTCGCCGGCGAAGATTGCGAGTCACCCTTGGGAGATCTTTTTGTTGGACCCGGCGTCAACGGCAAAGCACACTTCGTTTCAAAAAAAAAAAAAAAAAATCAGTAGCGTAGCGCTAGCATTGCAACGAGACGCGCAGTCTTGCAGATAATCTCATCGTCGTGGCCCGAGACTTGAACCCTTGACCGGTCAGGTGCACTCGCTCAGCGTACTTTCCGAACGTCGTGGGAATAAAGAGGGGCCTGTAATAACATTCTCAACTTGCCGAAGAAAAAAAGAAAAAAGGAGGAGAGTTTGTTATAAAAGACCCTCTAGCAAATGCAAACCTCACATGTTTCGTCATGGACACCTAAAATGCCACCACTCTCTTACCCGACCCTGCACAGCCTGTTACTGAACTGCAACGCTGCCGTTGCATCTAGCGCGTCGGTGGAACGTCTTGCTAGCTTGGCTGGGGACGTCTCTAGGAGGAAAAGGGAAAAACTCTCCGATAAGAACTTTGAAAGTCAAATGCTTCTGCCAGCGAATAAACTATATTGGTGAAAACGCAAGCCATAAAATGACTGCATTTATTTTAGGCTCGCAGGATTTTCATGGATCAAAACTGCTGTTCATTTTGCTACCGCAAAAATATAAACAGTAACTTCGAAAGTAACTTCAAAAGTAACTCGTTACTTTTTTACAGTAGTCAGTAGTTTACTCAATTACTATGACAAATACGTAATTTCTACTCTACTCCAATTACTTTGGCGTCGATACTCAGTAACTTAACTTAACTACCTTTTTTGAGTAATTTGTTCATGTCTGGTTTCTCCTCAACGTGATTCGAGTCGAGTTACAAAAATAGGCCCCGTTCCTCCCTTTCATTAAGTTTACAACCCGTGAGTTCTAGTGGAGAATGGAAAGAAAGAAAGTCTTCCCTCTTATTTAAACATCATCGTGTTCACTTTTTGCGAGCACCAATTTTTGTATGTGATCAGGCAGAGATGGAATATATTCTACAGGTGTTTCTGCTATCGAAGGTGCGACGACATTTACTAGTAAGCTTCAGCTCACTGAAGTGTTCTCTATTTCAGCAAGAATTTGAAGTGATTCAGATTATGCAAGATACGCCAGAAATGCACAACATCTTTAATCTATCAGAAAAACTTCATGTTCATTCTTTTCCAAAATTGTAGCTGTCCGATGATGATTCTGGAGTCTGCACAATAAAGCCTAATTAAAGTTAGCTTGCCACATGTATGTCACTTCTAAGATTGTCAAAGCTATATATTTGTTCCTTATCTGTGAACCACTCAAGTTTCACTGACACTGTGGAAGAGTTTTCGTTTTAATTATTTAAAAATGTATTATCATTTCGTTTGAAAAAAAAATTTTAGTACATCGAGCAAAAAAATATTAAAAACTTATTTTTTGTGGGGGCTCACAACTCGTCTAAACGATTTTATATAACTGGGAATTTCATCCAATATGGAAGAAATGTTTCATGCTTTGAATAAGAAAATCTTTCCTTCGTTGGATCATCGTTGCCAAACGGTTAAATTCGCCACCATATTTTGGAAATATGTTGAAATTCTTAATACTTTGGTAACCTGGTTAGTGAGCCACACTACACCAGACAAAATATGGTAAAATTGGAGAAAACATGCTTCGTGTCCCCAACCAACACAAAGTTATAGGAACCTCTACTAAGTGTACGTGACACCGCTAGCACTGCGCTCACAGCGTCACCCAACAGTGAAGCACAATTGAAGAGCGTATGCTTATCCTTTATGACTTGTCTGGATATTCGCGAGCGCAGGTGCGCCCATAGCTTTGACTTCATTACATCACATTGCTTTTTATATAACATTCGGAAAGTTTGACAAATTAAGTAGCATCCTTCATAAAATCTAAGATATATTTTTGGAACAAGAGTGTGTTGTAGGAATAAGGTTTATGTGTAAAGCGTTACGCTTGCTTGTATAAAAAAAACACAGATACACGCAGATCAATTTACATAAAGCATACCTAGCCCCTTGCAGGCAATACAGGACAGCACAGAAGGCACACGTAGTAATTAGCAATCATATTTAATCATAAATATACATTTAATTTTCATTTAGTGAGGTTTACCAAGTACCGCAGCCGGAATCATAGCTAGGACCGTGCGATCCGTAGCCCGACGTCTTTGGTCGGCGCCACTAGTAGGAGGCGAACGGGGAATGCAAGCACCTGAACTAACTTTGACTCACGGGAGCCTGCAGTAGCCGGCGACAGTCGGCGTTCTAAGCTGGTTCGTGCTGAGACGTAGCTACTCACGTGATCTTACGACGCCACGGATCGGAGTAAAATCCACCAACAGGTAACGCACCGGGCATACCCCAGGGCGATTCACATAACTTCAGATTAGGCAGATTCCATGGAGACATTTCATCAAAGCATACTTCTCGCACATTCCACTCTTGAATAAGATTAAACATGTTTTGATTATTTCCACATTACCGGGGAGCACATGTCTGTGCTCCCCGGATTTATCGACGAATTTGAAACAACTCGAAGCTCCCCTGGAGAAAGCCCAAGATATAATGACACATGCATAAAGAAAGCCCCAAACATTCGGTGCTTCCCGGGTTTATCGAAATGAGCAAGACAGTTCTATTTTTACTGCCCTTGCTCGTTAGAAAACTCATATTAGTGGAAATCCTAACGTTGATAGCTTATGCTTTCGATGAATGGCATTGGAAAATGTCCGTGTGTTCATGAATGTTTTGGGCGGGACGTTAGCGCCATCTTGAGTGGAGTCAACCTGTGACCCAAACTCATCGGGAAGTTCAGTCCGTCGGCTAACTCGGGGACTTTAACGTAGATCAGGCAGCACCTGTCAGCTTAAATACAAACTGGTAAAATACCTATCCATACCGACCGAAATGGGCATACCATAGGTGCCACCGAAGCGTGCCATGTGAGCTTTCGCTTCAAGCACTTACCAGCATGGCGCATTATCGCATTCGGACATAATAATTGTGTTGTATGTTTATACAGCCGAAAGTTAGTCAACCCCAATCAGCGCCTTGTGCATTCCAACCAGGTAGAGGTGCTTAGGGTGATAAACCGGAAATTGGAAAGTGGCAGCCCCCGGTCACCGCCATGTTGTACGCAAAAGCGACTACTTCTCCCGTGACCTCACAAGAGCCGTGACGTCACCGGTAGATGTCAGCGCCCAGAGCTGGTGGATGCGAGTTTATTCGGTGCGAGTTTATTCGAGAACGATCTCGGGCTTCTTCGTTCTCTCTGACGCTTGTATAACGTGAACATCTAAAAAAATGAGACCCTTTCTACGCAAGATCGCTCTTGATATTAGCGCCTGTGAGACAGCATCAATCATATCGCCGCAGCGGTGCTCGAATTCCGGGATGTGTCCGAAGATCGATAAAACTTTTAGTACTTTTAGCATCAAATTTTCGCATTCTCTTTGCTTTGTTTCATGTTTGGAATGTCTGAGAAGGGATGCGAAATGGATGCGTCGCACGTATAGCCGAAGGAAAGTTGTTAAAAGCCGTAGTTAACCGAATAATCACAGCAACTATTAGCGAGGAAGCTCCTGCGAACTTTGACCTTTTGCACTAATCGACGGTCTTACAAATTGGCGGTTCTCAAGATTTTGATATAACGTGCTTTCTTGGCAGTTGCTTGCATTTGATCGCAGTACTTTTTTTTTTTTAAGTGAAAAGCTGGTGGTTGTTTAAGTGACGTGCACGCGAACTCTTACAAAGCATTCGAGCCAATCATTCTAAAAACAAGTGAATTACTAACGTTCATAAAACAATTCATTTATTCCCTTTCACCTCATAACACAGTTATCAAGTCTTCACATTTTGTATTGATCAGTGCACAAATTACTGCACGCGTCCCTTAGATTAGTATTAAAGACACTTGACCTTGCCGATCGGTATCAATAGTCCGCACTAACCTCCATCTGTATGATCAGACTCCACTTAGATGGTTGTCTAATCCATCACTCCAACATCTAGAATGTTTTTTTTTTTTTTTTTTAAATAAGCCTTACTTTTTAGAGGTTCAGAGTTAGCCTCACACATATTAACAATTCATTAAATTAAATGCAATTTGGAAAAAGTAGATGAACTGCACATTTTTCCTTTTCGTAGGTATTTATTACAGCCATACTATTTTAGAGCGCAGATGTTTCGGACTGTTAAAGAAAACAATACGGGGAAAGACAACATGGTCGAGCTTATTTTAATCTGAAATTATTTATTCATATGTATAGCTACTGTCGCTCTTCACTGCATAAAAGATCGCGTAGATGGTCATTGTTAGAAACTCGTTGTCAGAAGGCACTACTCGTCACATGCTCGGTGGTTCGGAGTTCAAAGCTATGTCTTCTCGACCTAAATAACTGTGCCATTGGTAAAAAATAATAAATAAATAAACATAACAATAAATGCAAAAAATAAAAAGCTGGAGAGGAAAAAAACTATCAAGAACCCGCCGGAAGTGTTGTATTGTTGCATATTCAGAGGCCCAGAACTACTGAAACAAGTTTCTCCTACCGAAATGTGTACAGGCTAAAAGAAACACGTCGCAGGAACGTGAAATAAAAAAAAATTAAAAATGTTTTTTTTTTTCTTTTTTTATGACGTGCTGAACTTGAACAATTTGAGAAATCTTCTCTCATGAGTTAATTTATTCCTCAACGTGAAAAAACAATAAATACATTATTTTGTATTCTGCAGATGGTAATGATATGCACTGTCAGTGGTGTTAATTTAAATGCGATACCTAAAACAATTTAGACGAAAAAAATGACCAAGTTTAGGGCATAATTGCCCATAGATACATGTTTGGATATTTCTTCGAAACTCGTCTTGAACAACAATAATCATATCTTAAGACGACACTGACCTAGGCTATACATAGATAATTTTTAAAGGAGCTGTGCAACAGTTATAGTGATTTGCTTAAATAATTTGGGAGTTGGTGTCTCGACCTTTCTGAGTAAAGAACAAAAAACCGCTTTTGCCTGCATGTCCTAGTTTTTATTTTTCAAAAATGGACAAAGATTGAGGTTTTCGGCGCCTCTCAACTCCTTCACTAACTTCCGAGTCACGTGCGCTGTGACGTCAATGGGGAAGGCGCGGGGTTCCGGTGAAGCTCTCTCTTTAGAACCATCAGTGAGCAGCAAGAGCTCATCCGCTCGCGACCGCGTGACCACGTGCTGGCGGGCGCAGCGCGAACAATATGGTGGAAGGAGGAAAGTCTCATCCGGGTCCGGCCGTACCCCTCCGGCCCTCTCCCCCCTCCCCCTACGGCTTCTGGTGGCTGTTCCGCAGCTGACGGTTTTGTGGACCTAGGATAGATGGCGCCACTGAAACTCCGTATAATAGAAGTTTTGTCGATGATACCAGGTTTCTGACGCATTTATATTTATGTTGGAACGACAAGATTTATAGAAAAGTTACCTTTTATCGAGCAGGTATTCGCACAACTTGCTATCTTTCTACAAGATTCCCCATTGACATCATGCCGCGTGTTTGTCATGGCCGCCGCTTGCGGCTGCAGGTCGAGGGGTATTCTAATTTTTGCTTCGCGATTACGCGGCGGAATCGCAACATTTCGAAAGAAGGAGGTGTGTTTTCTGCCCTTTGTGACAAGGTGAACAATGTCAAAAGTAGAAAACGCCGATTCTTTCAACGTTAAAATTGTTGCACAGCTCCTTTAAAAAGTTTAACATCTCTACCCTAAATAGCTTCGGCTATAGCGCGCTTCAAATATGGCACAAACGACAATTGTCAAAACCCGTCGTGCTTCCTCGCTCCTTCGGGAATCTATTTCTTTAAAACCAAGCATGCCAGATGATTGAAATCAACGGCATTGTCTTTGACAAGGAATGCGGCACTGCATGTAAAAATGCGAAAAAAAATTACGAATGTACCTCACTGCTTGAATCCAAATGAAACCGCCCGCCGGTCTTTTGAAGTTCAACAAACTTCGAACTTTTACCCTAAAAGGTCGAAGTTCGTCGAACTTTTAACTTTTCAGGAATCGGAAGTTAGACAATTTTCGAATTCTTTAGATTAATAAGTTCGAAAGTTCGAAAATTATCGAATTTCTTAGCGTACGAAGTTCGAAAGTTCGAAAAGCTTCTAACTTTTTAATGCAACAAGTTCGAAAGTTCGAAAATCATCGAATATTTTAGTCTATCAAGTTCGTAAGTTCGACAAGCATCGAATTTTGCAGCGTAATAAGTTCGAAATTTCTAAAAGCGTCGAACTTCTTAGTTTAATAAGTTCGAAAATTCGACTTCCGTCGAATATCTCAACATGGAAAGTTCGAAAATCGAAATTTTTCGAGCCTTTTGAACCGCTTGATTCGATCATCGAACCTTCGGTTCGAAAAAAGTTCGCGGCATCCCTAAAGAAAACTATGCGGCAGTCTAACAGCGGGACTCAGAGCGAGAGTGTGTGTGCGATGGTGGTACGCGACCACCAATAGCGTCCGTCTTGTAAACTAAAATTGTATCGAGAATATTTAATCCAGTGTTTCTTTAATTCCAAAAAACTATTTGTCAAGACCTCTTTTATTTTCAAGAAGTTATTTTATTCGAAACAACCATCGATTATAGGATGAGGAGGAGGGCATATGTTTTATTGCGTTTTATATCGTAGAGTAGAACATTTACGTGATTCTGCTCTTTTACAATCTGATTTAGATAAAATATCCTGTTTTTGTCGGACGTGGGAATTAAGTCTCAATGCTGACCAGTGTGTTTGAGTCACTTTCAGGAAAAAACGCGACAGCATCTTATCGTGTTATTCTATTAATTATCGACATTTACATAGAAACATGCATGTGAAGTATCTTGGAGTCATTTTATCAAGCGATCTTTCTTTTAATGCTGACGTAACACAATCTGTTCAAAAGGCTGGTAGAATGTTAAATTTTATTAACAGAAATCTACGCAGTGCTCCCAAAGAACTAAAAGAAACTGCTTACTGCAACTTGATAAGACCGATGCTTGAATATGCGTATGTTCTGTGGGACCCGCACCAATCGTACCTTGCCATTAAAATAGAAAAAAAAAAAATTCAAAACCGTGCAGCAAGGTTTGTATCGGGAAAGTACAATAGAACATCCAGTGTGACAGAAATTAAACGTGAGATCGGTTGGGTACTATTGAATTTAAGGAGAAATAAATTTCGTCTAAAGTTTTTATTTTCTATATTTAGTAACTTAACTAGAATTGATAAGCATAAATATCTTGAATTACCACACTATATTTCAACCAGAATAGATCATTGTAACAAGATCAAAGAAATATTTTGCAGAACTGATTATAAAAAAATACTAATTTTTCCCTCGTACAATAACGGACTGGAATTCATTGCCTGCATGAGCATTTACTACAGATGATGTAGGATATTTTTTTTTTCAGTATCCTAAATTTTGTTAACATTCTAGAGTTCTAGAAGTAAACATTTGACAGAGATCTGTCTGGTTGGGAGTAATTAATTATTCAAAAATTCGAACACCAACCAAGCCCTTCTATAGGGACCCTACGTTTCAAGGCCAATTCGGCCTCTTCTTCAGGGGCGACTATGGTTATGGCCGTTGAGGAGCAGTATCTTTTTTCTTCTTCTACGGCGGGTGTCTGGTCTTCTTCTTTTACGGCTGTGCCTTTTCAATAAAGTGACGAAGCCCGTTCGCATAGGCGGATGGTAAAGCTCCGAGAGACCTATTAATGTTCTGTGGCGTTGTTTGAATATGCCATGATTCGAGGAACAGTCTTTTTTGTGTATTTGTCTCAACGTCAACGATGCATGCGTTGTCAAAGTCAATAGGGTGGTCCTTGACGTCGCAGTGCTCAGCGACTGCGCTACACTCGTGATCAAACTTGCGAACGTCGTTTTTATGTTGACGGATTCTCTCTGTAAAGTTCTTTGTTTCGCCGATCTATGTGGCCGCGCAAACCCCGCAAGGAATCTTATATAAGACGCCTTGGGCTCTTTCTTTATCAGGGCGATCTTTTGGGCGTGGCATGATCCGTCTAAGGGTAGACACAGGTTTGTGCGCTAGTTGGATACCCTCTTTAGCAAGCACACGTGCCAGTGCCTAGCTTGTTCCGTTGATATAGGAAACGCTGATGCGCGAGGTTCGGCGGGAATTCGCACTTGACTGTTGCTGCACGTGTCGTTGGTTTCGGCCTACACGGCGGGCAACGCGATGGATGAAGCTGCCCGTAGAAGAAGAAAAGAAACACTTTTCCTCAACGGCCATAACCGCAGTCGCCCCTGAAGAAGAGGCCGAATTGGCCTTGAAACGTAGGGTCCCTATAGAAGGGCTTGGCATGGTGTTCGAATTTTTTAATAATTCAAGAGTTTGTGTGTGTTCTTTTATTTAACAGTATTTATTGTATTTTTGCCATTGTATTTATGTTCGTGAGTACGTGTTTTAGTTTTTGTTTCCCTGCTATAATGCTTCGGTGCTGCAGGTTGTTTCTGTAAATAAATAAATAAATAAATACCGTCCCCTCCGTACCCTCCCCTCCTCCTCCTCAAGAGCGGCACTCTAATTCGGCATTACAGGGAGTTGTAAACGTCTTTCATTTTTTATTCAAGATTGCAGTGTATCAGTCGGTCGATTATTTTCTTGATTAAATTACCTGGACCAGATAACTTGTATTTGTGTTTGTCTCTTGCCCAAAGAAGCACTCTTGTTGCAAAATGTTGACTACCATTCCTTTCAGTCTTTTCAAGAGACTTTTTTTTCAAAAGTGTGTGCTGCCTATACTTCGTTTCATCATAACTTGGGAAAAGGCAGCTGCCACAGCCCCTTCGAGCCAATCAGAGAGATGAAGTGAAGGTATGTACCTGACAAACCTCTACAGGAGAGCACTCCGATGACATGTTGTCACGTGCTTCTCTCCAACGAGCATATTGGCTCACTAGGACTCTAGCCTTCGCCGTTTGCCAAATTGTCGTGAAACGGAGTTTAGTATCTACGGCGCTAATTACCCGAGGTCATCGTACTTTGGGTATTTATTCGACAAAAATGGTATGTCTGCAATCACTGTGAACTCGGCTCAACGCTTATTGGATTCGAATGCTGCACTAGCGTTCGACGTGAACTGGGGCCCATTTGTGTGCCTTACGCCGAAAAGAAACGGTGACAGTCAATGTTGCTTGATGGGGTTCTGCAAAAGGTCTATTCTGTCATATGTATATGAAATGTCCGGATATATAACAATACATCAACACATCCTATTAAACTAGATGCTCAGAGGTGTGTTTGTTTTTGTAATTAACAAGTTACAGCTATAATTATTTGTTAAGAGTGTAATATTTATTTTAGGTAGCTGGGCCCGTTTTGTGCTCAATGTCAGTATGCTATTCTGTTAACATCATGTGAGTAGTTTTAAGTATCCTCCCTGCAATGTCTACAAAGGCCCTTGGAGGGAATAAATGAATAAATAACATTTTCACATCACTGGAGTTTGTTTTCGGATGCACCACATCTTCAGGAGAGGTGGAAGGAGTGCAGCCCCATGCAACAAGTCTGCCAGTCTGGTTTGTACCATTTATTAATATTGAGGGGTCCGAGGTGCGAGTGTCCTCAAAAGGTCCAGCGCATGCAGTGAACACAATTCGTGGTGTGTAGACTCTGAAGGCGTAAAGGCGAGTGGGAATATGATATGTATTTGGTTAGTGTATCAAATATGTTTATTGCCAGTTGATTACATATTTATTGAATCTTATTAATCGGTTCCTTAACCAGTTCTTTCTGCGTCAGTCTCGTGTCAGGCGTACAGTCGTAGTACCTGTGCTCCTTGTTGTCGGATGACACTCCTGGCACGTCGGTGTTCAGTTTGGTCGATTGACGACTTTGACTGACTGATGCCGTCTTGTAATCATACGTCATGTGCCGTTACTGACGTCTGATGCACTGAAGCTGCATGGCTGGCTTCAAACCCGCAAATGTTCTTGGTAGTTTTCTGCGTCAATGCAGCGAGTTCGGGCATGTATTGCTTATGTGGCTGTGCCTTTTGCTGTACCGTTGATTTGATGTCTGTCAACAACGTTTGTTTGCTATCGAAGCCACTTCACTTACATTCCGCAATGCCGATTTCTTCTGCATGCCGCGACAACTGCAACTTGTGTAAGTATCGTGTGGCAAAGTGAAGTCGGGTGATGCTTGGTGTCCACTTTTGTAAACAACCAACCATTCTATTTCTTCAAGTCACTCAGCGACATTCTCCAACAAAGTTGGAAATTGTGTCCTTCATGGAGTGGACACAAATAGTTGGTGTCGGCAAATTATTAGGTATTGCCCTTGGACGACAACCGACACCAAATCAACTGTCATTGCATTGCCGCTCACTTGCTTCGTCGTGCTTAACTCCCGTCGAGGTGATGGGGATCAGGAGCTTCGAGGTAATGTCAGCACCGGGGACAAAGGCCGCTGAAGATATTGCTCAAAGTCCCGGCGATCGCTCCTCGAGACGTGGTCGAGGGTCGCTCGGCCCGAACCCTCACAGGCCCATTCATTGGTACGGGCACCTCCGGTAGACACGGTCGGCCTTATGAAGTGGTAGCAGAGTGTTTTTCGGTTGGCCATTTGAAACACCTCCGTCTTCTTTGGTGTACTTTGCTCAGCGCGGACCTACACTGGTTCTTCCCGACATCGGGCATGCTGCAAAGTTGGGTGTCTCGTTGAATTGGCATTGAATATTAACGCCGGTGGCCGTCGTCGTGCCATTGTGGCGCAACTGGCCCTTGGTTCGTCAGATGCCGCTACGCTTGCAGAAACCTCCGGTTGAAATGCCTGTTGAACTGGAACCCCGGTTGCGAACTGGAACTGGAACCCCAGTTGCTCTAAGCTCCTCTACCTCGTTGGTGCATTCGGACATCAGTTCATAATACACTAACATGGAGAACGTTGGCTAGATTTTTTTTGCGCCACTCTAAGACACTTCATAATCAATGCACTGATACGATGATGGTCCAAAGACTTAAAGATTAGTCACTGATTGTGGAATTTTGTTTTACTTCATTTTTTATTGTTCATTCAAAAAATTAACCCGCAGCGCCCGTGGGCGTTATAGCAGGAGGCTAATAAGGTTAAACCAAAATCATACTCTCATAAAATCAGCAGACTTGCACTTTCGATAAAAACAAATTGCACGGTGAAAGAGTTTTAACCAAACAAACTTCTATGCATGTCGTCCTGGCCCGGTACTCTCTCTGAATAAAAAAAAAAACTAGATTTTCCGCCTAAAATCATAATGCGGTTCCTGTGATCTGCAGTTTATGCACGCCATGAGCTTCAATTACTACCACTTCCAGAAAAACGACCACTTGGGACACCCTATCAATCACAATGTGCAAGCATTTAGGCAGGCTATGTGTATTTATAGTTCTAAGTAAATAACGATACTGTCTCATACCCAGCCGTAAACGTTCGGAGGCCGCAGCGATAATATGTGGTATGATTGACTATACATCGACTTTCATAAATGGTTCATCTGTGCATCAAAAACAGCTTTTATTGATACGCGGAATAAAAAGAAATTTGTTCTATTGCTCTGAAATAATACATATCGCGCGTGTACATATATAACTGCTGCAGTAGGTTAGATATCACATCTCATGACCTAATTTATTAGGCCTAATATTTGCCACGAAAGAAAACAACTGACTTGACACATGTTAGTTTGTGAAATTCCATATAGCTTTGCGTAGAAAGGTTTATCACACTCTTCAATATATTTTCCTAGATGGTCGAGCATCAACTCCTTTTTGCACGTTGCAGCCTCTCTCTAAACTATTGTTGCGGAAACAAGCCGCAGCGTGTAACCCCGGTAGCACCGAAATCACCCGGTGATTAGGATGCTTCCAAGCGCGCGCTCCGAAAGAGGTGGGGAGGCGTGCATGAAGGCGGGCCGCTGGTGACCAAAGCCGTATGTAGGGAGTTCGCTTCTTCACTGGGATCGCCGGCTGGCAAATGAGAGAACGCCATTCGATGAAACCCGAGTCGAACGCGTTCGTCAACACGTATACTTTGCCGACCGCAAGTCGCAAGTGATCTCCCCATGGACACTGACAGAAGGAGAACGGCAGGGAGGTCCTTCGGCTGTCCTACCTCCAGCGTGACTTTTCCATACCTTCGATAATGCTTCCGCGTCTCGTGAGCCTCGAGCGCGCACGCGCAGCTAAAGCACAGCGGAAGGCAAGGAGCGCGTGCTGGAGGCTCCCGGCGTCCGAGAGAGAAGTCCTGCCATTCTAATTCTCCTAGTGACTCTAACGGTGCTTGTAAGGAAACGTGAAAACACCAGGTGGTTTCTTTTCCTCGAAACACCATTGTAGTTGACGTTTCAGCAGCTGAGTGACTCAAAAAGCGGAGCACGTGTGATGTTGCCTCAAGAATAGCAATCTTCTGTTGACGAATCGTGCCATAATGTTTCCGGAAACTAATCAGAAAAGAGCGTGGCCCTCGACTCTGAATGCTACTGGACTAATAACGTGAAGGAAGCAACCCTCGTTAAAAATAACCTCAGATTTTCCAAACGCGGCTTATGACTATTTGAGAAGGTCACTAGGTTGTAAATAAATGCGCATCAATTTTAAAATTGATCGGCAAAATTACGTTAGTTAATTTTAGAGAATAGAACATGTTTGCGGACTCCAGTCAGAATGTTCCATATCCCACGCTGAATAATGCGAATATATCTCACTAAATGCCAAAGATTTCCGTGGGCAATACCTTTTTTTTTTAATTTCCGGATGCCGATAATTATAGCGTTCAAGGATACACAATAATGAATATCCCACAATTGCTAAATCTCCAGGCGCGCTCTATTGGGGGCTTCTGTGTTGGCAGCCCTCTCCCGCACCGGAAAAGAAACACCCGGAAAGTCCTCGAGTTGACGCCTTGCATTTTGTTCAAATGTTTACTTTCTTTTGGAATTTTCCTAGTGCCTCTTTTTGCACCTCGCTCTAGCCCTCTCTGTATATTCGTAGTTTTCCTGCTGTGGTCTGGATTTCGCATCTTCGGAAATGAGTGTAAATTTGCAGTCACTCAACATTTCAGTAGCATTTAATAAGATGAGTGTATATTGTAAACACTTCAGCCGTACTTTGGCTTTTTGATCACACGCCGCGTGACTTAGCATCGAGGACATACTTGATATAAATCTCATTATGATAGCTTAGCATTTGTAGCTAAATTACGTGTATGAGTAATTTTAAATTGCAATTTGTTACTTGTGAGTCATATGAATGTGTTTAGTTGTATTTTAATTAGTTCTTAACGTTAGTCGATGCATGATTTAAACAAAACTACAGTATAAAATATATGTGCTATAATTGTGTTCTGCAAAGAAACCTCCTGTGAAGCCTCGGGTCCGCGCCCGATATTTCGCTAAGAAATCCAGTTTACCGACAAAAAAAGGCACTGGACTTCTGCCTCATTTTCATTCTTTTAGAGTGCGTGCCAGCTGGTTTTAATAAAGCGAAGACTCTGCGTGGCCATAATTATCTTCGCACAGCAAACTAGTTTCAAAAATCGGAGCATACGCAGAGGGGCCCAGCGAATGGTTTGTCTAAAAAGGCCGCGCTGTCTTCCAACCCCAAGGCCTGAAAAAAGACAGTGAAGTTTTTTTCATTTAGTGATGTAAGTTTGCATTCCACGAGTACGGTGGTTAACTTAACACAATTTATGCCCTTCATTTTCAGAATAATGTAATCTTGCAATTTCGATTATGGCACTGGATTCGAAATTTTCACTGGCTCAAGACATATCTTAGACTAAATTTTCCTTGAGGATCTGGGGGGAACGGAGGAGCAAAATTCAACGAAAATTAACCACGGTGTCATGAATAATTGAACACTGCACGACATATTTTATTGAAAAGCAAAAGTGCTGTCATAATTATGTTAGTTGAGTCGGGCAGCTTCCGAAAATAAGTAATCGGTATATTATTGCATTAATGTTCGAAATAAATTAACACTATAAAACAATTACTTTTTGTGTACTTTAAATTTATTTGTAATTGGAAAACTTTCGAAACAAAGTGTTTCTTGTAATTATATTACATAGCTAATTTTACTTAGTCCAGAATCATGAAGGACTGGCTTCTTTCACGTGTTGTAACAGCAGAACAGCAAAGAGGGGCTTAAGGCAGAAATGAATTATGATGACGAAACAGCGATCAATATGACAATTTGCTCGGAGATTTTTTTCTTTTTTTGGAAGACTTAAGACAAAGTGTTTCTGCTGCCATCTTTAATGACGCAGTCGTCATACGAAGTTCGCGATTTTCCCCGAGTCTTAATATCCCACGAAACAAGTTACCCTTGGGCCGTCGCACCTAGATAGCGCAGGCTCGTACGCTGAGCATATAAAATGAACGTGGGTTTTCATGACTTCTTTCAAAACACGGTCTGGGCAAAGTGCCACGATTCGAAAAAAGGCGATCCAGCGCTTCTATGTTTTATTTTAAACGAATAGCAAATTCCCATTGGTTGCCTCGAAGTAATCCCCTAATTCCTCTGCGCCGGTCGTCCTGATATTTTATTAAGACGTGCTATAGATACATCAGATTTCATTTACACGCATCAGGTCGTGTGAATCATCAGGGGGTAATTTACGTCTCTCCTCGGAGCCGAAACAAACTTCTCGGCAATTCAGACCGGTTGCTCGTTTTCCTTATCGTGCCTACTTGACGTCATAATGAAAAAAAAAAAAAGACGTTCGTCAGCCAGAAGTTTTTACGCAGCCTAGTCACAGCGCGAAGGACAATTTTACAAGCCGCTTCGTAGGAGCGGCTGTGTGGTGCGTATTATGAATTTCTTAAGCAGTTTATCACGTCTTTCACATTGTTTCAGCTGTGTTCTCATAGTGGGTGCGATATGCGCGTCTGTTGTTCCTTCCAAAGCCTCACCACACGTTCGGACTGGCTCGGGACTTCTCGTCGGAGTGCGATCAACAGTGAGCGGCAAGGATGTGGATGCGTTCCTTGGAATACCATACGCGGTGCCGCCGGTCGGGAATCTCCGATTTCGAAAGCCGCTGCCGGCACCAGCCTGGGATGGAACTTACAGTGCCACGAGTAAGCCTACTCCCTGCTGGCAGCTCGACTTGCGTCTCACGGAGGATGTTTTCCTAAACTACTCGAGTGCGTCAGAAGACTGTCTTTACCTCAACGTCTGGCGGCCTGCGGCACCTTGCCGCAACTCCGAATCCTGTGGACCCAAACTCCCCGTCTTTGTGTTCATATACGGGGGAGGCTTCCAGTGGGGAGACTCGGCGCTGTTCCTCCACGATGGCTCCAACTTTGCGTCAATGTCCGACGTCGTATTCGTTAGTTTTAACTATCGCGTGGGAATATTCGGCTTCCTTTCGGCCGAGTCACCAGAACTACCAGGAAACATGGGTCTTTGGGACCAAAATTTGGCCCTGAAGTGGGTTCAGAAGAATATCGAACACTTCGGAGGCAACCCCGCTGACGTCACGGTGGCAGGGCACAGTGCCGGAGGAATTTCGGCAGGCATGCACGCTGTCTCCCCACACAGCAAGGGCCTCATGAAGCGCATCATTATGCAGAGTGGCACGCCACTCGCTATGGTGACTATCGGTGCGTATAAGGCAGGAGGCCAATTCATCAACGTGGCCAGCGCTTTAGGTTGCTACGATCGGTGGAAAGGCTTCGATGAGCAACTTTCTGACGCCATGGCATGCTTGAGGGAACTTAGTGCTTCAAAAATTCACGAGACGCTGAAGCAGGAAAGTACATTTAGACAGCTCTTCCCACCCGTAACTGGAGATGAGTTCTTCCCAGATGATCCCCTCGATGCAGCTACGTGGAAGAAGATGTCCGTAAAAGAGTTAATCATGGGGACAACGTCGAATGAAAGCACGGTATTTTTCCAGAACATACGTCTCGTTGCTCCACAGCTCTCTAATTTGCTGTCGAGTAATTATAGGTTGACTATAACCATTGCGTTAAAGACCATGTTCAACTTTCCACTGGGGGCTGGAAGAGACATCGTGAATGCATATTTCGGTGACGAGGAGGTTCATCATGACAAAGATCATGTTATAAGTATGTTTTGCGAGCTTCTGGGAGATGCCATGTTTTACTGTCCTACACATTTCTTCGCCGACGTCGCTTCTCGACAAGGAGCAGACGTCTACAGATATGTCTTCGCGCACAAACCATCCAAGAGCTACTTCCCCGCGTGGATGGGAGTTGTACACGGGGCTGACCTGGGTTACATGCTGGGATCGCTTCCGTTCCTGCATGACGAAAGTAAATTGACGCCTCCTGTGGGACCCAGAATTAGAGAGATCCTTATGGACCAGACCTACACTGTTGAAGAAGAAGACTTCATGAAGCAAGTCGTCAGTAGCTGGGCGTCCTTTGTCCGGACCGGGTACGTAAACGAAACCTTTCTAGTACATCAAAACGTACCGCACCTGCATAACTTTTGGGCATCCAGAGATTGACACTTGCTTTCCGACCAATGTCATGGCGCACATTAGTCCATTTCGTTCAGATAACTACGCTATACCATTATATATCCGCAAAAAATATTTTGAAAAGGCTCATGTAAAACCGAGGTTACAAACGCGCAAACCATTTTGCCGTGCTACTAACTAGCACATAAACATAATGCAGCACCAGAATTAAATATTGTTCTATTTACTGCTAAAATTATATGTTTTAGTTGAAGCTGCAGTATGGCATACATTGGATTTCTGCAGAACGAGATAAGCTTTCAGGCCCACAAAGCAGTGTCTTAGAAATACTTTTATTTAGCCTAAAGAACCGGTATTTTTCGTCCACCAACTGAAACAGGCTGCCTCAAAAAAAAATGCCAAACTCAAAACCATTCTTTTATTCACACTATAGAATATAAAGTGTTACTTTCCGCATAAATGTTCGGCGTAAAACAAGGCAACCACATAAATACAGCGTGAGTCAAACGGACCATTGGCCATTTAAAGAAACCACATAAATTTAATTATCAACGTGTAGCGCTAACATTTTGTACAGAGATGGCCAATATAGTGCGGTGCGTGCATCAAAACTTCGAAAAATAAACTTACCAGCCTAAAGAGTAGAAAGTTAAGTACAAACGGCGTCTGACTGGCGCAACAGCCAACAGATGGAAGTAGGTAAGAGCGAGGGCGCGAACCCTACTCTCCAATTGCAGACAGACGATGTTTCTGAGTCAAATATGGCGTGGCGCAATTTAATAAGGTTTATGATTTCTTTTTGTTTTTGTTTTTAATTATACAATTACCTGAATAAATAGAAAGCTAACAAACAAATTATTTTTCTGGCTATTTCGGTTACATGTGAACCGCTGTCACTATCTCCAGGCTTTTGCGTCATCCAGACGTTTTTTATTGTAGAGGGCTGCCTTACGTAGCAAATTCTCAATCTTAATGTTCTGTTATTTACTCACATAAGGCGATATTTTTTTTTAATTTTGAAACAAAAAATACACCATTTTCGGCCACTTTTTAAAATTTTATCTTTATACGCTAAAACAAATCGATTTGCCCGGTCTCTTTGAAGGCTCAACAATCCATCTGACTTACGGGAGTACAGTGGAGTTAACACATATGCAATAAAGTGTTGAACGCACTAATCAACTAGTCAAGGATTAAATAACGCAAACTGAATACTCCTCTTCCGTCAGAGTTAAAACTAAACTTTACTGAAGGCTACTGATGATTACCAAGCTGGTCGAAACTTCAACAATCATGCTAAAACGAGTTAACACGTCAGACGTTTTTGACACTAGACAAGAGTGCAAGTAGCGTTAAAATTTCACATTCATTCATTCATTCATTCATTTACTCCAGACCCTATAATATCAAGGTCACAGGTTTTGAAGCATATTTTAAACAAAGTATTAATTATATAATAATTAATTATTATTAATTAACGGCTGTCTTGTTTTCACCCAGGAAACCGTCGGTTCCTCCATCCAATCCGGAATGGCCAAAGCACACCTCACAAAATCAGCACTTCGTCTACCTCCTTCCCGGCAATTTCAGCCCATCCCATGAATCGAAGAAAGAGCGATGTGAATTGTGGCGGCCTTACCTGCTAAAAGAGTACGTACTATGCTCTCTTATTGCAACATCCCTTAAAGGGCTCGATATGGTTTGAAGTCTTCGGCGCGGCCGCCAGCAGTGGTCGGCGCTAGCTACACTAGCTCCAGCGCGCCAGATATGCGCCTCTCTACAGTTCGCCGCCATCGCTCCCAGGCTCCCGGACCCCGGGTGCTACTGCGCAAGTGCGGCGAGCCAGCGAACGCGCGCGGAGCATTCTGGCTACACCGAGGCGCCGAACTGTAGAGTGCCGGTTCTTCAACTACGTGACGTACCCATGGCGCGCGAACGCTCGCGCCCGCATTACGTTGGACTATATTGAGCCCATTAGTGCATGCCATTTTCTTGGTTGTGTACTGCGCGACACTGTTTGCGCGAACACGACTTCAGCGCTTTTTCGCATTTTTCTTCAAAAGGGCACTGGCGGGCATCAAAATGTATCACTTAGGTTAGTACCTCGATTGAAAAATGTATACTACTATAGTAGTTCAAAAGACAGTCCTTCAATACTGAGGGGGGGGGGGGGGGGGGGGGGTGACCGACGATGGCTTGTTCGCGTTGACAGTGTAGCGGAGAGTACGTATTCAATTAATAATAAGTGCACGGAGAAGCTTGTACAAGCTTAATTGCGTTTGGCAGGGCAATACATAAAAACGGGCACCAAGCGCAGTAAGACGATTATTACCGGAGAAATATATTCACCTGAAAGTAGAGGTGAAAAGCTCGAGGTAAAAATATTTGTCAGCGTAAAGAGCTTCCAAACTTCTCGCTTTTCATCGCGCAAGACGCCCTGCATTAAAACGTGCACAGGCGAGGGTATATCCCTCTAGTGAAAAATAAATAACTTCAACTAGATCACTAGCTGTCCCTCTTAAATTAAGGAAAATATTTGTTTACTAAATTACTGCATACAAGGACACTTGCATCTTTGCCATTATAACTAGGTATTCATCTCAAAATCAGAAATAAATATACGCGTTTTAGCTATTACATCATTGACTGCACTAGCTTGACGTTATGCTGTCTCCTAAGAATAGAGTACTCATTTATTTTTAGAAAAAAAAACATGAAAAACAACAACGTTGCCCTTAGAACATCTCAACTCTCAGGCAAACCGGACCATGTCGTCAGGGGCCTCTGAGTTCAAGTTATTAGGGCAGGGCGTCAGTTAAAAATTCTAGCCCAATTAATTGCTAGCGCTTTTAATAGATTAATCAGTTGCGTTGACCTTCAACCGTAATGCAACATGGAGTTGAAAAATACGCATTTTTATATTTACTATTTTTTGCAATATCATTCATGACGGAACGGACAACCTCATTTGTAACTTGAAGCTGTACCACCCGCAAAAAGAAAACACGAGTAAACCATTTGAACAATAGCATACTTTATCATATTTTTAGATGGATACCAATTACAGGGAATGCTATAGTGTTTTACCGGGGAGCACAACCGTGCTGCCTCTTAAGTGCATAAATGCGGACCAATTAGGATAGCAATCATTTTTATTGTCTCCTCGAAATTTCGAAATAAACTCTGAACCGATTAATCGGTCAAACATTAATCGTCATTAGAGCAATTAATCGACTCCTCAGAAGGTTAATCGATCAATTGCATCAATTTCCCATCCCGATAAAGTGTGTTTATTCCTGCGCATACAACTTGGACGGATTCCTTTGTTTTTTTCCTTTTTTTTCTCAATGCTTTCTTTGTTTAAGCGGGTTCCGCACTTACGCTAAAGCCTCGTTTTTCTACTTTTTCAAGAAGCTTTTATTCTTTCTTCGTTGTATCTTTCAGCGAGCGTTTCTAAGAAAATAACAAATCAAAAACAGCCTCTCGCATGTCATGAATCATAAGTAAACTGTACTGATTTTCGTTACTTTTGAACGAGAAATGAACATTCCCGCTTCTTCCTCAATAAGTTTTAGCACTTAATGTGTTTTAAGGGCCATGATCCCCGAGTAAATTATTCCGAAACGCCGAGAAAAGAGGTCACGAAGTATGTGACACGTGTATTTGAAGGAAAACAAAAGTACGCAAAATTCAGATAAAATACTAATAATTTAATAAAGAACGCGCGAAATTCTCAACATCCTACAACGAGAATCAAAGCCGGGACCACAGGATCACAAGCCCGACGCTCTCCCAATTTTCCAACTGGGCGATTTTTGCTACGCTCTGTGTTTTTCTTCTCTATTGCAGCGATTTTTGCTCCGCCAAGCGCAGAAGGCGCGTGTATAACCTTTTCTGTGTGACGTTTTATGACTATACCACGTAATTGGACGTCAAAATGTTTACAAATTTAAAAACAACTGCCGGAAATTGAGAATCTTGCGACATGAACACGGTCCTTGCCCGCCGAATTTATGCGTAGGATCGAAATAAATAAAACGTTTCATTTTTTTTTTTACCAACTGTGGGAATCTTGTAAATGTTTAAATAACCTGCCCAGGCGTTTCATTATTTCTTCGATTCTTTATATTTGTATAAGCCTTCAAAGCCATCTATTTCTCTTTCCCTTTCCCTAACTTTAATGCAATAAATTCAATAATCACCTTCTCCCCTCTTTGTTCACAATATTACTACGGATGCACTTGTCAAGCTTCACTCATTCCCAATTGTTTCTGTTTGTTGTCTGTCTGTTGTTTCTTTGCCCGTCTTTTTCTATATATATATATATATATATATATATATATATATATATATATATATATATATATATATATATAAATATATATATATATATATATATATATATAAATATATATATATATATATATATATATACATATAGAGAGAGAGAGAGAGAGAGAGAGAGAGCCGGGCAAAGAAACAACTTATCAAACTAAATAGTATGCAATACGTTGTGGTGTTGTTTTGCTTTTTTTGCAATGAATTGGGTCCCTTCCAGGAATGTCGTCCCGGCGCCCAAGTCAACAACAACATCGACATCGAGTCCGCCAACGAAATCAACGCTCCCAACAAAAAAACCGACGAATACGAAGCGGCCACTCACCAAGCAGTCCTCCTCAGCTGCGCCGTTTGAGAATTATCCATCTAACATTGTTATTCTTTCAATGTTCGCGCTTTTTTGCTTACGTCGATGACTGTGAACAAAACTGCAATAAACAATACCACTCTTTTTGTTCTAATTACAACTGTTAACCCAACCGTTTACAAAACCGAGATTTGCGAAAGTTATAAACAAATCGGAACGAATTGACATTATGCATCTGCGGTTTACCATGGTACATCATACATTCAAAGACGTGCCATAATTGCAGTAAATATGTCGTTAGACGGCAGTTTATCTTTCTACTTTGTACTCAATATCACGTACCGTATAACGGTAGCCTAAAACTTTGTTTTTAGACCTCAGTGTCAAATTGAAGTTAGTTTTTGCGATATCTACACGAACACAAGTGAGGGACGAACTTAATCGCATACATACATACATTTAATTTATTTAAACCTCCCCACCCCATTGAATAATTATCAAAATCAATAATTACTCTCAGCTTAACTACGCATCACAGGAAAAGTCAGGTGATCAGCCAAACGGCATAGTCACAGCGCATATCAATGGCACGAATATTTTGCGCACTTCCTCGGCGCTTTGATTTTGTAATGTCACGTTTATCGATCTTCATATACACTGGCATTTTTTTAATATGTAAATTTCTGAAAAAAAAAAAAAAGATTTTTTTTTTTGCTCTTTACCCACACAGTTCAATATATTCTAACGGACAAAAAGATGTATTAGACGCACACTCTCAAATATACGGAAAGGCATGGCAAAATAACTCAGCATTTGCATTACCAGTGATGCGTCTCAAATGACGAGTTGCGGCAGTCTTATGGCCTGTTTCGATTCGCCTCCTCTGCAACTTCGAGCGATGAATTTTTCATACTTGAGATTGATGCTCCTGGTGGCCCTCGAATGACACTTGACGCTAGGCTGAGAAGCCTAGCTTCTGAAGATAAGTCCCTCAGCGACATGCCGATCAAGTACATAAGCATGATGTCTTGGGAATACGCGCACACCTCATTTATGTCTAGTTTACTGTTTTGTATATACACAGACCGATGTTTTTAGGAAATGTCACGTCTGCCTCCGAATTCCCACTGATAAGCCTTGTTTTGGAGCCTTATCTCCCTGCACGTGCTGTGTTGAGAAAAACAAATAACACTAAGTAATGTTGTGTCAATAGCAATATCGAAATCGAGGAGATAAATGACAAAGGTCTATTGGAAGCTTTTGCACAGCAATCGGAATATTGAAAACAGGCCTTGGCAAGCGACATCTATACAAGGCGTGTCTTCGCTTAACAGATTTGTTTTAAAAAAAAGAATGAAAGCTACACTAATGATGTCAGTGCAGGTTTGTTATACGGCCAGGGGCACATAGTATAGAGGGCTAATCGTAACGATCAGTCGGCTAATTAACTAAATTATGTCAATTAACGTTTCAATTATTGGAAATAAACATATAGCTCTAATTAGAAACTTGCTGAGCGTCATCGAAAAGCACTACATCAGTCAATATTAGAAAGACTTGCAGCACGTGGGCAGCACGGTGTAGCCCTAAAGCTACCACTCGTACAGCAGGCGCAAGGCTATGGGTGCGATAACGCGCCCGCGTGGTTTTTCCGTCTTTTATCATCCGTGTTTTTTTACCCCAGGCTCGTTCCTTTAGCGCACTACGGCACCTCCCAGGCGCGCAGTCTTTCTAAAAATGACTGATTTAGTGGTTTTGGATGACGCTCAGCAAGCTTCTAATTAGAACCACATGTACATTTCTCTAATTAAAAGTTAATTAACACATTTAGTTAACTATTTGACTTATCATGACGATTAGCCTTCTGTATTATGTCCCTCTGGTCGTATAACTCACCTGCACAAACAGCACTAGTGTAGCTTCCACGGATTTTCTTAAACAAATATTTAAGCTTAAAAAGAAACACATTGTGTACAAGATGACATTTGAGGTGGTCCATTGGACTAATGTCGCTAACGAAGACGACGACGCTATGCTCGTAAGCACGAGCCTGTGTCGCACGAGAAAAGAAACGTAACCTTTTCACCTAAGCGTGGAATCGGTCGCACCACATCTTTTGTCCTCAACAACAAACGCGAAATACAAATTGATGACCCGAACGTGATGATTGACACTGAGCACCTGCTATCCAGGGGGGCGGGGAGGGGGGGGGGGGGGGGGGGGGCGTTCTCCGCGGCCAAGATAGGTGAACGCATCGGCCTTTCGGACGAATATGTGGGAGGCACACTCCACCCCCCGCGCATACGCTAGCCTCCACCACCGTCTCTGCCCCATCGCACCTGCCGCCGGAATCTCCCAGGAACGGGCTGCGACATCTTGGCTCTTCCTGCCGACTCGTCAAGGAAACGTTCATTGGCAGCTTATAAACTGCCACAGTTCCTGGTGTCGCCCCGGCAGCCATGTCCATCCATGTGTCGTGGTGCTGGCCTGGACACGGGAGCGTATATACCACAATGTGTGGGGCGTGCCGCACAGCGTCAAGCTGAGGCATCGCAAGTCAGGGCGCACCACACTGTTCTCAAGAAGGCACATCGCTGACCCAGCAAAGGGCTCCCCATCACTGCTAGGTCAGGCGTCTGTTATCCGCTCGGTTTCTCAGCTCCGGCGTTGACATTGCACTGATCCCGCAGATGGCCGCCTCTTCCCTCAAGACCAAGGGCACAGGCTCCGTGCCGATATCGTGCCGGACAAGCAGCACGACGGGATTGTTTTTCACGTTGTCTGCTGCCCCTACTACAACTGACCTCAGCGTCAACTACCTTGTACGGCTTCACGTTCTGCCGCTTCATCTTGCTCGCAGCACATATCAACAGCAACCACGCCACTCTCTTGAGCCCAACTACTACTGCAGCGAAATCGCTCCGTCCCCCACACTGCTGCAAGCGACGACTCTAGGACCAACGCCGCCAAACGAGCCTTTACGGCACAAGCAAATTAACTACGTTTTCAGGTAAGCTCGGAGTCGGTTGCATCATCTCTTCCGTCCTCGACAACGAACGTGCATTAATGTTTTGTGAATTAACCATTAAAGTTTCGGTGGACTGGGATCACGGTGTAAGATATTATATAGGTGTGAACACTGCGGGCGTCGTAGGTGCGTAATAAAGCCATCCTCTCACTTTAGTTGAAAGCAGCGCCATTAGATAACTCTCCGATAGGCGGCTAATTACGGCTAATAGACCTCTTTTACACAAAGACGACACCCAAGTGGCTAAAACTCCAACTACGGTTGGTGGATGGAATGGGAGCTGCGATACATTTTCTGCCTCCACTGCGGCTGATCCGAGTCGCGAAAGAGGCAAAGGAGGTAGTGCAACCATTCTTCCGGACGCCAAACGAAGTTAGAGCTTTCGCCGCTGTGAGAGGAAAGCCCGCGCATGTGCTGAACCCTTCTTGAAAAAGGTTCATTAGAGTGCCTCAACGTTGCTGGGCTGGCGGCCCTCCCAGAGTGAGGATAAAGGGCGATTCACACACTTGCGTTGAGTCTGATTGAGTGCGACGGTTGCCATGGCAAAAGCTGCGTCGGCTCCAACGAAACCAATTTTTACCCCGTTTTGTTCGAGCCGACGCCTCTGTTGCCATAGCAACCCTAGCACTGGGTCAGACTCAACGCAAGTGTGTGAATTACCCTTAACTCTGTCATAACTAAACCGCAATCTTACCTCCAACTCATATGCAGCCGTTTATGATCTGTTTAGGAAGTTATGAGCATTACCACTTGAGAAATGACGTGTGATAACTATGGGAACATTTAAATCACGTGTTTCGTAACTATACGTTACTTGTCGGCGCTGCATCTTATGATAATGCGAAAACATCGCACATATGACCGCATTTGCGATTATTCTTTGCAGTCGAGAAAGACTCTACTGGGATTAATTTATCCCGACCTCATTAAGTACTTCATTGCTCGGCATTTTCACGGGCATAAGCCGACCCAGTGGTCTCACGCATACGAGGTCACCACATCGTGGGAGGCAGCACTTGCCCTTCGAAAGGATGTCGCCGCTCTAGCAGGGCGCAGCATGCAATCAACATTGAGGCATTCTACGGCTAATGGCAGCTTGTCGCGGGCCCGATTGCTCATGCTTCTCTATGGGAGACGTGCTTGTTATAAAGTCGTTTTCTGGGTGCGCCATGTCATGTAGAACTTGGAACTTGCACTACGGGTGTTTTTTCAACACTGCTTCGTCATGGACCCTAGTTTTATGCCCCAACGGTGGCAATAACAGGTTTATGAACGCGTTGAAACGGAGAGATCTTTGGCGTGGTGGTGAAGCCAGCATCCATTAAGGTCCGAGCAGACGCACCGAGAAGAAAAAGCGCGAAACCGGGTGCCATGGGGACGATACATTTTTGTTTGTTTGTTTGTGAGTTGGGTTATTCATTTATTTTTTAGTTGTAACGACTGGAAGGGAGAGACGCTTTCAGCTGAGGTTACTCAGGCACGCGTCAATATGAGTTCATCTGGGCGATCGCGTCACAGAGTTCACGCCGTGCACTGTGAGCTCACCTATATGCAAGTCTGGCGCACCATATTGATTTAAAATGTATTCGTTTGCTGCGGATACTGGTCCCTTAAAGGTCAGCACATATGTCGACCTTCTGAACCGACTCCCCCTTGGGCCGAATGCCCTTGCACCACCTATTTGGCAGCCTCTCCATGCCCTGCTGGAACCACATTCGGGACGTGCCTCACACCGATGCCTGGACAGCAGATTCTAGCGTATTAATTACCTCAAAATGGCGTCCTCGCAGGGTCTTCTTCATACCGTCCAATATGTGATACACGGGGTCCCGAAAACATGGGGTCCCGAAAAAAACGTCCGACTGGTCGTACGACGTGCCAAAAAGGCGACTGAATTCTATCATACCAACACCACCTAGATAAGCAGAAGGCCTCCGCCCGTCATCACAGTCAAATCGATCGAGGCCTAAGATTGGCCACGAGTGCTGCGTCAGTGTTCAGCCGGGGCTCGAGTTTAATCAGCGCGTCGATGGTTGGACTCGGGCCCAATAACCGAGTTAGCGCGATCCAACTGTGATGACGCTTCATGAAGGGGGAGAAGGCGATGCGGAGGCTTTGATTATTCTAGGTGGTGTCGACCAGACACGAACAGTCATGGGCTCACGGGAGTGCACAAAACGCAGTGATTAAGCAGCGCCTCATCGGGTTTGGCCACCTCTATGACATGTTGCAGAACCAGGCGGACATTTGGTCATGCATGCGGTCCGACCCTCAGTGGGTGTTATCCGCTAAAGTCCCTAAGAGAAAAAAAAACTGCGAGAACGTTATTTTGCGGTTATCATGCGCTAGAAGAAGCTGCCCTGGCGTGGGTGTGAGACACTTCGGAAAAGTGGTTCCAGAAGGGCATAAAGAGGCTGCCTCACAGGTGAGGCAAGGGCTTTCGACTCCTAGGGGAGTCTATCGAAAAGTTGGACATACGTACCGACATCTGAGCAACCGGTATTTGTAGTACAAAAATTCATTGTAAATCAATATGGTACGCCCCTCGTACACCTTACCGCAACTGTGATTCAGTGTTGTTTTAATAGCTGGAACGGGGTATGTCTAGTGAGATTCCTTTAGTTGCATAACACACGCAGTATGATGGGGAGCATATTGAATATTGGTTTTGACGATTTTTAGTGTTTATCCTATTCCATCATCTCGGCGGATCATTTTGGAGGTGCTGTCTAATATTTTGTTTTGTATTTACTAGAAAATATATAATATTTTCATGTCTAGTTTCCTTTTTAACATCTTTTTTTGTCAGTAAAGTAAGAAGCTCTCGATATCATGTTGACTATTGTGGAGAATGGTTTGACTGTGATTATTTTATTTAAACAAGTCCGCGTGTGACTTGTGCTTCATATCAATTTTTTACGTTGTTTAATCAAATATTATAGAAAATGAAACTGCCTTTTAAAATTTCAACGAATTTAGTTATACGTATGGCGCGAAGGATTTATTCGAATTGATTGTATATCTATCTTCAAGATTAAACAATTTCCTACTTAAAAAAACTATGTTCATCGTCCAACGCTAGCATCAAAACATGAAAACCATTCTTGCAGTCCTATAGTTTACATCCATTTCGCAATAAACAAGAAATAGGTGTCTGATGCTATAAATGCAAACCCGGTTTGTTTAAATATTGGGATAATATGGGAAATCAATTAAAATTTTACGTATAACAATGTTTAATATAATTGGAAATTTAGTTGCAAGTTGCCGTACGTGTCGTGGCGTTAGTAAAAAACGTTATGCGGAAACAGAAATTTCCATCGATACTTTACTGTAACAGTTTTCTTCCGCCCATGTTTTCATTTATGAAGGTTCAAAGCTGTCCCCGCAGAGAAATTTTAACAGATAACTAGCAAACGATTTTAAAATTTCTGGGCACTTAATAGTTGCACAAATGAACTTATAATGCAGCCTGTGTTTAGGGCTGCGATCCCTGAGAAAAGCCTGACGCAACTCCACAAAAACGTTACGAAACGTATAACACGTACTGAAGAGGACAATCCATACAAAAGAACACATAATTAAGAAGAAAGAGTAATTCATTGAGGGGAAACAACAAAATTCCAAGTGCGCCCCGTCGGTAATCGAATTCAAGATCCTATGGTTCTTAACCCGGCCGTGTTTGACCACTGCTCCGAAAGGAAGACTTGGGAAGAGGAGAAAATCCGTCTATGCCAAGGGCGCGAAGCGTATGAGTAACCACATCATCATATCATGTGACCATATCACTTTCACTGAAAGGAGGGAACGAGAGCGCTTGCGAACGTCGGAGCACCAAGCTCTATTATTGTCCCTATTGCCGAAGCTCCTCGCACTCTATAATTCTTTCCCCGCGATCGCGTGGATTTTCCCGTACGAACGCCACATTTTTTCCCGAAAGGGGCACTAATATTTATGGCTGTACAACGTCAAACGGTCTTTTTGACAATATCTAGCTAAGTTTGTCAGATTTTTATTGTGTGACCTAATTAATCTATCCTGTAGATATAGATATCCCCGCAAAACCTAGAGTCATCTATATATATATTCAGTATATATTCAATATTATGTTCTAAGAAACGACAGTGTCACATGCATTTAGGTAAGTGACTGTATAAAAAATATTTCATGTTTAATGCTTATGTTCTTAAATATATAATTTTACTGAGTTTCCTTATTTTTTATTGCAAGGAATTGTATCGATTTTTTTGGGTAACATTACTAAAAACATAATATTTTGTTTGTCTCGCCCCTCTTAAAGCTTAAACGTCGTTTCGCGCCTTTGTTGAGTCCCAGTATTATATAGCTGAGTGGCGAAAACCCATCCAAACAAAATAATACCTCTTATTTTTTATTTAATGCATAGAGTGTTAGTAATGCGAAAATTTCTAAAATTTAACAACCTCAAAAATACTACTAACCAGCAGTGCAGCTATGTTATGATGAACTTACTAAAGCTCATCTTGTTAGATTCAGCTCTTAAAGGAGAACATAAAAACAGAATGTTTTATTTTGTTAATATTCTCTGAAAGGACGTTATTATTCTTAGCTACTCCTAAAATATCTAACAAATAAAAACTGGGATTATTTTTAAAGGTTTATTCATCCATTTTTTTAAGCGGTTCGTTTATAAATTGGATCTAGAATGTTCCCCTTCCTAGATAAAATACTTCATGTATAAATACTAGAATGGACTAATTTCTAGCCTTTAGAATATACTATCATTACGCTGTGTAGAATAGGTGTTCGGACGTAGGGAAGGACTGATTATTCATACTCGATCTTCGATTACAGACAAGTTGAAAACTTTCCACTCTGTTCCTCATTTTGATTTTGGCCATCAAAATGAAATATATTCGGCAGCTACACATTGCCATTAAATTATGTCTTCAATTACCGATGACATCCGTGTCCTGTCGTTTCTTTTTTTCCCTATTATTTTGTGCTTCATTGTCTTTCAACTTTTTTTTCACCTAGAAACTGCCCATGAATAAGAAATGACAACATGAAATGTTATACACTTCTTAAGCAACTCACTCCGTAAGTATTGAAACATAAACATACTCTGCTCTAGTTGGTTGTTGTAATGTAACCTTGCTATATATGCAGACTCTCGCGCAGGTGCATTATCCTCTTGATTCTGTCCACCAAATGTAAACTTGATGCTCTTCTCAATTTGCAAAGAGAATTATAACAAATGCATCTAAAATATAAATTTGAAGATGTAATAATATTTAAAATACAAATTGTTTTAGTGAAGACATTTGCACAAATTAAGACAATTTCCACACTCTTAACCTGCTTGAAGTACGGGCATGAATGTGATAAAGTAATTCAGCAAAACTGCATTTTTTACTCACGCCCACTCGTGTCAAGCATACTTTATTCGTTAACCATAACATAGCGCAAAAACAAATAAGACAGGGACACGATGTAAATAAAAAAACGCGCTTCCTTTATTTGCCATATGAAAATATCATCAGTTCCCAAGGCATATTACGACACCATCTCAGTGCCACTTTCGCTTGTATTTATACGCGCGATGAAGTTTGGGTCAATCATTGCTATAAAAACATCATAATTGCTGTAATGGCCCAATAGATTTTATAAACAACAGTGTGATTGGTGAAACCATCAGTTGCTTATTGCTAGTTTCGTCTTGCCTGTAGGCCAGAATAAAAAAAAAAAAAAACATTTTGTAGGTGGGGAACTTCAAGCATCAATTACGAGGTAAAAACAACAACTGAACATAAACAGAATAAATTAATTTTAAAAACGGCAATATACCACTCACAAAGCCATACGCGGAGAAATGAAGTATGAGAAAGAAAAGCCACAACGACGAAAACAACTTGCGTGGAACGCCAAGGTCAAAGCCGACGCTATATATAGCGGCGCGCATAAGCGACGGTTCTTCAAATGTGAAACAAGGGACTTAAACAACACGACTAGAGTATACCGCGCGAATTGGTTAGCGAAAGGGAATCTGAGAGCATTCGAGAAGGAATCCGACCACGCCAACATGCCTTCTGAAGCTCTGTTTCGGACATTTTCGCTCGTTATTTGTGCGCGTCTGGTGATTTCCGCTTCCAATCCTTTGAGCGACGCACCGGTGGTGTACACGGACCATGGCCCCATCCTGGGCAGAAAATTGGCCCTCCCCGCAAGACACGTGGACGCATTCTACGGCATTCCGTTCGCAGAGCCGCCAATCGGGAAACTTCGCTTTCAAAAACCGGTGCCGGCGAAGTCTTGGAAAGGAATCTACAATGCCACTGAGAAACCCAAGCCTTGTTGGCAGTACGACGTGCATTACTCTACGATCACCCTCAACTACCTCAATGCCTCCATATCATCTGAAGACTGCCTTTTCTTGAACGTTTGGAGGCCATCGTCCGTGTGTTCACAGTCTGGTAAATGTGACACGAAGCTTCCCGTAGTCGTTTATATTTATGGCGGCGGGTTCCAGATCGGTGACTCGTCTCTTTTTTTATCTGATCCAGCCAATTTCGTTTCGCTCTCGGACGTTATCTACGTAACCATGAACCATCGCATGGGTGTCCTGGGATTTTTGGCATCGGGAAGAAAACAAGTGCCGGGAAATCTTGGTCTATGGGATCAAAATCTTGCTTTGAAGTGGGTTCGAGATAACATTGGAAAATTCGGCGGAAATCCCAATCATATCACGCTCAGCGGATTCAGCTCTGGAGCCATCTCTGCTGGTCTTCACGCCATCTCGCCTCATAGTCAGAAGCTATTTTCTCGTCTCATACTTCAAAGTTCGACACCGTTGTCGTTAGCAGTAGGTCTCACAGCCGCTGGCGCAGGAAAATTTTTGAATGTCGCTGGGGCCCTAGATTGTTTCACCGGTGAAAAAGACTGGTCTAATAATGTTCCTGAAATCGTCACCTGTTTACAGAAACCCGACGCGGAGACAATTTACCGAACACTCAAGAAAGGGGATCCAATCAACCAGTTCTTTACTCCGGTTTATGGTGACGAATTTCTTCCATACGATATTAGATCAACAGAGATATGGAAATCCCTTAGCACCAAGGAAATTCTGTTGGGATCGACTTCCAACGAAGGCTCGTACTTCTTAGATTTCCTGAAATCCCAGGTACCACAACTCACGGAGGTTTTGAGTATTGACTACCGACTCGCGGCAACTGTCGCCATTTCAACCTTGTTAGATGCCCCTTTCGTCACCGCGAAAACAATCGTGCACGCTTATTTTGGAGACGACTCCATTGAGCACGACGAAACATCTCTCAACGGTATCTTAGAGAAGATCTTTGGCGATGTTGTTGTCGACTGCCCCACCATTTTCTTCGGCGAAGTTACGGCCGAGCTTGGAATTAATGTCTACAGATACATCTTTGCGCATCGGCCGTCCTACAGCGTTTGGCCAGAGTCCTTCGGACCTACCCACAATGACGACTTGGCGTTCACGCTTGGATACTTACCGTTTATAAACGACACCAGTAGGTTCACCCCTCCCGTTGGAGAAAGCGTCAGAAAGATATTGAAGGGTATCCGTTACTCACAAGACGAGTTGGCTTTCATGAAGGAACTGATTGGAACTTGGACCTCATTCATTGAGACTGGGTAAGCTCGCTTATATTTATTTTCCAGATATCTGCCAGTATAGGGTTGCTTGTGCGTGCTTGGTCTCTCGTGTTCAGAATTACGTACAGTGGCAGCAATATAGGCTGCAATGCACGAGCGACGACAAGGCAATGAGACCACGCGGTCGAGAGTGCAGGGAGCGAAGCGTCAGGGCAGCGGTGGCTGCGTGTACATATGTGGGCGCACCCTTTGCGCGCGATTCCTCTCCACGAGAGAGAGAGAGAGAGAGAAGTCTTGCAAAAGAGGAAAAACCAACGTTAGAGTTACAGCCATGTGCAGAACGGTCATCGTTGGATTGGGGGGGAGGGGTAAGCCGATAGAAGAGAAAATTGTGAAAAGAGAGGAGGGTTGTTTCGCCAAAGCCGACAAGCGGGGCACGAGGAGCCAGAAAAGGCCGGGAGGAAAGCGGGCAGAGCCGAGGAAGGAAGAAGATCCTTTAGAAATGTCCAAGTGCCTTGTCCAGAAGTCCGGAGCACATCTTCACAGTATCCAGGGTGGGCGAATCAGGGTCGGCATGCGGTGTCCGAGTTTTCCAAGTACTGTTACCAGTCACACCAGCGCAAAGCATTCCAGTATTCCGAGCCAAAGTGCAATGGGTCGGCAACCCAATATCTCCATTACTGCCTGTCGTGGTCACAACACGGTGTTGCGAAAGGATTGGGGGGAACATATAATAGATTCCGGTCCCTCAACAGGGGCGGTCGAGCCTATTGCATGCATAAGGGACATTCCGCACTGTGCTACGGAGTGACATTCTTTGCTTGTGTTTGGCTGAGCTAACCACGCGATTAGCGCGTGGTATACCAAACGCAAAGGTAGAAATTACGAGTATGGCATTTTCTCAAAATGCTGGCCCTTGGCATGCCTTGGGTTTACGAGTTTCCGAATCTATCATTCGAAAACTTTGGTTGGTTGGGCGAGGTTAATCCCCGCCCATTAAAAGGAGAATTCCGAATCTGTTATTCGAAACCCTGATTGGGCAGGGTTATTCCCTGCCCATTGCGAAGGAAGAAAGAAATAAATGGTAATGCGGAGGCTAGCGCCTCCGCGGGTGGGAGGAAAGTAAATAGGGGAACAAGTACCTTGATGTTTGGTATCCATCTATTCTCTGTGTGGAGCTGGTAATCCTGCATGGGCTCCGAAGGTCCTCAGTGCGCAAGATATATCGTGCGCGTCACGGTGCATCTGCTCTGCAGCTGCTCTGCCCACCATCATGCGCACGGCGGAGGGTGGGGTTGTATCGCGCCCAAGGGTTGCGTCCACAAATTTAAACATCGCCACTGCCGCTTTGACGCTTCGCTCACTGCCTGCTAGACCGCGTGCTCTCTGCTGCCTTCTCGTCGCTCATGCCTTCCAGTTCGTATCGCCGGTCACTGTACTTAGACTGCAGCATTTTGTCCCATATTTTAGAGCTTGCGCTGGGTACCATTTAAAACAGCCTATGCGTGTATATATCATAAATAAAGTTGTGTTACACTGGTGTTAAAACAAAATATGCGGCTCTTGATCTGGCATTATTAAAAGCAATATTTATATAATTTCCAGGAAGCCATCAATCCCGTCATCCACGACTGAATGGCCAAGGTACAGCGCCAGCAATCCCGAGTGCATATACCTCCGGCCACATAATTACACAAGAGCGTTGACCCCACGGCGTGATATCTGCGAGCTCTGGAGACCACTTCTACTGAGAGAGTAAGTAAGGCCGTATTCTAGGCTTATTGGGAGGTGTTCATACCTCAGAAAATTCTAAGCACATATAATGTGCAGTCATTGACGGAAAAACGACTTAAATTAAAGGCAAATAAAATTGTTTAGGTCTTTGTTACCAATATTTAACTAATAACCGTGTATCCTAAACAAGATATTTGCTGTGAGCTTTATGTCTGTTATTACGAATTCGCATTGATTATTTCTTATTTCGTTTTATTGCTACTACCTATGTTAGTTATGCCATCTTAGCTAGTTTCATAACCCATATAGAATAACTATACAGGGTGTTTCACGAAGAGGGAACAAATTCTATATTGCGAAAACTACGCGTCGCAACAAAAAAAAAAAGGCTTGTGTCGTTTTGGTCCTGGGCCAGGAGCCTATTTAGGAAATTTAGTAAAGTCCGGTATAATTGGATTGTTAATTATTTTGCGTAATGAACTTTTTATTATTGTGATTAAGGGCGTTGTTTCAATTAGAAAATTGCTCAGAATCATCGAAAAACACCAAATCAACAAATTGCAGAGCGATAGAAGGCACGCGCAGCATTTTACGGCTTTCTGAAAAACCGCACCAATTCGACGGGTTTTAAAGTTTCGGTTTGCAATCGGAGCGCATCTCGGCCTCGACGCACGGCGCCCCAAGGAGAAATAGTGCAACCGGCCTCTGCTGCGTTGCGCGAGGACTGCGCAGCAGAGGTTGGTTGCACCATTTCTCCACGGGGCGCGGTGGCGTCAAGGCCGAGATGCGCTCCGGTTGCAAACCGAAACTTAAAAACCCGTCGAATTTGTGTGTTTTTTCAGAAAGCCGTAAAATGCTGCGCGTGCCTTCTATCGTTCTGCAATTTGTTGATTTAGTGTTTTTCGATGATTCTGAGCAATTTTCTAATTGAAACCACGTCCTTAAACACAATAATAAAAAAGTTAATTGCGCAAAAATAATTGACAATCGAATTATACCGGACTTTCATAATTTTCCTAAATGGGCCCCTGACCCAGGACTAAAACGACACAAGTCTTTTTTTTTTTTTTTGTTACGACGCGTAGTTTCCGCAATATCGAATTTGTCCACCTTTCATAAAACACCAGGCATAACGAGATCACAGAGCGGACATCAACCTCTCGGGATCTATAACCACCCTTCTGTGGGTCATAACCGAGGCAATTTCGCTGTTCATGAGCACACAAAACAAACTGATGATGATGACAATGATGCATATTGATAAAACTTTCTACAGAACGACAGAACGCACGCGTTTTCCATTACTTTTATTTTGTCGTTTCTGCCATTAATAGTTTGTTGATGACACGCACAGTTTTTTTAGAGAACTGCTATCTCACTAGAGCCGCCATTTTTAATGCAATATCTTGTGAGTCAAATTTAATTATTGTTTAAAATAATTGAACATTAACTAATAATCTGAAAGCACGAAAAAGAGCCACGCAGGTAGACTCGCAAAAAAAAGCGTCGACCTATTAACAATTGCCACGTGCTAAAAAAATCAATTAGCATGCGAATTATTTTTTTGTTGTAAGACCTTTGTAAGACTTTTGCATGAAAACCGATTACTTTTAAGGTTTATCAGAACGGTGTAATGAATGTTATTTATTGTTTGGTACGTGACATGAACATATTGCAATACCAAGGTATGTTGAAAACTACTGTTTTTACACTAATTTGTCTGTGTAAAATGCAGAAGAGAGCCAATGCAGTGCTCTAAAAAAACTCAGTCACGCAATGTGCCTTCCTCAAACTGAGGCTCATATCTTAAAGGTTTTGAAAGCACTTTGAAACCATGACTTTTGGCTCACATATATTTATTTTCTTATTTTTTGCAGAACAAGTCAGCAGAATGAGGAATAATCAGAATTGAAGACGACATCAAACAACAGGAAAGACAGATATCGAATAAAAGAAGAGCACTTCAGGCTGCTTGTTCTTTGTCAGGTACGCTTAATTACGACCGGCGCAGCATTTTATAGTACTGCTTAGAAGCACCGACCATATGTTAAAATACCGTTACCTATAGCAAGCATGTCAGGTATCAGGTTACGTTCACGAATTCTGTTTTCAGTGTAGTAAAAATTATGAGATTGTCAAAGAAAATATTGTGCGTGATAAACAATCCCGGACAAGGCATCAACATCTAAGCCTTTTGAGAGAAGAAGTCATAAGTGGCATCAAGGACCATTTACGGGGCAGCTGGAAATGACAACTTATTGAGCGAGTGTCCAACGACCAACCGAAGTATACTTTTCCTTTTTTAGTGCGAGCACAGATTGTGAGCATATATCCGGTCATGCTTTATCACAATGGTCTTGAAATGAGGATGAACAGATTGTTCAGAGTAGTACTTAAGGCGGACTTATATTTCTAAAACACGTAACGCCTAAGGGAAGCAGCTTAAAACACTGGGGTCACCTTGGTGCAATAGAAAAAAATTATCAAACTTTAATTATTTTTTTAAATGTTTTCGTGTTAGTCTCATTATAAACCTTAATCTTTGGACGAAACGTATACCTTGGCGATGTGTTCATATACAAACTTTTTTTTCGAATTTCGCTTATCGATTCAATATGCGGAATTTGAAAGCAAAAAAGCAATCGCGTCAAGGCGTGCATATAAATTCTGAGAGAGATAGTGAGTGGAAAAAAGAGCTGGACCAAAAACATTAACCCAGTGATAGTGACCTACATTAATTGTCCTGGCTGGCTACTCTGCGCAGGGGAGGGAATACAAAAACTAAAGATGAGATAAACGTTATGTATGGGGAAGACACAACACCTATAACACCGGACGTAAAAATATAATAACCCGGCTCGTTGATGTGTGTTGCTATTGACCTGGGGTGGTTGCCTTCACACTGTTTCATGCAGTTACGTTGACGTGTAAAAGAAATTTCGCGAAATTAAGTGGACAGTGTTCATGTGAAGCTGTGACGCCACGTGACGCCGTAACTTGACGTGACATTATGATGTCACATGGCACCATAACGTCACGTGACACTCAATGCCCGGTAAACTGAACCGACCAAGCTTCCCGCTATATTTAACGAAGAAATTTTCCCCGCTTAATTTAGCGAAAAAACTGTGACGTAACGTAACACTGTGACGCCACAATAAAATGACACTGTGATTTCCCACTGAATTTAGTGAAGAAGTTCCTGGTCACAACGTACACGAACCACGCACGGGATCCGATGTGAAGCCTCACCAACGACGGTTATGCACAGTAAAAGAAAGAAAATACGCACAAACACGCACGCACACACGCACGCACACACACACACGCACACACACACACACACACACACACACACACACACACACACACACACACACACACACACACACACACACGCACGCGCGCACACACACACACACACACACACACACACACACACACACACACACACACACACACACACACACACACACACACACACACACACACACACACACACACACACATACACACCACTGGGTTTACTAATGAAGTTTTCATAAAGTATATGCCCAGGCGTGTGTCCTTGAGGATACACCGAAGGGCATTTCTGACCTTGGCTTGTTTTTGTAGATAATTCTATAAGCCAAGTAAGGAAAAACTGGACGGTTATCGTGTCGCGCCAGGTCAATCTGGGAGGTTCCTCCTTTGTTGTCGGTAGGTCGTGCAGTCGCGCAATATATTAGTAATTGTTTCATATCATGCACAGCCGAACACTGCGATGTTCTAGCTTTTCCGTTACGGTAAAGACTGGGTATATGCGACAACAAGTCCTGGTCGATGAATTACTTATTTTTGTGCCCGCATAGAACGTCACATCATAATTTGGTAAAAGGGGATTGGCTCCAGTGAAAAGAGAGGCATCCATAAGAAAAGTGCCAGAGAACAGAACAAGAAAGAGACAACCAAAGTGCCTGGTATAAACTGAACGGGTTCGGATGCTGAAGCCTCACGAACGACGGCTATCACGCAGTGAAAGAAGTAACACACACACACACACAAACACACACACACGCACAAACACACACATGTACACACACACTGTGACAAAAAAAAAAACAGAAATATATACACATTAAAAGCACGCAAATTAAAATTCAGTTTATAGTATTCCTTTGTTTGTCTCCATGCTTCTCCTGTTCTCTGGCGCTTTTAATTCTGGAGCAATGTACCAACGGGCATATCGTTTCATTCTACAGCACAGATAGGACAGGGACTATCATGTTATATCGCGCAATTAAGTTCGTCTGTTTTCTTAACCGGCAGCGATACTCCGCCAGCGACGTCCCGACGTGCAGGCGTTTCGGTGCGCAGACATTGCTCAGGAAAAGGCGTTCGATGTGGCCGTCTGCGGAAGCTATTCTTTTGTGTGCTTTCATGTAACCCGTGTCTCTTAGCCACGGCGAAGGATACCAAAATATACAAAGTTCATCGTGCATCGTAACATGTAGCTTTTTGTTTTCGAAAGTAAGCTTTATTAAGCAAATGTGCACTGCGTTTTTATTGTAAACAATTTCACAGCGGAATATCTGCAAAACACTTCTTTATGATCATAAGCAACACTAATAAAATATTGAACGAACCAAATATTGCCACTGACTGCCGATATTTCTCCTTTTTGTTTTTGGAAATGAGGATCGTATTCTGCAGTGGTATAAAACATAAAAGTATAACGTCTCGTATATTTGCTTTTTTAGTTGTTCCTGTATTTGTATAAATGTATTATTTACTTCATATAAGTTCTCAAGGCCAAACTAAACATTTAAAAAATTGTCCTAGTTTCCAGAGAACGCTTAAAATTAAAACTTCACAAAACTTACTTTGTACACTATTGTGCCAACGCACAAAACGCAAGTCTGGTGACAAAAAAAAAAAAAAGAAAACAACTGGCAGATGTTTTTTGTAAATTTTATTAGTTCTCGTTTCACAAATTTTAATCGCAGTTATACTTTATTCAGATAGGTCTACGAATCTATCAGAATGTTGGAACCGAAAATATATTTTAGTTATGAGTGTTTTAGAAGGCAAGAAAAAAAAAAAACTATTCTGAAAACTTTTTTAAAGTAACATCTCCGCTGCTCGCTCTTCCTCTCGTCATGCTCGCACTAACAAAAGCTCATACAACTTTCACGAAAACTCCATTTTTAAACATTTCCCCGTTAGTCCAGGCCCACGGCCGGCTGGAGTGAATTAGAAAATGATATAGCTCTAGCCAAAAGTCACACGACACCTTCGTTCCAAAGCTCTACGACCCACGAGAATGACGGACATTTGTAGCTTGTTTGCGCCATTACTCCGTTTCTCATCACAGAGTTTTAGGGAGCCGATTTCGCACATCCGATACGGTACCATGAGCCCTCCGGTACAAACTGCGCATGCGCTACCGCATGAGACTAGCGCATGCTCAGTGCGTACTGGAGGGTCCATCGTACCGTATTGAATGGACGAAAACGGTTCCCTAAAACACTCTATTGAGTCGGACCGCAGCCAACGCTACAATCCGATGGAGCCAATGAAGCAGCGCCAAACGTGCTTCGTCCTTGCGCGTTCGCTATCACCGGTTAAGCCAATACAAATCGGAGGATCACAACCAGTTCACTGTGCGTGATTGGTGTAGCCCGTCATAAGCGTGGAGTACAAGTTTGTCCGCTTCTTTGGCGGGTGGGGTTGCGTTGACGTCAGAACGACGCCGAGCTCTGATTGGCTCTGACTGAGAAATTGTGGGTAGACCTCGAGGCAGCTTGCTTTGAGGTCTTCCCACTATCATTCAATCAGAGCCAATCAGAGCTGGCGTCGTTGTGACGTCATTGCAAGCCCCGCAAAAGAAGCGCACGATCTTACGCTCCGCATAGCAAACGCACAAAAATGATGAGCGCGGTGATGAGGCACTATTGAACCTGCTTTATCGGCTTCATCGGATCGTAGCGTTGGCTGCGGTTGGAGGTAATGTGAAATGGGAAATAGTTTGGGAACATAATTAACACAGAACGCATTTATGGGCTGGTCTCACGCGATAAGCGTTACGCTGGAGTGTGGCGAGAAGCGTTCCACATAGGGCAAGGCAACGTAAGGCGTACGAAGCTCCTGGCAGGCCTATAGAAGCGTCGATATTAGGAATACTTCGTCACACTTAATCGCGCCTAATTATAATTATACGCCTAATAAATCGTGCAAATTATCACCAAGCGGCTTAGGCGGAATCGAAACAAGGACCGTGCGATCCGCAGCCCGAGACTCATGTACGACTCACGGGAGCCGGTGATATCTTAGGCGACCGTCTGTGCACACAGCGGACTCTCCAATGACGAAGCGTAACTCTCCAGATCACCTCACGACCTTACGGTATGGTGCCTGGAAGGCGGCTCCAACTAATGTGTTTACCGCAGCAAAAAAAAGAAAAGTGGTCCTGGATTTCCGTTTGATTACGTAATACCAGCGGTGGTTGGTTGTGGCAGACGCCTGTGTTCTGCTACACAGTCGCTCTCCAGCTTGTCAGTCCACGGTAGCTTCAGCAACCATGAGTGGGGTCGCTACGACGACAGCGACACTCGCGTTTGCTCAAGAATTTTGCCGGAACGTATACGACCAACCACCAGGATCTCGACTTTCGACAGCACGTAACTCCGGATATTGTGGCGTCATTTGTTGCCACTTCGGGACAATTTTCGATGCATGGGCTGAATAGGACGCTAAACACACCAGTTGGAGACGCGTTCCGCGCACTGCAGTTACGGGGCGGACCATTACGCACCAACGAATAACCCAGCGGGCGTATGACGTCTCGACTTCACAAAGCAGCCAATAGACGCTTTGCTTAATTATGCAGTAAAGTTTTAGATCGCAGCTCTTAGGCGCCCGTTTCTGGCTTGAGCGGAGTCGCCGTCGGCGTCGGCGTAACCGCGCGTTGCATTATGGGTATATTTCCCCGCTACATTTGGCATGAAAATTCTGCCCGCTAAGTTTAGCGGTCAAATTTCACCGCTAAATTTCCCCACTAAATTTAGCGGAAAACTTTCCCCGCTAAATGTAGTGAAAAAATTTCCCCGCAAAATTTAGAGGAAAATTTTCCCCTAAATGGGAGGCGAGCAGGAGAGAAGTAAAGCCATAGCCTCCTCCCCGTACCTTCCTTTCATCCTCCTCCTCAAGAGCTGCGCTCTAATTCGGAGTTACAGGGGATTGTAAACGTCTTTCATTTTTTTTACAACCTTAAAAGTGTAATGGTACTCAAAACACCTTGCTAACACCCTTATTTTCGATGCAAAAGCTGCTAGAAAGTGTTCGACACGACGGAAAAACCCTGTTTACACCAACAATATATTAAATAATGTCAGAAGGACGTGAGCATGGGCGCAATGAGAGTGTGGGGGTGAAAGTTACAGCCTATGGTGCTGCTAACGTGTAAGGGCGTTTTATTTGGTTTTTAGAAACAGTGCAGGGTCATTCCATGTCAAGCGTCCCAGACGTGGCGCTCGACCACCTTCGATCTCTATAAAAAGAAAATTCATGGCCTTTTGCCGCATTGTCCCGTAGCCATGCCCTAAAATAGTTTTGACGAAAAATATTTTTGATGGCGTGAGCGCGGTTTTAACTTTTAAAAATCGCGTGAAAGTAGGTATCACTCTATAATTTATGAAACATCAGCTTTTTTATGAAACACCCAACAAGATTTTTTTCTTAAATCTGCACGGCTTTCGACTTGCAATGTGGTTGGGCTTCTGCAGTTTTGTTTAATTTAAATATTTTTTAAAACCACTTTTTTGTTGAAAATTTATCATTTTCGCTATTTTATTAAAATATCTAATTGCTCCGGGGACTTAATATAACTTGTTACCGAATGCCCTGCAGGTATATAATCTATAAAAAAAATTGTAAACCGCTCAAATAAATATCTCGCAGTAAAAAAACATCCTGAATTTGCCAAAAAGTGCGTTTTGACGCATAAATAGCCGTTCATTTCACCCTAAGGTGGTCCAAGTAAAAATACAAAATATGGTGGGTTTGAAAGAACAATCGATTGTCTTTTGATTCTAAAAGTTTAATGAAGGTAATTTTTGTTTAAAGCTAAAAAAACAATTTTTGAATTTGAACTCTCGTACCACAACCCGGCGTCGCTTCTTAACGCCTCTTCGCCGCACAGCACGCCACCGGCGACGATAACTGAAACAATTGGGTCGAAAGAAAGAACTGAGTTTACTGCCGCTTCCCCTTGTCCGTCTTTTCAGCTGCAAGGGAAAAAACGGCGGGCATCGTGTTGATAATCGGAGGTGCCGCCAGTGCGTAGCCATAGCAGGCCCGTTGTGCCCTTTGTATCCGAGGGTGGCTCCTCATACTCCGAAACGCGATGCCTAATTGACGGGCGGCATCAGCTGACGTGGACTTCTGCTTAAAGGGAAACGCGACAATATCGCCGCGAAATCTAGCCGTCACGCATACTGTGATTAAATGTGGAACTATTCAGCGACGCAAGAATTCGCCATTTCAAAGCCGACTTAAACACAAACGAGGCGTGAGCCTTCAACGGCGCGCATTCGTTAACACCACATCGCCTCGTCGTTTGAGAGTGCCCGTTCACTGGGTTTTTATGTTGCTGTTTAAATAGTGTCCTGGCGTTGACAATAGAGAGTGATTGCGATGTGTACGCAAGAAACAGCAAGTTTACTAGTGGATGCTCTGACCCGGCAGCGCTAAGCATCAGCTGATATCAAGACTTTGGAAGACCACAGGAGGACACCGCTGCGAAAAACAGTCTAAAGAGGAAAATCCATAAAGCAGCGAGAGTGTAAAAAGCTTTTTCCCACCAAGATGTACCCAACAACTCGAAGTCCTTCTGTCTACCTGCGTGCGCAAACAGTGACACCGTCGCACGCTTTGCCAGGCTCGACGGTGGCGTGCTGTGCAGAGAAGAGGCGCAAGACGTCAGGTTGCGGCGCGAGAAGCTCAACTTCAAAATGTTTGTTTTCTCCTCTTTAGAACACATTTACTTTATTTAAACTTTCAAGAACAAAAGGCAATAAACTCTTCTGTAAAAGTCACCATATTTCGTATTTTTCTTTGGGCCACCTCAAGGCAGAATTGACGGCTCTTGAAACGGCAAAACGCATTTTTGCACAAATATAGTTGTTTTTCTGCATGATATTTGGTTGTACGGCCCAAAACCCTTTTTTTTTGTCTTGTGCAGTATACCCACAGGGCTGTGAATAAGAAGTTTTACAGTCTCCGGCAGCAACGAGATAGTTCGTAGCTAAACTATCAAAAATGCTAAAATTCTTTCATATTCCTTATTTTTTTTTTAAATTGCTTCAAGCCAATATTTATTATGCTTATTACACAGCAATCAGGCGCGTAGGCAAGGGGGGGGGGGGGTGTTCAGGTGTCAGAACACCCCCCGAAATTTTACTTTATTTTATATATATATATATATTTTTTTTGTGTGTGTGTGTGTGTGATTGCACCAGCACCTTGAAACACCCCCCGAAAATATTTTCTGGCTAAGCCACTGACAGCAATCTAAATACCGTGCGGTTATAGGCAAAAATATTCCACCATGGCTACGCACTGGCGGCACCTCCGATTATCAACACGATGCCCGCCGTTTCTTCCGTTGCAACTGAAAAGACGGACAAGGGGAAGCGGTAGTAAACTCCGTTCTTTTTTTGGAACCTAATCGTGTCAGCTATCGTCGCCGGTGGCGTGCTGTGCAGCGAAGAGGCGTTAAGAAGCGACGCCGGGTTGTGGAGCGAGAGTTCAACTTCAAAACGTTTTTCTCGCTTTAAACAAAAATTTCTTTGATTAAACTTTCAGAATCAAAAGACAATCGATTGTTCTTCCAAACCCACCATAATTTGCATTTTTAATTGGACCACCTCATGTGAAATAAACGGCTATTTATGCGTCAAAACGCACTTTTTATCAACTTCAGGATTTTTGTTTACTGAGAGACATTTAATTGAGCGGTTTAAACATTTTTTATAGATTATATACCTGCAGGGAAGTCGGAAAAAAGTTCTATTAAGTCCCCGGAGAAATTAGATATTTTTGATTAAAATAACAAAAATGTTAAAATTTTCAAAATTTGTTTAAAAAAATATATAAATTAAACAAAACTGCAGAAGCCCAGCCACATTGCAAGTTGAAAGCCGTGCAGATTTAAGAAAAAATATTCTTGGGTGTTTTGTAAAAAAGCTGATTTTTCATAAATAAAGTGATACCTAGTTTCACGCTATTCTTAAAAGTTAAAACCGCCCTCACGCCATCAAAAAATTTTCTTCGTCAAAACTATTTTAGGGCATGGCGACGGACAATGCAGCAAAAGGTCATGATTTTTTTTTTTTTTTTTTTTTAGAAATCGAAGGTGGTTGAGCGCAACGTCTGGGACGTTTGAGATGGAATGATTCTGCATTCATTTCGCAGTACCGTACAAAATAAAAACCTTTTGATTTAAATGATGCGGCAAATTTACACGAAAATAGAACTGTGAGGACGACATATAAAATGTGATATACATGCCATAGAGTTACGGGGCTAAACGTAGCTTTTCTGCTAAATAAAACAAAACAATTCAAGTACAACTTGCAATTGTGTAAAACATTATGCATAGGATTAGCTACCTGGGATTAAAAAAACAACAAGCTATCGCGGGTGATCAACTCAAACAATATTGTCTTTAGTACAGGAGATGGAGGTAGAGTCGAAGGTAGCTGGGAAAATCAACGTTTCAAGCCTGGCAGGGTATTCAGTTCGATAAGGCCGTCAGCCTTATCGAACTGAATACCTTCCAGGAGGTATTCCACGTACACAGCCTGTTGGCGCACTTACATCAAGTTTTTTTGGATAACTTAGGTTTCTTTATTCTAATTCAGCGCGGAAAAGTAATTTCTTGTTTGGAATAAAACAGAGCCATTAGTTGTTACTGGGGTAAATCAGGCCTCACAATTATCATTTTAATTTATTTTATAGGCATTGTTTTTCTACGCGACACTATTGCAATATGATTAGTATTCTACTTTCAAGACGCTATTTTTATGTCACGAATTAGTCTGATGGGAATGAGCCCAGCTGATCACAAAGGCATCTCTCCGGTCTCTATCCCATTCTGACTGTACACTTGTGGACGTCCGTAGGTTCATTAATAAGCAGCACATGTGCCTGTGGCTACAACTTAAGCTTCCACTCGTTCGAGGTGTACGTAGACGCGAGCATAAGGCGCTAGAAATTTGTATTTATTTTTATATTCATAAGTTGAACATAGTTCCAGAATTGAATGTATTAAGAGCTTCATTTGGACTGAACATTGAATACAACACAAAGAAACTGTAAAAACCCTGTGTGAAATAAACAATATTTTAGAGGCAAGGCCTACAGGGTGAAACAAGGAGACGGCAGGCTCTTTAAATCGACCGGAAAATTCGGTTTCTTAACCTATCGCGCTACGACTTTGTGCAGCGTTGCCCACAGATGGTGCATTTTTTTGTAAAATTTGCAAAGAACGAACTTACCCGAGGAAAAAGTAAAGAAAGAAAAAGGCTTAGCTCCTATGGAAACGCAGCGACGCCACCGGTCTTCAAACAACACGGTGCCGTTTCGCACGGAAGACAAGAGATGGCGCAAGCGGTCGCGACGCCAACTGCCGCCAACGAACGAGCAGACGACGCCGAGAGCCGGCGCTTTTAGCAGACAAGGAACTGCAATTCCTTGTTGCTACCGCGCCTGTTTTTGTTTCTGCGACTGTCGCCGCCTGCGGAACGCGCGCCGCTTTTGAGTCGAAAAGTTCGTCTGCTAAAGAGGCCGGCTCTCGGCGCCCGTATGCTCGTTCGTTGGCGGCGTTCGTTGCGCCATCTCTTGTCTTCCGTGCGAAACGGCGCCGTGTTGTTTGCAGACCGGTGGCGTCGCTGAGTTTCCAGAGGAGCTAAGCCTTTTTCTTTCTTTACTTTTTCCTCGGGTAAGTTTGCTCTTTGCAAATTTTACAAAAAAACAAAATGCACCATCTGTGGGCAACGCTGCACAAAGTCGTAGCGCGATAGGTTAAGAAACCGAATTTTCCGGTCGATTTAAAGAGCCTGCCGTCTCCTTGTTTCACCCTGTAGATTAAAGCGTGCCGTGCAAGCACCAGGCGTTTTGTTCCCTAATTTATGAATGGTTAGCACATCCATCTGAAGGATCTTGATGTCAGTCATAAGCAAGCTTTCTGGGTACATTCTTACTACACATGCGTGAAATTGCCGATTAAATTCTACTGTTTCAAGCTTTTGAAAATCAGTCAAAATGTACCTGCTCACCGAAAACGACGTCACTGACGAGGAAAAAAGTGGATTGTCCAGAAGAGATGTGGGTCACAATGATTCTGCCAACCGCCTACTTAGTGCCGTTAAGACAAGACCTGGTAAACTTTTTTAAAATGACAAAAGGCACTTTCAGAATTTTTGTGTCTCCCCAACGCTATGAATTTCCATTTTAATACTGTTTATATCATAGCCATAGTTTCGGTTTCAGATGTCAAGCTGTAGATATAGTTTCGGTTTCAGATGTCAAGATGTAGCCATGGTTTAGAATTCGAATTGGTGAACTTGTCAGCACATAGCCTCAGGATCAAAAAATAAAATCGTTTCATCTCATATTCAAATTATTTATTAGTTGAATAGTAAATTTTTATTACAAAAATCTTATAGATATTTTTTTTTCCGTGGCAGACCAATTTGTTTTTCCATCGTTTACGATTATAAATTCAAGCCGATTCAATGGTAATTCTCGCGTATTTGCAGCGTATTCTCCGCCATTATGTGCGTATCTAATGCCGCATATACACTTGCGGATCAGCAGGCGAATCCGCGAGTAAATTGACGCCGGGACGGAATATTTGACTGCGGGAGCAATCGGTGTGGGACTGATTTTTTCAGCGCAGAAAAAACTTTACACACAGCCGCAGCCAATCGGAACGCACGGAGGAAATAGCCCTCACATCCTGGAGGAGTCGCCCGAGCTTTTGGGTTTGTTAGAATTGCCGCCCGAGTTGTCGGAGTTGTGCAAATGGTACCGTCTTGCTGGTATCGTTGTGTCGGCAGAAATGCTGATCGCGACTAAATTATTCAGCCCTGTTCGACAAGAGGCATCTTAGCAACGAAGACTATGCCCACAAAGATCTGTGGAATAAGATTGCTGTGAGCGGTACGTATACCGCACGTTGTCTCCATATGCTCGGTGTTTTATCATTGCATTCTCCTATCGCCGAGAGAATGGTGGCCATTTTCTCGGCACTGCGGGTTTAAGTCAAGTGCAACATGAAGTCTGCGAGAGCATTCTTTCTAACACCACTTAAGCCAGGGGCAGACTGCTTTGATATCCGCGATAGACCGAAGCCGCGCAAACGCGGCCTGTGGCTGCAAATGTGAACGACGCCGTCTTCTTCCGCCCAGTAAATTCGGTCGGCGTCAAAAGAGCTTTCCGCAAGTGTGAACAAGGACAATGTTCGCCGCAATTTCCTGCGTATATTGTCACGAAGGACAAGTGATGAGGCGGCGAATAACTGAAGAAACTAAACGTTTAATGGGGCGAACTTGTGCCCAAAAATAAAGAAGGAAACAGAAGATAACAATAGAGCGTCGCGGGCGTCGAAGTCGGCGTAAGCGCAGAGTCGAACGCTGGGGCGAGACTCAGTCCGGTTGGTTACGCGGAGCCCCTTTTGTGCAGGCGTGGGCTTCTGGAACATTCGGCCTGGAACATTCGGCGCGCAGAACATTCTAACCTAGAACGAGCAACACGGTTCTCTAAATTACCAGAAATCTAAATTGGAAGAATAAATAAAAGACGCGGCGCTGCCAGGGATCGAACCCTGGGCTTCCTGCGTGGAAGGCACGCGCGATAACCGTTAAGCCACGAGCGCGCTGCCTACTTAGTTAGCTACGCTCGCGGCATTATTCCCCCCTTTAAAAAAAAGTGCATCGTCCCGATGCATCACAAAGGTAAAACACAAATACACGACAAAAAGATAGCAGAGTCGCGAGCCACACTTCACAGTTCCCAGTTCACTCTTTGACGAGAGTCCAAAGTTCTATCGTTCGTAATACGGCTTGAGCCGGACGACGTGCACCACCTCGGGTCGTGGCTGGCGTCTTGCAGATGGGCGCGTTCCGTCGGGTAGAACTTCGTAGTTCAGATCGCCGAGGCGTCGGATGATTTTGTACGGTCCGAAATAGCGCTTGAGAAGCTTCTCGCTGAGTCCGCGGCGCCGAATCGGTGTCCACACCCATACCCGGTCCCCGGGTTGGAAATGGACGTCCCTCCAACGAAGGTTATACCGGCGTGCGTCGACTCGCTGTTGGTTTTGAATCTTGATTCTTGCCAGTTGACGAGCTTCCTCCGCGCGTTTGGAGATCAGTTGAGCGTCGTCGTTGCCATCGTCGGTTGGCGCGTGAGGCAGCATGGCGTCCAGCATTGTCGTAACCGTCCGGCCATACACCAGTTGGAACGGTGTCATTCCTGTGGTTTCTTGTACCGCTGTGTTGTACGCAAATGTAACGTACGGCAACACCTCGTCCCACGTCTTATGCTCCACGTCGACGTACATGGAGATCATGTCGGCGATGGTCTTATTGAGCCGCTCTGTTAGCCCGTTGGTCTGCGGGTGATAAGCGGTGGTTCGTCGATGGCTGGTGTGACTGAGCCGAAGTACCTCTTGAGTCAGCTGTGCCAGAAAAGATGACCCTCGATCTGTTATCAGCACTTCAGGTGCGCCGTGTCGAAGGAGAATGGACTCGACGAAAAACTTGGCGACTTCCACGGCTGTTCCCGATGGAAGGGCTTTCGTCTCGGCGTATCGTGTAAGATAATCGGTCGCGACGATAATCCACAGGTTCCCTTGCGTCGATGTTGGGAACGGCCCGAGCAAATCCATTCCGACCTGCTGGAAGGGCGTAGTCGGGGCAGATATCGGCTGCAAGAGTCCTGCTGGCTTTGTCGGAGGCTTCTTACGTCGTTGGCACTCATGGCACGACCGTGTGTACAGATGGACGGTTTTCGGGAGTCTTGGCCAGTAGTACTTGTCACGAATCCGGGCGAGCGTCCTGCTGTAGCCAAGGTGGCCAGCCGTCGGGTCGTCGTGGCATGCTTGAAAGATTTCTTCTCGCAGGCTGGCAGGCACAACCAGCAGCCAGGAGGGGTTGCTGGTTCCGAAGTTCTTCTTGAAGAGCACACCTCCCCGCACAACGAAGCTTGACAAGTCTCGGGCCAGGACTTGCGGGACGGAACTTCCTTGACCTTCGAGGTGGTCGATCACGGCGCGAAGCTCCGGGTCGTCTCGTTGAAGTGCTCCCATGTCTGTATCTGTAACTGCTCCGAGAAAACGAGCGTCATCGTCGTCGTCGGTGCTGTCAGGTGGAGATTCGACTGGGGCCCTAGACAAGCAGTCGGCGTCATTATGCTTGCGGCCAGACTTGTGCACAATGGTTACGTCGAATTCTTGCAGTCGCAGACTCCAGCGAGCAAGGCGTCCTGACGGGTCCTTGAGGTTTGCGAGCCAGCAGAGGGCGTGGTGGTCTGTGACCACGCGGAACGGGATACCGTACAAGTATGGACGGAACTTGGTTATCGCCCAGATGACAGCAAGGCATTCTTTGTCGGTCGTTGAATAATTTTGTTCTGCCTTAGACCACGAGCCGCGAGCGCAGCTAACTAAGTAGGCAGCGCGCTCGTGGCCTAACGGTTATCGCGCGTGCCTTCCACGCAGGAAGCCCAGGGTTCGATCCCTGGCAGCGCCGCGTCTTTTATTTATTCTTCCAATTTAGATTTCTGGTAATTTCGAGAACCGTGTTGCTCGTTCTAGGTTAGAATGTTCTGCGCGCCGAATGTTCCAGGCCGAATGTTCCAGAAGCCCACGCCTGCACAAAAGGGGCTCCGCGTAACCAACCGGACTGAGTCTCGCCCCAGCGTTCGACTCTGCGCTTACGCCGACTTCGACGCCCGCGACGCTCTATTGTTATCTTCTGTTTCCTTCTTTATTTTTGGGCACAAGTTCGCCCCATTAAACGTTTAGTTTCTTCAGTTATTCGCCGCCTCATCACTTGTCCTTCGTGACATTTTGGTGGAGGTGCGGGGTACTTTTGCATTCTATGCCTGTGGACCGTACCCCTCCGAAAACACGCCGGCCAAGTGACGTTCTCAGCCCCGGGAGGCTACCCTTCGTAGAAGACCAGACCAAGGCCCGGTCAAGTCGCCGTAACCAAGGCCTACCGCCGGAACTCGGACCCCTGCCGCAGAAGTCAACGAAGAAGACCGCAACGATGACCGCTCCGCCCGTCGTTGTCCTGCCCGTCGCCCCCCGATCGCCGACGCCTTTCCATGGAGAAATCTATGAAGACGTCGAAGACTGGCTCCTTCAGTATGAGCGCGTGGCCCGCCACAACGGATGGAACGTCGAGCAACGTCTCCAGAACCTCTACTTCTCACTGGAAGGCACCGCGAGGCACTGGTTTGAAAACCACGAGGCTTCGCTCACTTCGTGGGATATCTGCGCCAACGAAATGAAGCGAACCTTCTACAACCAACAACGGCGACAGAATGCGGAGGACCTGCTTCAGACGCGTACACAAGCCCCCGACGAAAGCGTGACAAGCTACGTTGAAGACGTGCTACGCCTGTGTACACGCGCCGACCCGCAAGCCGCCGAGGAGAAGAAGTTGCGCTTCCTCATGAGGGGCGTCAAAAGCGAGATCTTCGGTGGCCTTGTCCGCAGCCCCCCGACGACGGTAGACAGTTTCGTGGCCGAGGCGACCAACATCGAGCGAGCGCTGTCGGCCAGAGCTGTGCACTATCAACGACTCGCCGGTGTGTCGACGGTTCCGGGTGTCTCGCCACCTCGCTGCAATGTCGACGGTGTCGGCATCGAACACCTTCGGCAGATCATCCGCGACGTCGTCCGGGATGAGCTCAGGAAGCTACTGCCGGCTTCTAACCGCCCGGCTTCGCTCTCAATTGCCGAGGTGGTTCGAGAGGAAGCACGGCGAGCTTGCCAGCCGGACACTCCCATCATCGTTCCAGCTCCCGAAGAACCGGCACTGAGCTACGCCGCAATGGCCCGACGACACACGCCCGTTGCGCCGCAGCCGCGACGTGAGTCTTCAGCACCGAGGCAACCGCCCCACGTCCACCCAGAGCAACCTGCGCCGAGGAAGACGGACGTCTGGAGGACCGCCGACCGACGCCCGTTGTGCTATCACTGCGGTGAAGCCGGCCACATTTACAGTCGATGCCCCTACAGACAACTGGGGCTGCGCGGGTTCCACCCGAACGACCCGCGCCCAAGGTACGACGAACGCCCTCGCGGCAAAATTATTCAGCGTGGTGCCGTGGTATAAGTCACATTTTTGGAGGTCAAAGTGTCGGCCTTCAATTGACTTGCTTGCCATGTATACTGGTAGTCCCTTTCAAGGCTTGTATACTAAAGCGAGGCCACCTTGCTCGAAGTGCGATGGCAACTCTAATCGCGACTTCCCCGGCAACGTACCTGCTTACGGTGAACAGTTCTGGGACCAAACGAAAGGTACTGTTCGATGAACGAAATCTGCGAGGCCTGAAAGCATCAGTCCGAGCCTGTAGTTTCTTGTCAAGAGAAATTGAATTCAACAACGACCGATTTCAGCTAATCTTTCATAAATATTTTATTGTTTGATACATCGTGGGGTGTTTGATTTTCGCAGGCACGAAGGGTGTCAGGAAACCTGTGGTTTCAGGAGCTCTCGACTGTTATTGGGGCGACGACCGTTAGCTGAATTTCAATCAGCGGGAATTACACGGCAACGCAGTCGTTGATTCATTTTCGAGTTAGGAATTGTGGTACCATTGGAAAGAAGTTAGCCAACTTCGTTTAAGATGGCAGCGTCTCCAGCTTCCCCGCCAACGGCCAGCCAGGCATGCATACAAGGCATGTAATACAGTGGCCAGCGATATGAGCTAGGATGCGCAAACGGCGACAGGCAGTACAGACCACGCAATCTAGCAGGCAGCGAGTGGAGGATCAGAACGGCAGTCGAGGTGCTTCAACTTGTCTAGTCACCCGCCTCGAGCCATACCTCGCCACCTTTAATGCACGCCCGGTAGCCGCGCAACAGCGTAGTTCCTACACTGCCTGGTTGCCGTTTGCGTATTTTAGCTAATATCACTAGCAGTGTTGCGGAATGGGCACCCCCATTCCACTCCAATTATATTCCGGGAATGACAGTTTTCGATAATGCAATTCCTTTTAATTCATAGGAATGGGGACAATGGGCCCATTTCCACTCCTGGAATGGCTGAATCGTTCCATTGCATTCCTATATTTCCTAACGTAAAAATTGGCACTTGATCGCTGCATTGTGTTTGCCGGCATAAGCAGCGTAAAGCTGACATTATCAAACGCATAAACAATTGCAAAGAAATTCTAAATGCCTCAAAAAAGCACTGATTTTACTAAGCTCACGTTGCTGGATTGCCTGGGGTGACTCGTTACATCCATCCAAAGCGGTCCATCGCAAGGTGAAACAAGGTATGCAGAGACTAAAGTCAAAGGAAATGAGTGGGCATTATCTAGCTTGCTTGTAACCCTAACCCACTTGAATGTAAAACATTTAACACAAAAAACAAGCATGGGAACAAAGACCAACTAAAAGGCGGACCCACACGTAAAAATGCACCATAAAAAAACTAGCGTCGGAGCAAAGCGTAAGAGGGGAAGAGAGAAGTGAATCTCGCTTTGTTTTAATGCCGAAGCAAACCCAGATTTCGCACTTCAAAGGAGTGCGCGCGAATGAACGTGGAAGGCAGCAGGGTTGGCCAGCTGCTAAACAACGCTCGTCAAACTATAAGAAAACAATAACTGATCATCTTTTGACGGCGCGTGAGTCAACGACTTATCTGAGCCCTGCTAGTATGAGTCGCCCCCGTTCCCAGATTTCAGTCTGTGCACGCGCATGCAATCTCCATGCCGTCGCAAAAAAAAAAAAAAAGAAGACAAGGACGATGAGGAACCGTGCATGGCGGTTTAATTCTTTGCCGCTCCCTTCGTTTCTTTTGCTTGGCGCTTGGTTTCTTGTTTCGCTCTCGTGTAAGTGTAACACAAGCACGGTTAACACAAGTGAAGCCCGTCATCTGCGCGTTCGCAAAAGGCGCCACCGCCACCCTCCCCCCCCCCCCCCCCCCTCCCCGCCCTGCTCTTTGCTTCGAAGATTGCTTTTTGTACTGCATATTTTTGCCTACAGTCTGTTACGGGCAAGCGGTTTCCCGCTGCTCATTTTATTTCTGAGCAACTGACTCGCTGACTTGCTCGGTTTAGCTGAACGTTTTTAAAGCAAGCACCCCCCCCCCCCCTAAAACATAAATAAAAAAAATAAAGAAAGAATCGGGCCCATTCCATTCCAATTCCATTCCGGGCCGAAGGCATCTAATTCCATTCCCATTCCATTCCTCTCAACGTTGCCGCCATTCCATTCCGGGGTCGCGAAAATGCGGAATGATTGCGGAATCGTTCCAACTCCGGAGTGGCAAGTCCGCAACACTGATCACTAGCCACTGTGCAGTCGCATACGATGTGCAAAAGAGAAATGCTATAGGCACGATGTCGTTCACCGTGAATGGAAATGGCTATACGCACGACGCAGTACGTTTTTTTTTTTCTATTTTCCTTACATTTATTTGAACCGCAATAAAACCCGTTCTTACCCCGAAAAGCGTGGGGTCGGGCATTCTGGTTCTTGTTAAACCAATATCAGCAGCCTAATGCAGGTTGTATATTACAAAACTTATTCGCCAATTTGCTGATGTAATTTCGTTTTGTGCTCAATTGCTAGAGTGGATCACATTTACGTGCCTCTGTACTACTTAAACATGAGATGGCCCTTGGGATGGTATTAAAACACACGTACAGCAGTGTTCTAGCCAGGGTAGGGCCTTATGGGGATTCAGACACCCCCACCACCACCACCTTCACCACACCGCGCCGACATCCCGGCCACCTAAATACCCCTCGAAACAAACTCCTGCCTACGCCACTGATGATCAGTGCATGCTTTTTGGACTGCGTTGGGAGGCGGTGTTTATGCTAAAACGCCTAACGCGATTTAGACTTCCACATTAACTTAGGCGCCTGATCAGGTATCTTAGCGTCCTTGTCTTTGTGAAGACGGTAAGAGTAAACCTGGAGGCAAGCAGCTGTGCAAATCCCCTAATTCAAAGGTCCGAGACTGGGAAAATAACATTCCCCGAGTCAGATAAATTATGAAAACTGATTCTTAACTGTATTTTTTTTTTAAATTATATTTCCCTCTCTTCCGGCATTAATCATGTCACTCTCACTAGTGTATACTGTAGCCTCGTTACGATTATTTTGTATTACGATACTGATGTTAGTTTCTCTACAGGTGCTGGACAGAGACTTCAGTGAGTACGTTGACCTCGTTGACGAAGATCCGATTTGTGGCATGTATATTATTCGTGTCGTCAAGACGGCATGCGGTGCTGGTATCGCAGAAAGCGGTGTTTGTTGTCGCATCGTGTAACGCTTTGTTGTTTTGGTACCAAGCCATGGTCATGTCTTGCTAGGAACTAAACTCTACATGAGACGGCACACACTAGATAAACACTGTCTTTATTCCGTTTCACCTTACGATAGACTGCACAGGACACTCCGAGCCATCCCAGCTAATCCACCACTCTGGAATCTGGATGCATCTTGTGATCACGCGTCCTACGCGTCGCTGTGACTCTCCCCAATGTCACATGACACTCGCACGACATTCGAGTGGCTTCGATGGCTTACAACATTTGCAGTGGTTTATCGTAAAGCGGATTTAAAGAGAGAAAACTTGCGCAAAAAACACTTTACAGAATGGATTCTGAACGTCTTGGCAACATGGTGTTATTCCAGTATATGCTATTTACCGGCGAAATTTTCATTTTTGTAATAATTAGTGGAAAACGCGCTTTGTACATTTTTCAGTAGAGTAAAGCCATACATGTACGTAACGCGTTACAAGTAACGAGTTACTTGTACCTAGTTACTATTTTCGGTAACGAGTAACGTATTTAGTTACTTTTTTTAGAAAAGGAACGAGTAACGGTATTTAGTTACTTTGAAGGCCAAGTAACGAGTAACGGTATCTCGTTACTTTTGAGGAGTAACGTGTACAACACCGCTTAAACGGCCTTGTTTTTATTCTAACCTGAGTATGCGTCTATTGTGACAAAGGCAGATGGGCAACCAGAAAAACAACTAACCAGTATGACAGTACAGCAACGTATATCGCTGAACACGTCAGTCGAACGGTTCGACTGACGTGTCCAGCGATAAACGTTGCTCTACAGCTGGGAATGTCCTTCACCCAGCGAGCACAATCAGGTTCGTTGGTTGAACCTTCTAGAAACGGGTACGGACCGAATGTAAACCCGGAAGTTGCAAACAGGTTTAGTTTATTATCTCTCCTAACTGCTGCCATACATTTCATGATGCAGTTATTTTCTTGTTAGCGTGGTTACCTTCATGGCGGAAAGTTTTCAATATCCCGGGGACACCCTTACAAGAATCTGTAGTTAAATTCTTTTGAATTTTTGTTGAAAATTTTCTGGAATCGTATTGAATTTATTTTTGAACTTTTTTTCGTGTTTTTTAGATTTTATTTTGACAACTTATATAACTCCTAGTTAAAATTGGCCACTAAATTTTTTTAGAATTCCTTGTTACATACATTTTTTTTAAATTCCTTCTTACATAAATTTTGTTGAATTCCTTCTGACGGAACCGCAGATTGACGTTTAAAAAAAGACACTCAGCTTTTTTTATTATATATTTTGTGTTTTGTTAGTTAATAGTGTCCCTTTGGTACATACACATCCCACAAATAAGCATTGGAAACAAAGAGCCTTATATAGCCTACATATTGAAGGTAATCATTTGGCCGGTGACCACCTCAGCACTTACTAAGGTTTCAAGTGTCCGATCTTCTTCTCGAAAGTCTGTCAAAGGGAAGACAGTGTTTCGAAGTTCGTGGACCCTATCTCTTACTAAAAAGCATTTGTACGACTAATAATGATTCCGCGTAGTCGCTAAAACAACATCCACAAAAACGGCCCTTAGAACAAGTGTTATCGCTTCTCTGCATAGCACCTCTCAGGACGAAGCCTGTCAAGGCGGTTGCTCCACTTTAAAATAGTTATTTTGCTTTACTTTACTAGTTGACTACTTGAATTGGGCCAATACAGTCACGATACTCACTTACAAAGCGACAAAGGCAGGGCGTGTTTTTCGAACGCCTGGCCTCCAGCACGCGCCCCATGCCTTCCGTTGTGCTTTGACTGCGCGCTCGAGCTCGAGGGGCGCGAGACGTCGAAGCGTTGTCAAGGATAGAAGGCTCGCGCTGGAGGCAGGAGAACTGAAGATCCTCCCTACGGTTGTCAACTTGTCAGAGACTATTGAGAAACTTAGTGACTTTTAACATTTAGTCAATATGTACCATGTTCAATAAAAAGTCAACCGAAAGTCTGTAGCGTTTCTATTGACACTGGCTACAGAAAGTCAACTGAATATTTTCAACACGAAGTAAACAGAACGTCTGCAGTATTTCTGATGACACTTTCAACAGGAAGTCAGCAGAAAAAGATCAACGTTGAGTTAATAGAAAGTCAACACCTTTTCTTTTGACTCAGGCAGAAGAAAATAATCAAAAAAGTTTCAACACAAAATTAACAAACTTTCTGTTGACCATGTCAACAGGAAGTCAAAGTCTAAAGAAAGTAATCAGAATGAACAAGAAGTCAACACATTTTCAATAAAAAGTCAAAAAACATTTTTATAGGGGTTTATAGAACCATATGTCCATCGCCGTCATGCCGGACCCCGCACACGACCGCAGACCATATAAAATAAGAAAAAAAAATTGTTTTCTTCTTTTTATAAAATAATATAAAGGAATAATGTCAATAAGCTTTCTTTTTTTTAGAAAATAACCTACAAAAAAACGTCGTTAGAACTTATTTTTAATTTTTTTTATAAATAAGTCTACAAAACAAAATCTTGTTTCTCCTTTTGAATTTTTTTAGGAAATAACCTACAGAAAAACGTCATTACAACTTCTTTTTAATTTGTTTTATAAATATGTCTACAAAAAAAATCAGTATTTTTTCTTTTGAAAGTTTTTTGACAATAATCAAAACATAGTGCGTTTAAAAAGGAATTCAATAGGATCCCGGAAAGGCAATAAGAAGTCTAGAAAAAGTAAAATTAATGTTGAGACCTGTTTTTGTAAGGGCAGGCAGAGACCCGACGGAAGGGGCAGTCGTTCGTACGGAAGACGTGCGCTGCGCCTGCGTTCGGAGTGTACTCGGATCCAGTCACGTGCTTTGTGCCCAATGAATGGATGGTAATGGTTATACGCTTTGTAACGGGCGGCAGCTTGCGCCACCCAGAAATGGCGATCATCAATGTTGCTCGATAGTCTTTTGAAAAGGGTCTATTGTAAGGTGCCCGAGTTCCTTCTTCGCCTTCCTCCGTCCCTTATGTCGGGCAACAACGCCGCAACGATTGACGTCGCCGAGGGAGTCTATTTTTACCTGTTCCCAGCCGCCTGCAGGCTTGTTTTCTTTTATATTGCTCTTTTTTTCGCCCGGAATTGAGCTTTTTTTTTTTTTTTTTTTCAGTGTTTCGTAATGTTTGCGTAGTATTTGCAGTTCATTTTTATCGTTACTCTCCAGTAACTGTTTAGGCTCTGGTTGCAGAGCAAGTGTATCGCGTTGCTTTTTCTTGCGCCGCCAACTTGGTATTAGTGGAGAAGCGGTCACGTGCGACCTTGCAGTTTGAGTTTTCGAAATATACAACCTACAATAAAATTGAACGAACTTGAAGGTTCCTTGATTATTGAACATTATCTGTATCCACTGGGTATAGTATAACCGTGTTGTTTTAAGACGCGAGCGATATTTTACAAATATGGTTTTAAAGTCTGGGAAGCAGACGACACGGAGGACGATCGTGTTACTCGTGTCTGCGATGCTCGCGGATGGATACACGACCAGCACATCCGGGTGCCTTCGACCAGACAACAACACGCAGCTACGGCTTGCAAAGCGACGACCTTTTCGTCGGCTACTACGTTCTACAGTGGACATCGAGAAAAACAGGAAACAAATGACGGGACGACGGCGCTCGCGCTGACTGAGAGTATTGTAAGAAAAGGAAGGGAACAAAGAAAATGTTTCGTAGCCGTAGCTTGGAATGTCACGTTTTGCGCACGCGCGGCGTGTCGCCGTACTATATTTTCTCTGCTCCGCGCGCCGAAGCACACCGCCTCGACGGCCACGCCATCCGCGCCTCCGTAACTCCTGCAGAAGCGACGGTTGCTTCCCGCAGTGCGGCTTGGATCCAATATAACCGCACTGGAAGCACCATTACGATGCGATAGTGTTCTCTGCAAGCGGAACGTATACATTTACTCTAGTCTGCCTAACGCATGGGCCACACCCGTGGATATGCGCGTGCACGCGCCACGGCACACATATGAGGTGAATGTACAAGATGCCCCACAAATTTTTTTTCCAAGTTTATTTTTATTATTGCATAAATAAACGGCATCACCGAACGATCATACTCTGCCCAAATGTAGCCCTAGTCACCCGAACCAGATGCCACAGTTTCAGAACTATCTATTATCTTATTCAGAATGATGTGATTTTCTGAAATGTTAAATTAAAAAAATGGGGCCCATTTTTGTCCGTTCTCGGTAACTGGCGTCATAGAGCTACGTGTATCATAAGAGGTCCGTCGGTCGCCATTTTCCCTCTGAAAATTTCAGAAAATCGTTTATAAGTTTTGAATAAGATAACGGTTGGTGCTGAAACTTTGTCATCTGGTTCGGACCTTTAGCTCCACATTTGCGCGTAGAAAGAGCGTTCGGTGATGCATATTTTATATTTTCGCTGAATAAAACCATCTAAATTTGTTTGAGGGCACACTGTACTTGCTTTCCCGAGGAACTGCCGGGGAGAAGGAGAGGGGCGGGTCTCGTGCAATTCCCCCCCCCCCCCCCGTGGTTGGTGCCTAGGGTGACATGTGCTGCGCAAGCAGCTTCATCTGACACACTGAATGCTCCACGAACCAGTTTTCAGAACCTCGTCAGCACTATTAAGTACACAAACGTTATCATTATTACATGACAACTGTGGTTATTGAGTTGAACTAACAAAGTAGAAATACTTTATTTCGCTTTCATAGGCGAGTACTGTTATGAAATGTTTCGTTTTTACTGAAAACATTCGTCTCTAAAGCTATTTTTTCACAGTGTAGACCATCGGTGGCGCGAAATATAGCATCACATTAAATAGAGACTGCTAAGGTGAACACTGACATTGGGTAACATTCAAAGCCAACTTAATATCCTTCAGGCAATCGCAGTGCGTTGCTGGGAATATTGAAACTATAAGTTTTTTGCAATCAGTTCTTTCAGCTGTACCGATGATGCAGAACATTTACTCTCTCTAGCTCTGAAGATGATGACGGCAGGGATTTCAGCCTTCCCGACATTGGTATCCTTAATGATGCTGCGAGGGCGAACACACCGCTTGGAACCTACGCCACTACAAGAATAGTGGACCTACTCTTTCAAGAAATGGCAAAATACACAGTGTGAGAATGCATGCTTAACTGTTTAGATTTTTCTCTTGTGCCTTTGTTACAATGATTTGTGTGTGTGTGTGTGTGTGTGTGTGTGTGTGTGTTGATCATGAAATTCAACATGACACCGATAGTTACTTGTTTTTTTCAGCTGTCCATCAAGACACTTCTATCAAAAAATGGGTGGGGCGCTTGTGCAGCGGTATCCAGAGTCAGCATATACCTGCGGAAGTGGGCAGGTGAGTATCATCTTCTTACAATATTCCTAACATGTTTTTTATCATAAACGTGGCAATGCAGACACTTGAGCAAGCACCTTCGACCTTGTTAAGCTAGAGGGCAGCTCCATTTTTGAAGGTTTAAATGAGATTTTCCAGATTGATGTGACCACTTGGTATGAATGGGAGCAAGATTGTTTTTATATTTTCTTCACTAGCATGAAAAGTTGTGTAATACATAGTTGTTCGGTTAACACACACACAAACCAGAAGCAAGCATGGTGGTCAGGTGCACTCCACAAAAGAAACCAGCAAAAAAAAGATATCGCATGCCGGGCGAAAAGACCATGAGGTCTTGTGTTTTTATTGTATTCGTTGCTTTATTAGAAAACATGCCCATTTTTATTATGGAAATGGTAATAGAAATAAAGAATGAGAAAAAAGTTTGAAAGCTATTGTTCCTAATAGTTTTTAATGTGAACTAAAATTAACTCCACAACATGAAAACAAAAATCATTCATCATGAATTCGTATTCTCTGGTTGAAGGGTCAGGAGAATGTAATGATGCTCCTGACCACTTCCAGCAGATGCTGAAAGGGCTCAAGATGTAATGAATAGCTAAGTACAAAGTAGGCTTTTGAGGTATTTTTTAAATAAATAAATAAATCATCTACTCCAGGATTCGTGGGTCCTACTTATCCGGAAGAAATTTAAGAATGAACGACGGAAGCTGACAACTGACCGTGTGTTTGTCAATGGACTGGAGTTCGGCAGCGTCATAAAACATCGAAGGAGAGGTCTGAAACACACGGCAAGATGCGAGCTACAGCGAGGCAAAGTTGGGTCAACACTGGTTAGTGCTAGAGCTATCAGTATTGAATATGTGTGTCGTTTTAATTAAATTACAAGAAATGTAACATTTTAAATCCGGATGCAGACGCAAGACTTGTCTCCCAAAGAAGAAGACGAATACAGCCTCGCCGAGCACGAGGATTGGTTGTCGCGGAATCTGCTTCCTAACAGGAAGCAGATGTGTTGCAGAATTCAGCTATCCCAGTCTGTGAGAGTTACAAAATCTGTGCCAGACTTTGATATCTCCGGTCGGAAAATGGAATGGTCAGAAAACATTCAGCATATCTTTAAGTGTTTACAAAAACCCAGCGCCAATATGTTTACAGCACGCTCAACAAAGGAAAAGCTTTTAATAAGGTATTTTTCCTGTCTACGGTGACGAGTATCTTTCCCATGCATTAAGATCATCTGGACGGCTAGTTGGTTGTACATATTAGAATATTTTAGCGCAAAACGACGAGGAAGGAAAAACGAGGGAGGCAGGAAAGAGCGCTAACAGAAGGAGAAGGACGATGTTCATTCAGGGTGTTACCAAAATGCAAAAAAAAAGAAGAGAATAATTCTAGAAAAAAAAAAACATACGTTATACGTAAAGTGAATCCAATTTGCACCATTAAAGGGGGAAAAAATCTTGCATGTATGGCTAGGTGTCCCGCTGGCGACGATTTCAGAGATAGGGCACGTTCTCTTAGGCGGTCGATGACACATCGTCCATTGTTGGCACACATACACTTTCTCGCAGGTAAACGGTGTCCGGTACGACACTCCACACTCGCACTCCACGTATTTCTTTTGATCTTTCACATTGCACTCGGCTTGCGGTGTCTGCTGTTTGTTAATCCTTGGGCAACACCGCTTTAGTTTTCCGGGGCAGAAAGTACAACATTGACTTTACACCTTGATGCGTTCTTTTTTAGGTTGTGAAATATTCGATGGATATATGGTATCACTGCTGGCCTTTGGTTCTTTTCTGTCTCGTCGTTCGCTGGAAGTGATCATGGATTCGGCAACGTCAAACAAAATTAAACTCTGGTATCCAGATGCCTTCAGACGTTGAACTTGAGCATAAAATTTCTCTCCCGCTGTATGTGCACAAGACTTCTTTAAAGACGCACTCGTGGTATTTTTCACTATTCCTCTTTTAACAATCTTAGAATGTGCCGAGTCATGATGCAGCAGGCCTTTTTTTTTATCTTGGGGAGTACTTCCACCAAGTGTGGTTGACATGAAACACCAGTTGGAGATAAAGGATGAAATTTACTGGTGACCCATAAGTGAACTTAAGCCCCCGTCCTTCCAAGAAGGTGGATCGTATGATGTCGATTATTTGTTTGTTCTTATTTAGAGATCTTAGTGAAAGAAGCACCAGATAGTCGTCCACGTACCTAAAAATATGAGATTATATGAATATGATAAAATATGAAATATAAAAATACGAACCGCAAAAATTTCATACACTAGAACTAAAGCGTAAACTGATTCTGAAGATGCTTGCCTTAAAGGGACACTGACAGGGTATTTATGCTCGCCGAGGTTTTTAGTTGCACGTGACATATGAGAGCCCAACTACCCAGAACAGAATTTGCGGCTCAAAATTCGGTTTCTTTCCGCCCGAAAACCGCCGATCGAGAACTGGCCGGTTTGAGTCGCGCTCACTCTTTTCCGTGGTCACGGGCCGTTTTCTAAGGTTTCGAAGCGACCACCAAATTTAATCAAAGTCGTGGGTCATTGAAGGCACACATTCAATATTAAAAATAGAAACAAATATGAAACCCATTTTTTGTGGCTTCCAAAAAGCTGCAAATACGTTGATTGAAAAACAAAGGTAGCACAGACAACCGGAAGCATCCTGTGCGTTCACTGAAAATTCTTAACATGGCGTCGTTTCGCGTATCGTGGGACTAGCGGATGGCAGCGGACGACGGGCGTTGGACCTCTACTTCAGAACTGTCGTTCACGGTACCGGCGAATTCTGTCTTCCTTCGAAAGAGAAATTTTGGACCGATCAAAATAACTGATATTCATCCCGTACGACACGCCCGACCAGCAAGCCGATTGCACGAAGACGTCGCCGAGCCGTCGTCCCGTCTCGTTGCTAAAGACATCGCTCGCTCAAACGTCAAGCACGAAGTGCGTACTTCGAGTTGAACACGCACGCGTACGGTTTATTTACGAGGTGCGAATGTGGCGTCTGCGTGGTGCTGCCCGACTTCAAGCCGGGAGTGCATGTAATCAGTGATGTAATGAAGGGAAATCGGCAGCAAACTTCCGACATACAGTCTACCGGCTCCATTAGTACGCATGAATGAGTTCCTTCAGTAGGCTTCTCTTTAGAGTATCTGTCAAGCGTCTCACGAAAACGTCTAACGAAAGATTTAGTTGAATTGTCCTTTTCGCCACCACTGTACCGAACCTTATACAGCTCCCTCCCAGGACAGGATGTCCTTTGCCGTGTAAAGAAAATGTTGATCCCTCCGAACATGAAAACTTTCTTTTTTAATTTACATGCCGGGACACTCCCGGTCAAGACGTGGCTCGATGAGAAGGATATCTTTGTACCCTGGACGGTCAATTGCCAACTATGCAAGCAACCCGAGTCCATTGAACACGTGTTCTTGGACTGTTGGGACGCTGTGTTCTATTGGGATGTCCTGCAACGTACTTTGAAAAAAGAACTCCCGTTAACTGCACCTGGGATACGCTACCTCCCTGTTGAAAAAAACGATTCTGTTCCGTATGACCTCATCATGGTCATCGGCCTCCACAGTTTATGGAAGAGCCGCATGGCTGTGCGACATGCTGATATGGATATGCGACCGGCGTGTCATTATTTTACTCAGAGCATAAACCAACTTTTAAAAATGTATTCCTTTTTCGGAGAAACTCCAGATTGGCTGCCAGTATTAGACGGCCTTGTTCCTTTAAGATCCGTGTGCTAAGCCGAAGCCGGGCTATATAGGTATTGAAATGTCTGTTTTTAGGCCTTCCCAAATGTCAGTATGTCTCCGAACTGTGTGCTTTGTATAACTTATTCAGGCAATAAAGAAAAAAAAAAAAAGTTCCTTCAGTAGCTCAGTGGAAAGACAGCCGATTCACACGCAGCGGGCACGGGTTCAATTCCTGGTGTGGGTGCGCCATTCTTTTTTTTTTTTTTTGTCAAGCATTTTGCGATGTTTACAGTTCTTTATTTAGCAATTATCACTGAAAAAAACAATTGTTGTGGATGATACGTCGCTGAACTAAATGGTATGGGATTCCATTTTTGACACCTGCGAACTCAATGTAGTCACTTTCCACAAAATGCAAGGAGCATTTGAATCGGGTAGCGTCCGCTTTCCGAGCTTCGCGTAACTGTTCTACAGGAATTGCAGCCAGCCATTGACCCCGACCCGTTGATCTTTCGGAAACTTGTGCACTCTGCCGCACAATGCCACTTTCAGATGCAAGACATGTGAGGCAACTTTTCATGCAACATCTTGGGAGTATTCTTTTCGGAGCCGATCACGGGAATTCAACACACTACGGCACTCGGGCACTCACTACTAATTGCCAACACTTAAATGTACAAAACAAACCATCTTGAAGTACAGAACAGCGAGCGGAACAAACATAACTGCAAAGCAATCGCAAGGCGAACGAACGCATTTCGTCTGCTACGTGCGGAGAAAAAAAAAAAAAAAAAACGCGCGGTCGAGTGTGGCCACGTGACTTCCGCCAGGCGCTCTATCCTCTCTCTTTCTCCGTGCGGTGCGGGAGTTTCGGTTTCGGTTTCGAGCAGTTGCGTTTTTTGGCTTTATTAAAAAAATACGTGACTTCGTAGCAAAATATTAATTGGGTAGTATTCCGACACCATAATGAATCGCATGACAAAATAGCAAAACAATTTTTTTTTTTTTTTTTGGGGGGGGGGGGGGTGTTAGTGTCCCTTTAATTGCCAAAAAAAAGCGTGTGACTGAAATTTCTTTGGTTCGAACATTCTTTCATTTATTTTTGCATCTCAGGAAATACTGGCATCTTGGTGGGAATTGTTAATGCACATTACTTCATCAGGTACCTTCCTCTACTTCTGACACAAGGGGCTCTGAACGGCACGTTTACTTGCACGTTAACAACAAAATGTGTAACATTATTTATTTTAAACTCAATGTTTACTTGGACAAATGAAGACCAATACTAACCAGCTCACACAGTCGTTGTCATGTTATTTATAATATTATTAACGTTTTCATTTTATTCCGCTGGGTAATGCTAATCTGTGTTATGCCTTAATAAATCGAGGAGTCCCGGAGTACTGGCTGATGCTTCCGTAAAACCACACGATGCTAAGCCATACGCACGTAAATTACATCTTAGCCGTAAAGGTGAATACCGCTTGTTGAAATAGAGTTAATAATTTTGTCTGTAGAGGAAAGTTAAACCCTTTAGCAATAGTCTATTAAAATGTGGGAATCGTAACCTATACGCCTCGCAAGTGGGCTCATTTTTGTCTTCTGCGCATGAGAAAGGAAGTAGCGGTGACGTCAGAACGCCGAGCCCTGATTGGCTGATCGCGACCCCCTATCTGAGCGTCGTCTGCTCCTTTGCAACGTCGTCTGCTCGCAACGTCGTCTGCGTCTGTCTTACCTTTCCTGCGACTTTCGGAAGTGCAGGTCTTTACGAGCGAGCTCAATTTCGCCTTTCAGAGAGAGCAGACGAAATAAATCGAGCGGTACGTTGTTTTTAACAACTAGCAGACGCGCATCAAGGAGAGAAGTCAAAGGACTCACTGGCGAGGTGTCCCGAGGCGCCGAGGTTTGTTTGCTAAGAACCGAGAGTGAGCGTGTTAGTGTTAGTGTCCGCAAGTTCCCTCCCAAATACTTTTTCCCTCCTTTCGTGTGCGGCGAGACTCTTCACTCTTTAACAGCGTCGGCGGGTCGGCGCAGTTCACATCGTCTGCTTTATGTCTGCTAGTCAAAGCGATGGCTGCTTTACCTTTCCTGCGTCTGTCGGAGATTCAACGCTTTTTCACCGGCGAGAGTCACCGCTGCCTCGGAAAACAAGGAGATGACAAGAGGAAGAGGTTGAAGGGTTCACAAGGGTCGCGCGGGCATATTCCATTCAGCACGCCAGCCGGTCGTGGGCAGACGGTCTTGGCCAAGGACCGTCGGAGCACCGCTGTGCCTGCTAGGCCTATCTGCCGAGCTCGCTTACTATAGGGTCGGTCGAATCGTGGCCGTTGGAGCATTTCCCGGGTGTTTGTGGATCAAGCGTTCTTGTTCGTCGTGGTTTATTTCAAGTACTTTTTTACTTTTTTTCTTGCTGCTTGCAGTCGGGACACGTGAGAAGAGCACGTACAAAAATAAACGTCCGTTGATCATCGCGACCAAGTAACTGAGCGACGCTGTCGGCCATTCTGAGTTGATCGTCGTAGGATTCCGTCGTAACCTGAGCAAAACTTGCGATAATTTCGTTTCGTGAATACGTTCTGACGTCACCGCTACCCCCTGCGCAAGAAGCAGACGAACTTGCCCTCCGCATAGACCACACTGTTGGAGGAGACGCGTGGTGTGCATGCGCAACAAATAAAATGAACATAAAGCTCTCTTCCATGTCTTTTTCCAAATACGAATTAATTTGATGACATCGTGGAAATAGTGCACAACAGCGCACAAAAAAAAACACCATCTTATCGTTACTTGAAATCGGCATTCGTTATTTACATGTTTCAGGATATGCTAACCCACATAAAAAGCTTACACGCGCAGCCTTGCACCCTTTTTGTCTTCATCCAGTTATGGTACTTCTTACTAAGAACATTGAAGCCCTTCTCTGAACCGAAATGGCAGCTTGGGAGAGAGTACTCTCGCATTTTGAGAAATTCTGTTTTGTTCTAAAAAGATGAAATGTAAACAGTCAGGATTGGGGCGTGTCTACTTTTACCGGTTAGTAATGCGCTTCCTCTCCACACAAAAAAAAAACACAAAATTTACCGACACGTACATTGAGTCACCTCGAGCGTCGATCCCAGCCCCACCCTCCAGTAAATTTTTCGATTTGTTGCTGAGCGTAAACATTCTCCCGTGACTTCTAACATCCTCCTGTGAGACCCCCCTGTGACTTCTGCGCCACATCCTTGAAACACAATAATGAACGGGGGATTGTGTAATTTATTGTGACGAAGAAGACGCCGACGGTCGGACAGTGGCGCGTGTGACGATTGCGCGCCTGGCGTCGCACGCACGAAGCTGGTCCGGCTCACATAAGATCATTCGGTTTCATTTTGTGTGCATGTTCCTGCTCATTTCTGCCTATGTGGCTAATGGAGGCACGCCATCGACACTCTATGTGGCTAATGGAGGCACGCCATCGACATGACAGAGAAACCCTGTTTATAATATAAATATTATATTTGAAAGGGAAACCGGAAAGTCACTACAATGTATCTTCTGAATCGTACAGGAAAAATACATTTTTCTCCAAGGTTCATTGTGTATCAAGGCTAGTTTTCTCTAAAGCGTATACTAGTTTAGGCAGTGTGCTGTAGTTCAGAAGTTGCGTATCATATTCCGCGCACTGGAGCAATAATGACGTAACTACCCCAATGTAGGAGAAAAAGGTGAGAGTTGGTACAATCGGGTAAAGAAAGGCCGCGTCACCTGGTTTATAGTCGACAACAAACTGATTCCTTCCTTGCCTTACACAAGACGGCGCCTATCAGCCATTGGTTTTCGCGATGACTTTGGCTTGGTCCCTGTTTTACAGTTGCGCGCGACGAGTAGTACTCGTATATAAATGTTTTATGCGTCGTACTTCTCTTTACTGACTTAATTTTGAACTAATTTTCGGGTACCGGAATCTATAGTGTGAATCGAAGCTAAATTCTTTGCCCTCGTTTTCCAAATTTCTCACGCTTAACATTGAAGGTAAGGCACCTAAATGCATGAAACGTCAAAGGTCATTTTGTTTGTGCAACGGAGTAGAAGAAATGATGATGAAAAACTCTGAATACGAAACTTTTATAGTCTGGTACAGACGCGCTTTTACATAGACCTTGAACATACCCAGAAAAAACAGGGTGTGTGTTTTTCGGCTACACCCACGCGGTCACATCAATAAGGATAACATGCCAAGGTCAAGCCAAATTATGCATCGATGAGCTTACACGAGGATGTTGCAAGACGAAACCGAATGCTGGGGCTTCAGAATTGGATAGTTAATCGTGAAAACAGGGTAAATATTCGACTCTGGCATCTTGCGGCGCAACAGCTCGAATACCTTCGCAGTTCTGCCCTTCTGTCACATTCCAAATGACTAGAGAGATTGTTCTCATGTTCAGTTGTGCTTCACATTTGTGCGTGCTTGACGTTTCCCAGTGGGAGTACTTCGAACGACGTCCCTGTTGTTCACACCGACCTCGGGGCCGTCGCTGGCCGGAAGTTAACCGTCTCTGGAGAAGACGTTGACGCCTTCTACGGCATTCGTATGCAGAACCGCCGGTGGGAAATTTGCGGTTTAAAAAATCGTTGCCTGTAAAGCCCTGGAAAGAGGTCCTTAGCGCAACCGAGAAACCCAAACCCTGCTGGCAATTTGACTTTCCCTTCGGCGTAAATATTACATTGCATTACGAGAACACCTCTATAGCTTCCGAAGACTGCCTTTACCTGAGCATCTGGAGGCCGTCATCCGTGTGCCCGTCAACTGGTACATGCATTGCGAACCTCCCAGTGGTTGTGTTTCTCTACGGTGGCGCGTTCCAATGGGGAGACTCAGCGTTGTTCCTTTACGACCCAGCCAACTTTGTGGCTTTTTCAAACGTCGTCTATGTGACCTTAAATTATCGTCTTGGCGTCCTTGAATTCTTGTCGTCTGGAACAGAAACGCTTCCCGGAAATTACGGTTTATGGGATCAGAACCTTGCCTTGAAGTGGGTGCAGAGTAACGTCGGCCGTTTTGGTGGAAACCCCAACGACGTCACTCTCAATGGGTTCAGCGCTGGAGCGATCTCCGCGGGACTTCAAGCTATATCGCCCCATAGTCGTGGCCTTTTTCACAAGCTTATTCTTCAAAGCTCCACACCCCTCTCAATGATATTAGGAATCAGCCTCGCCGGCGTAGGAGAGTTTTTGGGCGTCGCAGGAAACTTGGGATGTTTCGATGGTGATCCAGACTGGTCTGAAAACATTCAGAAAATTATGAGGTGTTTAGAAATGTCAAACGTGGATTATATTTACAATACTCTCAGCAAAGCAGGCGGAGTGAGTAAGATATTTTCTCCAGTCTACGGTGACGAGTTTCTTCCTTACAATTTTTCTTTAGCTGACGCGTGGCAGTCATTGACGAGCAAGCACATCTTTTTAGGGACAAATTCTAATGAAGGATCGTATTTTATATATTTTATGAAATATTTCGCACTGCAACTGACGCAACGTACAAAGATAGACCTCAGGCTTGCAGTATCTTTCTTCCTGTCAACACTCTTGGAGATTCCGTTCACGACTGCCAAGACTATTGCTAATACTTATTTCGGTGACAGCTCAGTTGAGCATAACAAGACATCTCTTTTCAATATAGCCTATGAACATGTTTGGTGATATGACTGTTGACTGTCCTACAAACGTTTTCAGTGAGGTTGCAGCCAATCAGGGTATTAAACTGTATAGATACATTTTCGCGCACCGCCATCGTTCAGTGGTTGGCCTGAGAATTATGGAGTCACACATATGGATGATTTAGCATTCACACTCGGTTCTCTGCCATTTATATATGATAGCACTCGATTTACATCGCCTTTTGATAGTAATGCCCAGAAGAGATTAAAGGCTGCTATGTACACTTCCAGCCGAGCTGTCGTTTATGAAAGAGATCGTGGCAACTTGGGCTTCGTTCATCAGGAATGGGTAAGTTTGATGTGGATGAGTATGAGTTATGTCTAGATTTTTGGGTTGAACATAATCTGTCGCTAAATTTCTTATAGCAGTGGGCTCTGGAAACGCACGAAATTTTGGATGAACCCTTGCCAGGTTTTGCATCTTTTCGTTCGATGTTAAATATAAAATAGGTCGAATATCTTAAGCACTTAAACGTTGACCCACCCGCTATTATAGAACGTACCTGTTTTAATTGACAGAAATCTATCAATCCCATTATCGAGCGAAGAATGGCCAGAGTACAGCACAAGCAAACATGAAGGCATCTACCTTCAGCCACACAATTACACAAGAGAGCAACCACCAAGGCTTCAGGAGTGCGAACTTTGGAGGCCCATCTTGCTGAAAGGGTGAGTTGTACTTTTTTTTTATACTTTTTTGTAATAAAACACGTCTGTCAATTCTAAACTTCACCGCAAAATGTGTCACGTAGCAATATTGCGCAAAGCCATTGAATCAGTTATTGATGCCTTAAAAGTTTATTCAGGTGGAAACGAGCATTCACGTGGTGAACTCTTTGTTTTAGAAGAATCCATAGACAGTGTAACAACCTTGAAAAGCCACTGTGCTAAGAGTTTCTAGGTCCTTGCTTTTTGCTCTGTTTAAATTACAGGGTTGAGAACCAGGCGTCCATAAAAGCAAACATAGTTTTGGTGCATTTTTCGACACAATAAACAGAGAGTATGTGAGCTCCAAGATGTCAATTTATTTTTATTTAAGGATTATAAATTAGTATTTTTTTAACTTAAAAACACCGAATAATTATGTATTTTTAAATTATCAGGTTACAGAGACCAATAGTATTGAATTCTGACAATATTTTTTAGGAAACAAAGACAGCTATTTCTATAAAGAAGTCGAAAAAATTCATAAAAAAACTGATTCCCGTGCTAAGCTCACCAAACCCAATTGTATTCGATATAAGTTCACCGGACCAAATCTTGAGTTTTCAAATGTTATTGAATTGTCATAGGACGCGGTGCGGCAGGCCTTTCGCATTTAACATTGTATAAGAAAAAGTAAAAAAGAACAGCTTGGCCATACGGATGTTATTTTGCCACATTCAAAACAATGTGAAGATCCGGGACGCCAAGCCAGGAGACCACGTAGAATCTCGAGAAAACAAGTCGTCTCACCGCGTTCCACGAGGTTGCATTTCCCTCCAGATTGAAGTTTATTGAATTTTCTCTCCTTTCGTTACATTCATACGCAATGAGGAAATTGCTTAGAAACGTACGAGGATAATGGTAAACAACCTACCGGTATGACACACGAATTCGGGTCGTGTCTTGTAAATTTATGTGTTATATAGTGTGTACGATGTTCGTGTGAACGTGCGTTTGAATTTTATTTAAACTCCGATAAACTAAGAGAGTAATACTGTTCTGCTTTTATTTTTATTTACATTTCAGGAACTGCGAAAGAATTCCAGCCAACAAAAATGCCAGACTGCGTTAAAGATCCCTGCAAAATCGAACACTTCACACAAATGAACGCGTCGACAAGGCCTAAAGTGTCCTGCATATATCCAGTGCTTTTGGCAATCATTACGACCTGTTGCATTTGAAATCTTCTCTGCATTCCCATCTTCCGAGTGATTTGTTTATGTTTTGAATTCTGTTGAGAAACCACAAAATTGGTAGTGTTAAAAACAGTCTGCCATTACAAATCGCGTGTTGTTTTTGTTTTGTTTTTTTCACAAGAATTTGAGGCACTGAGAGTTTATACGAGTAACATAGACAGCAAATAAATGCCAATAGTTGTTTGGTGGATCATCGTGATGCTTTGAATTCTGGTGTTGTGTTTTGAAAGTTTATATATATTTGCGCTATGCTCGAAAGAATGATGGCAACTAAGACTATATTTGAGTGTGATTCTACACAACCTTTTAAAATAGTAAACGCTTCAATCTAACAATTTTAGTGTGTAATAGCATATTCCTCGCTGCATTCGGTGGCATGCGATTTGTACTAAAAAAAATTGAATGGCCGTCATGTAAGTTCTTAACGAACAAACTGAAACATCAAATTGTTGACAATAAATTAAAAAAAAAACTTTTCAGTTAAAACAAAAACGTATGACCTCATGCAGACTATATTTCTACTTCTGGCTCACTGGGGTCTTTGAATCGACAACTTTATTAGCGCCTATTACACTGATTTATTAAAGAAGCGTCAATCACTACTCATGCACTCCACGAGGTAATGTAATATAAATGGGCACTACCCCGAGTAACAAATTGTAGAATTGTCATCCACTTTTAATGTTTACATTAGATTACTAACCACATGATTACATCAGTTGCTTAATATCCTTGATGTATGATAGTATCACCTAAGATACTAATAAAAAAACATTAAGAAATATATGTCATGAGTCTATAAATTATATCTCATCCGTGAAGGTAAACCCCACCTCCCCGAATATTGTTAAAGATAACATAAATATTCCATGGTTACGAACTTTAGTAATACAGTATAAAAAACGTTGATCTGATGAGACGTTTGGGAGAGAAAAGAAACGTGCTAAATTACCGTTTTGCGCGCCTTTTGTATCCCCCTTGCGAATAAGAATTCACACGATAATATTGTAGCGTGCCTCCGAGGATAAATAGAGCGAGATAAGAGAAGCTAGAGCAGGAACACGGGACCTCGGAGCTTGGGCTACGCGCTACTTTCGCAAGACCATAGAGAACCAGTAAATGCATTTTTATCTTGCCGTTCGGTCACTCAGTTATTCTGTCTCCTCAAATTGCTGACCCGGACGTCATCCCACTGGTCAACCGAGATAATCCTTCGTAAGATTCATCCCCATAGCTCTCGAAGGCATCGCTGCAACGAGAGTGACAGCCCTCACAATTCAACTGTCAACATTTTGACCAGGGGGACCTCCAAGTATGGCTCGTACAACTTAAATCACAGTTTATCACCCCTCGGATTACCAGTCAAGCCACAAAATTTCATTACGTCGTAGCCTCTCTTCCTCCCGAGGTGGCCATGGAAATTCGAGACTTGATTCTCGCCACCGGAAGAACAGCCCAACGAAAAACTTCACTCAGAACTGGCAAAAGGAAAATCAACGTCAGAAAAACGACGACTCCAGCAGCTCATATCATCTGAAGACCGCGAAGACCAAACGCCCCTCCCCCCCCCCCCCCTCCAATTTTTCGGCAACTGTAGCAGCTTGTGGGAGCACGCTTTCTTGTGGAAGACTACGGTATTTCTGTCTGACGAACTGCGATACAAAGAAGGTCTCGTCCATGGTGGTGACGTACTCTTACGTCTAATATTTGAGGCGCTATGGGAGAAAGAAGACCCAGGGAAATTGGTGAGAGGCGACCTTGTGGACGGGAGCCGTTCTCCAGCGAGAGACCGCAGCTTTGTACCGCGGCGGCAGGGATTCTAAAAGATGGTGACGTCTTTCTAATGACGGTCGCCGTGCAATGCCGCGATAACCTTGCCACTTGTTTTGGCTCAAAGCGTGGGAACGTCAACGCTTCTAAACTTAGCGTTTATCCTTCCTGTTGTTGACAGAACAAGAATTTATTTGTTTTGAAGGGATAGATGTGACCAGCTGGTGCTAGGGACGCTGAGGCAAAATACTTCGAGCGGTGGCAGTCTGTTGCCTTCTGAACGGATGCCTCTTTACAGCGAGGCGGTTGCTCAGGGTACGGCGAAGGTGATCTTCGCAGTTTCCATGCAAAGACTGCACCAAGGACGCTTAGGGGTTTCGCGCAGCGATGATCTCGCGTCTTTTAAGCCTGGTCGTGGGAACGTTAAAAGTGTCTTCCGAAGGTGTTTGAAATGACGCCGCATATACATAGATTTGTTGGGGTGTCTTTGTCATTTTTACGTAGTGTAAAGAATAAAAATTATTTTATTTTCAAACAACCGTGCGGCCATTTTTAACCAAAAGTAACGAGTAACGGCAGTTTGATACTTTAGACCCATGTTGCGGATAAAAAAAACAGGACGCGGGATGGCCAAAAAAACATGCTTTTCGTGTAAGGCTCGTCAAATTATGAGGCGCTGGAGAAATGCAGCCTTCTGCGTTAAGTCCTTATTTCGAACTCTTTTGTTCGCCGACGGCGATCGAGCACCGGCGGAGGCGGTTGATCTGACATACCGCGGTCGGCTTTGGCTAGCAGACGGCGTTCGTAAATGGCGTCAGCTGTTGCTGGCTTCACGCGGCGGTACCGTGCGTGCTTCCATTCATTTGGCCTTCGTTGCCATGGTGACGGCGAGGAACGCAGACGAACTTTATGTTGCGGAAGAACGCTGCGGCGCAGCGATACCAGGTGCGTTCTAAGGCCCTTCCCGCATGCTTTTCAATGAGCGGAAGGCGAACAAAAGAGTTCGAAATAAGGACTTAACGCAGAAGGCTGCATTTCTCCAGCGCCTCATAATTTGACGAGCCTTACACGAAAAGCATGTTTTTTTGGCCATCCCGCGTCCTGGTTTTTTTATCCGTAACATGGGTCTAAAGTATCAAACTGCCCAATTATCTGCCAACAACCTCTCATCGAAACCGCTATTCATTATCTTCGATCCTCCAGATATGAAGCGCTACTTAATGGATACACGCAACTGACATCACTCAAAAACTTCGACACGCCTGTTAAGCACAACTTAGAACACCATTTCGCAACCGTGGGACCACCAGTGTATACGCTCGTGATAGACGCTCGCCAACAGCACGGTTTATGATTTCTAAAGACGAAATCGCCCATATATTAGAATTCGGAATTATTCGACCCTCTAGCAGTTCATGAACATCTCCCCAACGTATGATGCCTAAGAAAGAACCCGGCGACCGGTGATCATGTGGAGATTACCGCGCGCTTAACAACGCAGCTGTGCCTGACAGGTACCCACTGCCACGCATCGAGGATTTCACCGCCTCATTGCAAGGATCAACGATATTTTCGGAGGTGAATTTAGTGAAGGCATATCACCAGATTCCAGTGGCACCAAAAAAGACATCTCAAAAACAGCTGTAGCGACACCGTTTGGCTTTCTCGAATACCAACGCATGCCGTTTGGCCTGAGAAACGCTGCACAAACGTTCCATTGACACCGCCGTTTGCGGCCTTCTTTTCTGCTTCGCGTACCTTGACATTTATTTTTAGCGCAAAAAAACAGGACCATGAACAATACCTTTGCACGCGTTTTGATTGCCTGGTCAACAACGACATTATATCATTAGTAAAATCAGGTTTGCCTTCGGCGTCCGCCATCCACACTTTCTCGGCCATTATGTGGACAGTCAAAGAATTTCACCCTCGTCCCGCTAAAGTAGAAGCTATCACCAACTTTCCACTGCCGGCATGCATTCGGAAACTTCGGGAATGTTTAGGACTATTTAACTTTCACCGGTGGTTTATTCCAAAATGCGCCCACACCCTTCGTCCACTGACTGATTTATTGACGGCCACACGAAAGACTTACACCTTTGGCTTGTACAAACCACACGTCTAAGGATTTCAGACAAATTGAAGACGACCTTTCTTTGGCCGTAATCCTTCTCCATCCTCCATGGTTGATGCATCGTAAACATCATGGTTGATGCATCAAACAAGGTCACATGAGCTGTGTTGCAACAATATGTAAATAACAGCTGGCAACACTCGGACGTTTTCTCGAAAAAGCTCCTACCACGCAGGAATAAATACAATACATTTGGGAGAGAATTGTTAGAGATCTACCTCACCATAAAACATTTTCGTCATTTCATCAAAGGTCGCGAGTTCCATGTACATACTGATCACAAACCACGTATATTTGCTTCAACATCTGCGAACAACAATCACACGCCTCGCGAGATTCGTCATATGGATATAATAAAGTTTTGTTCTCTCTGAGGATGGTTGTTTTTCAGGTCCCCGTCGTCTCCCTCGGGTTTCGATCGGGACCGGGTGACCGTGGAACGCTGTGCTGTGTTGTTGGTGTCTGCCGTTCTCTGAAATCAGAAACCGGAGCAGACGTGATGGACGTTTTGATAAATATATTTACACTGGAGAGCGAATATGATACAGGGCCTGTCACGCCCACGATTGCGCCTCGGCGCCCAGTCTCTTGCCGCGCACGGCAAGTTCTCTGTCCCACAAGACAAAGTTACGCGGGGCCCTCGGGACCGCGGGAGGATGACGGCTCGCTCCGCGCAAAGGCTCGTTCAAACTGGGGAATTGTAGTAGACCGTTTCCGCAGCCCGCTAAGCACCCGGATAGCGCTCCGTAATTCGCCACAAGACCTTGAACTATGCAGATAAGGCTGGCGGCGCGCATGCGCAGCTGCGGCGTTTTCTTCAGGGATACCATAGCGGAGTAGAAAAACGGTCTACTACCATTCCCTACTACCTCAAAATCAGTGCACAGACACTGGGCCTGTCCAATCAGGGACATTAAACAATCCTTTTGGCCCCAGTGCCAGCACCCTCTACACGTATATGAGAGAAGCCACAAAGGGCTTCCTATCACCCTTTCCGCCGCCGCTACGTGGAGAAGCCTCCGACCCTGCACTGGGAACGACTACTCGGTCCACTTCCAACGCGGCCGTGGTCTGCCGCCAAGAGAAAAAGGTGAGCCGTCGGGGCGCTCTTTCCGAAAAGCTCTAGTCAGGTAGTCTTGACTCTTAACGAGCTGTCACGATTAAAGGAGGGGGCAATTTGCGGTATCCCTACAGATTTCATGTCAGACTTTACCGCCTACATTCACCTCGAAAAACAGCTTGGCAGAAATCACCGTGGCAGACGCACTTTCCAGCGTTGTCATGGGTTCGCGATTTTTACTGCCGCCAGCTGTTGACTACCAAGCGCTAGCTAGCACTAGAACAGGCAGAGAATGAAGAGCTCAGAAACCTTCGTGCACATTCGTCTTATCTTATTTTTGCAGATATACATCCAACAACTGGCGACAAGGCAGTTACTTGTGAGATGTCGAGCGGCTCTTCTCGTCCTTTCCTTCCACCCAGTTTCCGAAAGCAAACTTTTGAGTCCTTTGGCCGACTTGTGACATCCAGGAATTCGCCCAACACAACGACTTTTAACTCACAGATTTATCTGGCCGAGCATAAATCGTGACGTAAGAGCAGGGACACGTGCTTGCCTCCAGTGCCAACGCTCCAAAGTCACTCGGCTACACTTCTTCGCTCACTCTTTTCCTTCTTTGCCACATTCTGACCTCCAACTGGACCACAAGCACATAGATATAGTTGGACCATGGCCGCCATCAAATAGCTATACCTACTTGCTCACCTGCATTGACCGATTTACACGTCGGGTTGAAGCCATCCCGATCCACGACATCCGTGCAGAGACAGTCGCCCAAGCGTTCATCAACGACTGGGTAGCCAGATTTGGTGTGCCTTCATACCTGACAGCCTCGTGGTCAACAGTTTAAATTTTCTCTTGTCTGTAAACTTATGACCATTTTAGGAACTTCAAGAATCCGCACAGCAGCACATCAACCCATATCCAACGGACTTGTGGCAAGATTTCACCATTCCCTAAAAACTTCACTGCAAACACAAGAGACAGAGGCTGGCTGGACTTCCGCACTTCCAGTTGTTCCTCTCGGTTTATGCACAGCTTTAAAGACTGACATTGATTGCAGCCCAGCTGACCTGCTCTACAGAACGACCCTACGCTTATCGGGTGAATTTGTTGCAGATAGGTCAGAACATCCAGCACCGGATAAAACAATCTACGTACAGAAAATGAAACGGGTTATGCGCGACATTCGTCCCTCTCCTCCACTCCGACAGCAACGCTCACCATGTATGCCACAAGTGACCTCTTCACATGCACACACGTGTTCCTTCGTCGTTACGTTGTACGAAATCAACTTCAACAGCCTTACGACGGTTAATACCGAGTCATAGCTCGAGATCGTGAAAACAAAGTTTTAACTCTAGGCGTCGAAGGCCAGCACCAAACCGTGTTTATTGACCGCTTGAAACCAGCCTATCAACAATACATCAATAAAGAATACATCATCCCTCAGCATATTATGATTTAGAAAACACATCTGTCTCCACCCAGCAAGAAACGCTGTGACATTCAAAAGGAACACCGACACAACAACGAAGTTGCCGAGTCCAATTTCTGCTTCCACACACCTGAACATCATGAACACGACAACTTATGTAACTTTTGTTGAGGGAGGGGAGCTATTGTAGCAAGCCCCTGAGTATAATAGAGAGCAAGATAAAAGAAGCAGGAGTGCAAAAACGGCACCTCGGAGCTCGGGCTACTCGCTTTTCCCGTGAGTCGATATAAAACCGATAAATGATTTTTTTTTCTTGCCGTTTGGTCACTCAGTTATTTTGAAAAATGGCGCATCGCCGCACTCAGGCACCTGTTACCGTTAAATGTAGTTAGCATTCTCCACACTGATCGAGATAACATCGGCTTACCGAGCAAAGCTGCCTTTTAATATTTACTTGTGGGAAGCCCTTACCCCCCGAAAATGTGCAATCACATCAATGACATGGCATAACCTGCTTACAAATTTTGCACACGCGACTTTATAGCCCTGAATATTCGTCTCAAATAAGTCTCAACACTTCCCCCCGTTACAGTACGCTCTACTAAAAATATCAAACTCGCTCAGAGCTCTTCTTCTTTTTGCGATGTAGGGGAAATAGGAAATGAGACAATATTGGGTGTGCTCCCATGGCACACGTGTCAGTGCCTCAACTCCGAGCTTATACCCGAGACGGTAGTTTGAAAGAATGCAGTGCGGATTTGGATCAATTTCATTTTGCTCAGAATAGAAGAAACGCGCATGGTCGGATCGCGCACGGTCGGATCGCGCACGGGCAGGATCGTGCACGGGCGGATCGCGTGTATACTTTTTTTGTGACATCGCTTTTTCCTCTGCACATGGCAGATCACGAAATTCACCGACACTTGCATTGCGTCGCCTCGCAATCTCGGCCCCGCTCTGTGGTGAACCTATCAAATTGATAGTGAACATAAAAACACAGGGTATCTCATGTTATTCCTAAGACGACTTGAAGGCGAAAGCCCAAACCGCCGATGCATTAAAGAGAGACACATGATATACGGATGCGGCGGTACCGCTCCGCCCATGGCAAAGCGGTACTGCCACATCCGTAAAAAAAAATTGTAGAGCCCAACCACTTCACGTGAAGATGGAGGACCATCTTTACGACAACTTTACGATAACTTTACGACAACTATACGACATCTATACAACTTACATATGATTGCAATGAAGACACGTACTCGACATTCGTTGCTTAATTATCTTTATTTCATTCTTAATGACTAAAGTGATCATTGTCTTATGGCCACTTATGGGCAAGTTCTAAACCCAATTTTTCCAGGCACACCTCGAGGACAGTTTTTTTCCTATTGAGCCCAAGTCTCTTTATCAGCATCGCGGACGCGAAAGAAAAGAAGTTTAGAGCGGCGCGTTCTGCCCTCAGCATCGTCAGTGCACACTCTTAGCTGAGATAGGTCGGTCACCCTAGATGATAACAAGGGATCAGGACCTCACTATCTAATAATGCCAAGGAAGGCTGACTCACGCGGGTTGCCCCCTCTTTTTATTTATACTTGCTACGACCAATCAGAACGAAGGAGCGCCGTTTAAACGGGAGTTTTTTTTTTAGAGCGCAGCTCTTAGGCGCCCATTTCCGCCTTGAACGGCGTCGGCGTCGCCATCGCCGTCGGCGTCGCCGTCGCCGTCGCCGTCGGCGTAACCGCGCGGTGAATTATGGGTAAATTTCCCCGCTAAATTTAGCGGAAAAATTTCCTCGCTAAATCTAGCGGAAAAATTTTCTCGTTAAATTTAGCGGAAAAAATTTCCCCGCTAAATCTAGCGGAAATATTTTCCCGCTAAATCTAGCGGAAAAAATTTCCCCGCTTATTCTAGCGGAAAAACTTCCCCGCTAAACCTAGCGGAAAAATTTCCCCGCTAAATTTAGCGGAACATTTTTCCCTGAATGGGAGGCGAGCAGGAGAAGAGGAGGGGCATAGCCTCCTCTCCGTACCTTCCCCTCCTCCTCTTCAAGAGCTGCGCTCTAATTCGGCGTTACAGGGAGTTGTAAACGGCTTTCATTTTTTGTTTTGTTTTTTTTATCATCCGTGGACGGATTTTTTTCCAGACCCTAGCACATAACAAATTCACTGTATATATATATATATATATATATATATATATATATATATATATATATATATATATATATATATATATATATATATATATATATATATAAACTTTCGTTTAGTTGTCCGACGCCGTACTCCCGCTTCGGTTCTCTGAACGAAAGGTCACTGGTTCCCCGCCAGCCAAGGGACAATAGCGAAAAGTATTTTCGCAGGAATATAGCGTCTCCGCCGATCCTGGCACAATTAACGCAATCTCGTGGTCCAGTGGTGAACCCTGGGTTTTCGTACCTTCGTGTCGCCGGTTTTCGTACCTTTCGTGTCGCCGTTGAGTTTGGGTAGCTTTCGTGTCGTCGACGTGTTTTCGCTCAAGTAATTTGAAGGTCAACTGAACGATGAGACATATAAGGCTTTCGCCTTACTAATCTTCCTGTCATGGCAAGTTTCTTCATGGCATCCTTGAAAAGCAGTGATTGTCGTGGAGATCGTATAATTTACTTCTGTTGTAAATAAAGGCGCGCCGACCGCAAAAGCAACCAAGCACAATTTACATTGTCAAAATGTTATAACAAAAACCGGACTGGCTCTATAATTTGTCTTCTTGCTCTGGCAGGAAACAGGTATGTTTTTCTTCGAGTGGTCTTGCGTAAAAATAATAATGTTTCGAAAGTCAATGCACTAGTCTCGGTGTTGTGCAGTTAACCGATTGTTTTTCATGGTTCGTGCATTAAACAAATGATACCGTACTCACCCCACAGTAAATAAAAGTAAGAAATGGCGTTGTCACGCTAAGAATGGCGGCGGTATCTAGCTAATGCTTGAGGAGATCCTGACGTCCAGCTTTATTCAGGACGGCGCCTGTCAGCTTTCGCCTTTCTGGATAACTTTCCCTCCAAACTTGTTTTACGATGAACGTGGTAAGAATTGTACTTAGTGCTTTTGTTTACTTTTTCGCCGTATTTTCTTTGCCTTCTTTTGGACTTTAACTTGCTTGGTGTTAAGTAGGTGCCATTCTAGGACTACGATAAATATTTTCCCGTGTTTACTTTATTTGCCATGCCCCACAAGGAAAGCAAACTACTTTGACGTTGGTACTAACTTCAACTGATTTTCTACTTACCATTCTCGCGCTAAACAACAAGATTAGAAGTGGCCTGTCTGCGTTGAAAGTACGTCTTTTAAAAGAACGTTACCGTTTGAACTTGACCCCACTACTTACGCCGGTCAATCAACATAAATTATATTTGTGTCAATGTTTGCTCAGATGTGTTGGAGCTTCCGGACATTAATAATTAAATACTCTTTGTATAATTAATATAGATAATAAGCTATGAAATGGGGTATGGTACCTAGTACCAAGTGCAAGAATTCAAGACACCACATATACCCTCGGAAGAAGCAGGATCCATGGAAACTTCTCATTAATGAATACTCGTCGCACATTCTAATCCTGAATAAAATTAAACTTGTCTTGAACACTCTGATAATACCTTGGAGCATATGAGTTTCTACCGCGTGAAAATGCTTTCAAAACCACCAAAGCTTACTGTAACCGAGCATAGCGAATCATTATCCACTAATAATACACACACGACACATTCTGCGCTCCCAGTATTTACCAGAGCTATCAAGACAAACTTCTTTTTTAGACACTATTTTGTTTTGAAACAGGCACCAACGTTTGCGAAAACAGGAATGTATTTTTATCTACCGACATCTTAGAAGACCATTCTTATTTTCATGTTTTTTTTTCTCAAACGACGATAACTAAAAGTGTTAAAGTATTCGCTTGCTATATTTACGAAGGCCGACACTTCTATCTTAGCAATCTGTTTTTGTCTTGAATTTGTTGCGCCGTTTACGTCATAGAAACACTACGAATTTGTTTATGTTTGGAATTAATATTCTATCGGTTCGAGGAAGGGAAAGAAGGTAGAAAGAAGCAATTAACTTCCAAGGTCACCGAGGGTATATATAGTAGTGCCCTTGAACGATGCTTTCAATACTAGTCCAGCAACTCTAGCAGAATGACTGAAATGTGATCGACTAGTTTAAAAAACAACACCTGGATAATAGCTACGTATCTTTTGCTATAACCTAGATGGCCACTGAAACTAAACCTTACGTGTTTATTCTGTCCATTGGCGTGTGTTGCCTTTTACCAAGTTTGAACTCCTCAAGCGGCGGCCCTGTTGTTCACACCAACCTTGGAGCTATCCTCGGCAAACAACTGACTGTCTCCGGAAAATATGTGGATGCATTCTATGGTATTCCTTATGCTGTACCCCCAGTGCGAGAACTACGATTCAAAAACCCTGTGCCCGTCAGTCCGTGGAAAGGCGTTTTCAGCGCAACAAAGAAACCTCCACCATGCTGGCAGTTTGATTTGCGTTACACCAGTAAGATCACCATGGATTACCTCAATCGATCAATATCTTCGGAAGACTGCCTCTATCTGAATATATGGCGGCCAGCATCCTTGTGCTCAGAGAGTGGTCGGTGCGACGCGCGCCTTCCTGTGGTTGTGTTCCTCTACGGCGGCGCGTTTCAGTGGGGGGACTCATCACTGATCCTGAATAATCCAGAAAACTTCGTCGCCCTGTCGGATGTCATCTACGTGACTTTCAACTACCGCCTGGGTATTTTTGGATTCTTATCATCGGGAACGAAAGACTTGCCCGGTAATATGGGGTTGTGGGACCAGAATCTTGCCCTGAAGTGGGTTCAAAGTCACATCAGTTCGTTCGGTGGAAATCGCGACGACGTCACTCTAAGTGGGTTCAGTGCAGGAGCGATTTCCGCCGGCCTGCACGCTATTTCTCCTCAAAGTCGCGATCTGTTCCACAGGCTCATTCTCCAGAGTTCCACTCCACTGTCATTGATAATAGGTATTACCCTTACAGGGACAGGAAAGTTTTTAAAGGTCGCTGGGTCCCTTGGTTGCTTTGAGGGTGCACAGGACTGGGCTAAGGATCTTTCCGGGATCATTCGATGTTTACAAAAAGTTGACGCACAAAATGTATACCGCACTCTAAAGAATGGAGATCCGATTGATCAATTGTTTTCTCCCCTCTATAACGATGAGTTTCTTCCGGATGATATTTTTTTAGCGGACACATGGAAGTCGCTAAGGACGAAAGAGATATTTTTAGGTTCAAATCCCAATGAAGGTTCATTATTTTTGGATTCATTGAAATTTCAGATGCCTCAGCTGCTGAACGCTGTCACTTTCGATATCCGATTGTCGGCCTCTGTAGTTATTTCCACTTTGTTAGGGGTACCAATGGGCTTGGCTAAAGAAATTGTCCAGGCATATTTTGGAGACAATCATGTTGAACATGACGAGGCCTCGATTAACGCGATTGTGGTGAAAATATTTGGTGATGTAACTGTTGACTGCCCCACAAACCTTTTCGCAGAAGTTGCTGCCGAACAAGGAATAAGCGTTTATAGATATATTTTTTCGCACAGACCTTCGTACAGTTTGTGGCCCAAGTCTTATGGAATCACACACATGGACGATTTACCATTCACCCTTGGTTTCCTTACACTTCTGAACGACACTAGCACATACACTCCCCCCATTGGAGAGGGCGCCCGAAATGTGTTGAAGGCCATAAACTTCACTTCAGATGAGGTGTTGTTTATGAAAGAACTCACGGGAACTTGGACCACGTTTGTGAAAACTGGGTAAGCTTATAAAAAAAGAATATGGTTTAATCATTCATTGTGTGTTTAAATTCCTTTAAGCAGTGATTAACTCTTGCTTGTATTAAGGTTTCAAATGCTACTAACTACGTTTCTGATAACTGTCATGTATATTGAAGCGCAACGCTTAGACCGATTCAACAGTGAGTTGTGTCCTTCACATGAGAGTGTAGAAACCGGTTATTTATGACTATAGGCTCGCAGCTTTGGCCACAATGTGATTTCTAACGCAACCTTCTATTTATTTTGCAGAAAACCATCAATACCGTCATCTAAGGTAGAATGGCCAAGGTACAGTGCAAAAACTCCTGAGTGCATCTTCCTTCAGCCCCACAATTATACTCAAGGATTGGTTCCACGACGTCATGTTTGCGAACTCTGGAGGCCCATCTTGTTGAAAAAGTATGATATCTTAGTTATTTGTTCCGAAATGTAAAATCATTTCTTAAAAAACACAAAGAAACATTGACTCAAGAGAGCGATTGCGTGTCTGGTTAAATGGCGGTTTCCACGTGGAGTAGTGCACTGATACAGCCCTGTTCACGTGTTGCCAGCTACTTATCGTCTACAACACGTAGCAGTTTTGACGGTGCTATATAAATCTGATGAACGCTGCCGTCAGCACACGCTTATCGTGAAGTCAGCGCTGTGCTTATAGCGCTGCGATGTGTGTGTGAGCAGTCCTTAAAGTTCTACCGAAGCACCCCCCAAATTCAAAAGTGGGAACAACCCTGCTGCTCTCGCTCCTAGGGTATTCGCGAGTCCGCAGTGCCGCGTCTGGGTATCTAGAAGGTCTGACCTTAAATCACTTGTGCTAATATTTTTTAGTCCCCACTGTTCATCATGTGAATGTGCTGTGCACATTTGCATCTGCTCATGGTTCAGCCTTTTTTTTTTATTGCAGGAACAAAAACTAAATTAGCTTCAGACCAGGCCGTATCAACCTTATTATACCCCTGTCAGACGGGCACGTTAAATGACATTTAAGCAAAATGACATTACAGCTCGGCCAATGAGCGTGAGCGATGAAGAACCAGGATCACGTGAAGAACCAGGATCACGAGCTGATTCGCCGAGCGGTGAATGACATTCGATCAAAATGACATTTACTTTCCCGTCTGACAGGGGTATTACTTAGAGAGCGCTAACGGCCGATGGGTGCGTTGTAGCATCGCGATGATTATTTGTTTTTCTGGTGACAGCAGCCACATTTACTTCGAAATCGTACGACAGGTTGGAAAGATGGGCGAATCCGACCGTAGCCTTCAAGATTCATCTCGGTGCGGCTTACTTTCCTCCGGAACTATTTTGAATGAGATCATTTGAGCCAGGATCTTTTTTGTTCCTCTTACCCGCGCTGTGAAAAGTTTGGTAGATCGTTCTCTTAATAGCCAAATTGAGCTATTTGTTTGTAGTCGGCATCAAACTCTGGTGATGACCATGGCCAATGGGGTTACTTTCGGGCCACTTTTATTTCTTGCCCGGATTCGGCAAAAAATTCTCCTTAAATCGATTTTAAATAGTAAATATATAAGACGAGATATTTTTTTAAATAAACAAGCTATTATTATACTTTGAACAGAACAATCCCAACAATTTCGTTGAGCCGGTAGAACACTACCTCCTGAAGGCTGCCTTTTTGATCGACTAGGGGCGGCTTAGGTACTGCTAAAGGTACAGCGGCTTAGGTATTGACGATCTTCACCATGTGTTTTCAAAGCTACTTTCGATGCTTCGTCTTTAGACCGCCAGGTGCTGCGAATACATGATTCGCTGAAGGAGGCTGGCGAGCGAACCTGCAGCCCGCGCTTTCCGCTCTAGCCATCAGGTGCCGTGGATTTCGCTGGAGACGCCAATAGTCGCAAATCCCGCCTTTGAAAGCTTTAAGGGCGCGCACATGCGCTCCCGTGACGCTCGCTCTTCACGGGATGCGTGCTCTCGGGTCGCGGAGTTGTCGTGTCGCGCTCTCTCCCTTCAACACTCCGGTCTCGTGTCATGCGCTTCTGGAGTGCACAGCCAGGCTTATTAAGAGCAATAAAATAGAACCCTTTTATAAACGTGCGCGCCATTTATACCCGTTTTCACCTCAAGAAAAAAAAAAAAAAGTTTTGCGCATTGTTCATACGCGGCGCGGAGTAGTTCTTACGAGATTTGGTTGTCGGAGGAAAAAGCGATGCTTTTGGCGGTTGGGACGTGTTCGTCCTGATAAGATAACGTATATCTAATCTTAAATTCACCTACATTTATCTTAAATATCCACATAAAGGGGGAAATTAGTAATGCTCCGCGAGGAGCAGGACTTGTTTTACTACGGTTCTTGAGGTGAAAACAAGTATAGCAGCTGCTGCGCCGATTACCCGAGACCGCCATAGCTCGCTCGCGTGCTCTGAGGATGTATTGGACACGAGTTCTGCGTCAGCGTTCGGTGAGGACTCGGATTCAATCACAGGCTTCGTGCCTCCCCCCCCCCCCCCCCCCCTAAAAAACAAAACAGATGGCGCTTGTTAGACATAGGGTTTTGAAAAGGGTCTATTGGCAGCGATCTCTATATCAAAGTCCTATGATGCATAAGATGCCGCGTTTAAGAAACGATCGTTTCAATTTGTTTAGATGACGTTAAAAAGTCGTTTTGGGGGGCGAAGAAGTCACCATATTTTGATCAATTTCCCCTCTAAAATTAACGGTCAAACCAAATCGATGTATAGGTCACGTGGCGTTTGATCACGAGACGTGATTTTTCCCGCCAACTTTAGCAGGGAATCAAGTAGTTAGGTCACGTGACGTGAAATTTTCCTGCTTAATATAGCGATGAAAGTGAATTTATATATTGGTTACGTGGACATCAATTTTACTAGTCAATTCATGAGGGAAACGGAATTGATGCATAGGTCTCGTGACGTCACTTGACGTGGCGTCAGTTTCCCGCTCTCTTTAGTCTGGAGACTGAATTGGTGCATAGATAACGTGATGTCGGGTCCCGTGACGTAAAGTTCCCCTACTAGATTTAACGGGAAGTGCATGGACGGATGGACGGACGTATGGACGAAAAAAAAGTTCGGGAGTGGAGGTTCTTTTAAAAAAACATTCCATTCATAAGTACTTGTTATTAACTTTTCACGTGGAACCACAAGTGCCGCGGTAACACGTGCGCCATTTTAACATTTTAGATAAAGCGCGGATGAAAGTAATTTAGTTCAAATGACACCTCCTAAAACCGACTTTTTTGTAATGTGGGAACACAGCAGTTGCCCACCAAGATTCACCCAGGTTGTTAATTATACTGCTGAAAGTAGCACATATTCGAGTAATTTGATTCGTAAATGATAAGGACACTTTTTTTCAATTTTATAAATTCAGATTTAAAAAAAAAAATCGTCATTAGATTTCGGGTAATCTACGTAGTTAGTTGTCGCGGTGTAAACTGTTACAAAACCTGGAACGGTGTGAAGAGCCATGGTTGTTTTCTTTTGAGTGAGTATTGATCATTAAAGGGCACATCAGCCAGCTTTGAAATATGCTCACGGGATCATTTTAGATATATTATACCTACAGGGCGAACCTTTACGGGATATAAAAAAATGCTAAACAGTGTACAAATACAATAAAATCGGGAACATAAATAATTTTAGCTTTAGCGTCTTACACCAAGCGCTATTCTTTTTACAGAGTCAACGCGATTATTTTACGAACGATGCGCTAAACATTAGTAGCTAGTGTACATAAGTAGATTCAAATCAAGAGCTTTCAAACGTGTTCTTTTTTTGTAAAAAATAGATGCCATAAAAATAAAAAAAAAGCTTAAAACCGATGATGTTGCTCACTTTCGCGGATAAAATCAAAAAATATTCTGTGCAAATGATCACAAGATGCACTTACGTATCGCGTATATGAACAATTAATTTTTCATGGTGTACCTCTAGTTAAGAGTCGAAAACACTAATTTCTTTTATTTGAATTAAAATTGTCAAACTTTTTTAAGATTATTCATGGAGTGTGTCGTGACTTCGTAGGAAGCCTGTTGTCCCAGAAGCATCAACGACAGCACCAAAATCGACAAGTAAACCAACTCGTAAAGAGGAATCCATCCATAACAAGGGGTCAAGCCAGAGCTCAGGGGTTCCACCTCCTGCATCGACGTCATCATCGTTTATTTTCATCATCGCAACTGGAATTGGATTATCAATTAACCTCTAAATGTTATTGGAAAGGTTTTATGCAACTGAAGCGGAGAGCAATCAGATTATTTTTCTGTTCTCAGGCATTAAAGATGTGGGTATCGGCACTCACAGCAATATTTGAAACTGACGAGGTTTATCACGATCATCTGGTGGGCTAGTTGGTTGATCATTATGTGAAATTAACAGCGCAAATACGACAAGGAAGGATAGACAAGGGAGACAGGATAGAGCGCTGAACTAACTACTGACGTTTAAGGAAAACGAGAAAGAGGAAAAAGAACCTAAGAATGCTTTTAAAACATGCATAATGAACACCCGCAAAAACATGTGCTATAGCTAGAGTACTCCCATACACTGCCTGATAATGAATTGCTAAGGATACTAAGCTTTAAGCTGCTAACTTAAAATACTTTTTTGAAAACGATTGGGTCCTGGGACGACGTGCATAGAAACTCCGGTAGATAAAAGAAAGAGGAAGTTTACGACTAAAATCTGACCGGCTGTGCTTCCATACATTCACCGCATTTCCCACAACCTTAAGAAGATTGCGTCGAAGTTTAACGTCAAAGTCGTGTTATCTGCACCGGACAAACTAAAGAAGTTGTGTCCGAAAATTAACAACAAGCAGCAGCAACGGCGCGTGTGCGGAGTTCAACATAAACAAAGATACGTCGAATGCCAATGTGCAGTCGTATACGAAATACCGTTTACTTGTGGGAAAGTGTATGTGGGTTAGACAGGAAGGTGTGTCAACGATCGTCTAAGAGAACATGCCGTGTCACTAGGTCGTCGCCAGCAGGCCACTTTGCCATACATGTCAGGGACTGCCAGTGCTCCGCCTTGTTCAGGAAAACAAAAATCCTGAAACGTTTCGGGGGACGACGAACTCGCGAGCTCTACGAGGCACAGGTTATTCTACCCATTGGGGATCCCTGCGTAAGCGCGCCGTCCGTGGCCTTGTCACAAAAAGAACTTTATATTTTTTTAAGTCGCGATCTTTAACGATCCTTAGCATCTGTGAATATTTTAGTCGTAAACTTCCTCTTTTTTTTATCTACCGGAGTTTCTATACACGTCGTCCCAGGACCCAATCGTTTTCAAAAAGTCTTTTAAGTGAGCAGCTTAAAGCTTAGTATCCTTAGCAATTCATTTCCAGACAGTGTATGGGAGTACTCTAGCTATAGCACATGTTTTTGCGGGTTTTCATTATGCATGTTTTAAAAGCATTCTTAGGTTCTTTTTCCTCTTTCTATTTTTCATTAAACGTCAGTTGTTAGTTCAGCGCTCTATCCTGTCTCCCTTGTCTATCCTTCCTTGTCGTATTTGCGCTGTTAATTTCCCATAATGACGAGGTTCAGTGGGAAGTCTAATGTAAAGTGTTTAAAACCTATCAGCGTTAACAGGTAAAATCAATAAATTAACTTTTTTTCACATTGTAGTTTGTATGAAGAAAAGACCGTTGAGAAATCATGAGAATATTTTGGAAATGCATCTCGGAAATATAATTGACAACTGAAGTTCTGATAAAAGTTTTAGGTGTTTTTGTAACAACTATAAGAAATTTTGCTACATGGTTTTTTATTGTTAAAAGTTTAAATCTCTGTAAGTGAAATATTTTGTATTATTTTTACGACTGCAATTACGATGTATTTGACCTGTTTATGACTCATTATTCATCTTGTGTGATTGTAATTTATTATTTCAGTGTTTTGTTTTATTGGTAACTTCATAATGCAGTAAAATCTATCGACCAAGCATTTTAAAGTCTTATTACTAGTAAGTGTTTATTGTACTGTCGTATAAATAAAGCAATATCGTGTTAATAAAATACAGTCAAACTCATTGTAATACGCTAGGCCAGTCACAATCATAAACCAATATGCAAGAGCTTTTCTTTATTTTTTACGTCGTCCATTTTTGCTCAATTTATTTCTCTACCGGAATTCCTCAGTGATATATTTCCGTACTCAGGCTGAACGTTCTTATAAATATCAGAGAAACATTGCCGTCAGGCCGTTGAACGAACACTATAAATACACCTCTCCTCTCGTTTGTTAGGTGTGTATAAATTATGATATATAGACACCCATTCCACAAAGCGCAAGGTAAGTTTTTCTTTTTGAATATTATTGCGTTTAACCTGAACCACATACAAGTTTTTTTGTTTTTTTTTCATGATTTATACTAGAGTGACCACCCGTCCCGCGACTCGCGGGACTGTCCCGCGTCCCGCGTCCCACAAAAAAAATATCAAAATCTTCAAAATATGCCTCATTTCACACTGTCGTAAAATTCACTACACAACTCATGGCACTGCCGACAACGGGGCACGGGGAAGCGCAGAGGTCGCTCGTAAACGTGTGAATCCTGATGGTATACCATTTTCTATCCAAGCGTTGCGGGAAGCGACCATCGTTTTTGTAGGAGACCTGACGCCCATGCGCCGTTGTGCCTCTCTTCCCTCGGTGGCAAAATATTGCAAGAGAAAATTGCTCGCCAAAGGTTGAAAATAAATTATTGTCATTATTTTCAAATAGTGCAATGCAAAAGGATTGCTGTAGAATTTTTTTTTTGTGTAAAAAGATTACAAGTCAAAAATACTGCAACTCACAACGGTAAAAGAAAACAAAAAAAAAACATAAGGTTTAAAATTTGTGTGCGAGCATGTTTTTAAAAATAAGAATCGAGAGGAAACAGGAAGCCGTAAAAGATTTACTGCTTCTTCTGTCCTTTTGATGAATTGAGTTCTGCTGCAGTCGATTTTATGTTTTCAACTTAGACACATTTATTAGCATATGTGGCATTAAAACTTAAAATATATCACTGGGAGAGAAAATTATTTAAGCTTAATTGCCGTGATACAATTTTGCAGCTGTATAATATGCTTTTGGACAAGATAGGGTATTAAATGTGTTAGCAGAGCCACCTTTCGTGGCGTGTGGTGATAAATTTCCTCGAATAGTTATTTTTTCCATGGTGCTTTTTAACCTGAGACTGGGGCAGAAGGAGGAAAAGAAATGGTTGCTCCCTCTACTCCAGCTTCCGATTAAAAATCATCTTAGTAAACTGCGATCAACTCAACTGCGCACTAAGTTCTTTTTTGAGTCGAAATATAATACCGTTCGTCTCTTACAACCCCCCCCCCCCCCCCCCCGCCCCGGTTAGCCTGTCCCGCATCTCGCTAGCAGGAAGGTGGTCACCCTAGTCTATACACTTATAAGCTCTGCGTCTTGTCAAACAAATCACTAGGAAAATGCAAAGTTTTCCCAGGCGCGTATAGTATTCTTCGTTTCTACAACTCTGTCGTCATTGCAACAATGAATTTTATTTACCTTTCTGAAGGAAGCTCCTGAAATTCGGCCAACTGGTTCGTCTCGGCATTATGAAACAGCTTTGACAATGAGCACAATACCAGAAACACCTGCCAAGACCGAAAAGCTCGTACACAAAACACGAGTCGTTGGCCCGAGAACGGCTCACCAAAACGAGCTGTGACAGTTTTTGATGCAGAGACAACAACATGCCGAGTTTCGGTTCTCTACATAATAAGCTAAGTAGAGAAAAGCGTAACTTTTTAATAGTCACTGTAGGCAATTGATGGAAGGTCATCTTCAATGTAGAACGTTCAAGGGTGACTGTTTCATAGTATAAAATGGCGTATAAAGTATATCGGTAATTATTGTTTCTCCCAATGAGCAGCATTATGCTATTATTCGGGCCAACGCGCTGTTTACAAACAAGCCCCCACGAGGTGTGTTGGCAAACGCGTAAGTTCCCGCACGAGGTGCGAGCATTGAACGTGCGCAGAAACCAGATTCGCGTCAAGTGCAGCGTCTGCGCGTGCGCCCTGCCAATTGCAGCCAGCGCCACCGCAGCCGCGTGACGTCAACGCCGCGTGTTGGTGTATAAGCACGCACATGTTTGGCGTAAGACGTACTTTAGGCACTGTAAAGGTAAGGCGAGTTATCTCTCAGTCGTTAGAACTGGAAATGAAATATTTCGCCGAGGGACCAGTTAGGACGACTGGCCTTCGAGACGATAACTATTTCAGAATAACTCTTTTTATGAGCATTAATTACTCCCTTTTGGTACAAAAGAGAAACAGTTAATTGGCTGTCTGGGGGCCTCTAGACGTCGTTATACAGTACCTTAAACTAAAAACACGAGATATTCCATGTCTCGGGAGAATAAGCAGTCGTTAAAATACGTAAAGATTGTTTTGAAATAAAGATTGCCACTTCTTTAAAACCTTGGCAAATAGTTACAATAGCAAGCAACGTAAACAGTTCTGCTTTCTGGATTTTGCACCATCGAATTTTAGTTTCTTAGCAAGAACAAATCGCAATGACCACCAGCATGCAGTGTGATGACGTCACGTGCATACCATATTAAACAGTTCAGCTTTTTGGATTGATTGATTGAAAACACGTTTATTTACCTTATATTGCGTGGAGAGCGCAGCGGAAGTCAGTTAGGAGAAGGATAAGGGATTAGAGAGGGGGGACCAAAGAAAAGGGGAGGAAGAGGACAACACTTCATGGCTTCGGGGCCGTCGCCGACGAGTTAGGGGAAGGCCGTGTCCACTTGGCTGTAGCTGGAAGGAGCCGCGGTCCCCCACCGGAGTCTCCGTTGGGTCCCTTATGAAGTTGAGTAATGCTCCCCAGAGCTCCAAAATATGCTCGGGGTATGTGGTGGTGTCCGGGCATGCCAGGCGTTCAGGAATGCGGGTACTTTCTGGTAAAATGCGATATTCGCAACACTAGCAACAGAGGTCAAAATTGTAAAGTTGTGCAGTATTTATAGCAGTCTCGCTATAATATACGGTAGCCTAGAGAAATGTTAGAGCGCATGCCCGATAAAGTACAGAGTTGTAAAGTGAGGGCCCAAAACAAGAAAACAAGTGCACGTAAAACCGAATTTAGCATTAGCCTCCCGAGGCACCTTTTCGCGAAGTTTCCAGCTAATTAAAAGCTGATCAAACTGGTTTATATTAGGATTTAAAGAATCTTTGTCTGTCCTTCGCGCTATTTGTGTATAATTAGGAATATAATTGAATGCATTGTTATGCATTTCTTTTTTGCAGTAAGGCATTATTTAGAAAATATATAATTTATTATCTCTCTCTTTCTGCACATTTCGTTTGCCTTCCGATCTATCACGTGAGCACAAAGTTTTTTTTTGCCATACCTTGCAATCCGATGTTTCACACCGTCAATCAGCGAAAAACACGTTTACACAGACTCAACAGCTGGCGTAGTTTCGAGTAAAGTCCTCCCGTGTCGGTCTCAAGCGGTTATGTGAACTCCACAAAGTAAAATTTATTGATGATAATAAATATATATTTGATTACGGACTGGATATTTGGCAACGCAAATAAAGGGTCGATTAGCCTAAAGCAATGCACCCCAAGTTATCTAAAATAAGCTCTGCAATTCTTTTCCGGCGTTTTTATCCTCGACAGGCACGTTGTAAATGATTTGGGAGAGCCTTACACAAATTTCTGATTTTGAAGCTAATCTAATTAACTATATGTTCCTGGTGCATATAACTTCTCAAACATATAGAAGTCTGTTATTGCCTATTTTATGCGGGGAACATAACTTTGATGTGTCTGTGGGCTGGAGAAACACAAAGTACACACGGGCGCGTGGCGGAACTATGAAGATCACACATGTAAACCGTCAGAAAGTGTCCAATTAGGTAGCTGTAATGTCGAGTAGAGCATGAAATGCCAGACTGTCGAACCGGAACTGAACCGAACAGAAAACTGGCACTGAACCGTTATTTATTGCCGAATCGGAAGTGAACTGAACCGAAATCTTCGCCGCCATCTTGGAACTGAACCGGAACTGAACCAGAAAAAATTATAACGGTAACCGGTTCAAAACGGTTCACGGTATTTTTTTTTTTTTTAATTCCAAAATGCATGTTTGAGAAATAAAAATTGACAGCTCTATTTCTATGTGGTGATCAAATTCTCGTATACCGAACTGCAATGTATGAGACATTTGTGCTTTTCGCGGTGCTTTTGTATTGGCTCTATGATAATCATGAGTCACGTGGTCACGTGACATCATGGTGCTCAAGACTTGCTGTCAAGTAATGTCCCGTCACGCGGCCCCGTGACGTAGTCACGTGACTCTCTGTGTCAAGTAGACTTAAATTGCCACTAGATAATAAGCATCGCCAAACATTCGGGTAATGGCTATTGTTCAATCAAAGATGAGAATAGCCGAACTCTCACAAGTATCTGAAGTTCAACCTATGCTTTATTCTTTGTCAACCCCAGCGTATGACTATGATGAACTGTGACGGTATATAATTAGCGTCAGATAACGTAGCCACTTGTTCTAACACCATGTTGAGGAGGGGAAAGCTGTTTCTTTTCTTTATTTTTCCTCTTTCTGCCATTGAGCGGATAGGAAAACTAATGGATGTTTTACAAAATATCCACTTCAAGGATTAGCTCTTAGCGGTATTTACTGAAAGCTCTAAAATTGTTGCACTACCCATTTTACATATACACATACACAATTGAGGCACCGAAACATGTTTTCGCTGTTTCTGTACTGTCTCAGAAAGTTGTCCCCGAGAACAGAAATATTGAAATGACTAAATGTGAATTATTACTCCGACGATAAATAGAACTACAATTTTGTACGGGTGAAGTATATGAAAAGAATGATCCTAGTGGCCTCAGAGGGACAGCCGTACAATGACAGCCACTTTAATTCTCGCTGAAGTGTCATTGTCAAATTCTTCCCCAAGCTTTTACCAACTCCGTATTTTGTTCTAACATCGCAGATTTTGGGTGCAAAATAAAAGAGATGCTGTATTACTGTTGACAGTGGACATAAATATAATTGTCGAAATGAACACTATTAAGCAGTGGAGGGAGTCCCTCAGGAATGATGGTATTCTCTAGAAAAGCATCGAAACAAGAAAAAAAAAAAACGCGAGAGGATAGAGGATTGTTGAAGGGGCAGGGGGGTAGTTCTAAAAACATACTGTGTTATAAAGATTCCTCTTCTCCGCATCTTCGGCAGAGATCAGAAAGAGTGGTCCCGTAAACTACTTTGTTTGCAAAAACACTCTTGTTAGAAAGCGCGTTATCGTTGTGCCAGGTACTCGCACCTTTCCTCACCATGCTGCACCAAGCAAGGATAATTCGTGTCTCTCGAATACATGGCTTTCACTGAGCGCGAACCTTCTGCAGCGTGCATTTTGCACCACCGGATTTGATTTTCTCAGCAAGAACAAATCGCAATGTCCACCAGCATATAGTGCCTATGACTTCACGTGTAAAGCATGTAAAACAGTTCATTCAGTGAAATGCAATGTTCTCAACACCAGCAAAAGTGTATGTCAAAATTGTAAAATTGTTCAGAGACCCTTTCTAAGGCAAATGCCACCAGGCGGTGCTCCAGTCTCTGACGTCCATACTTTCGGTTCATAAAAAGAATGAAGAAAAGCATCTTAGCAACGCTGCTTGAAATGTCGACGAAACGTTTAACCCCCAATTCACCAAGTGAACGCCAAAAAAACGAAGAAGCGCGAAATCTGTTAAAAATGTCCGAATATTCTTGTAAACCAACTTGCCACCTCCAAGACGTTAAATTGTACAGCCGAAGGCCCTTGTTAAATCTTCATTGTCCGTTTCGCATTTATGCTTTCTAACAGTGGTGACATAAGCAAGCTCGACAGGTTTGCGAAAACGGAGTGACCGGAAGGGCTTGGGACGCAACCGGCGGTTCATTTTGTAAACAAAAAAAAAGGTATAAGATGTTAGAGCACTCATGACTTATAAAGAAACGTAAAGGGAGGGCCCAAAACAAGTGCGCGTAAAACCGAATACAACATTAGCCTCCCGAGACAGTATTTCTGAAGGTTCGAGCTCGTACAAGCCAATGTTCAAATGTTGTTTTTATTAGAAATATATTGTTTGTCCTTCACGCTATTTATATGTAATTAGAAATATCAATGCATGCATCTCTATGTATTTATTTTTGCAGTAAAGCGTTGTGTACGAAATTGTTTAGAAGAATAACATTTATTTTATCTCTGCACATTTCGTGCATTTTCCTTCAGATCTATTATGTGAGCACACAGTCCTTTGTGACATACCCCACGACCCATTGTTTCACTGGCCAATCAGCGAACAAAAAAGTACGTTTCTGAGACTCAACAGCTGGCGTATTTTCGAGTATCGTTTTGCCGTGTCGGTCTCAAGCAGTTATGTGAACTTCATACAGTCAAATGTCTTGATGACAACAAAAATATTACTTACTGAAGATTTGACAACATAAATAAATGGCCGATCAGCTTAACAATAAATAAATGCGCCTCCAAATTATCTAACATATGATCTACAAATATTTTCCGGTGTTTTTATCCTCGATACCACGTCTAAAGTGAGTATGGAAAGCCTTAAACGAATGTTAGATTTTGAAGTTGATCTGAATATCTATGCGTTTTTGACACTTATTTAACTTCTCAAACATATAGAAGTATGTTTTTGTTTTCTTTTTTTATGTAATGAACAACAATTTTATGTGTCTGTAGGCTAGACAAAAACTAAGTACACAGGTTCGATTGGCGAAACTACGACGATTGCGCATGCAGGTCCTCAGCAAATGACCAACTAAGAGGCTGCAATGTCAAATAGAGTATGAAACACTACTTTGTTTCATTTAACAAAAAATCACCAATTAGCAAGTGTGATGCTTATTATCAAATTGAATTTACCGGCATCTTGTCAAGAGCCAAACATCAACAGTCAAACTATGCGGAAACTGGTCACCTGAGTACGCGCTATATTAGGCCAGATTCAATCTGAGTACGAAGGTGGGTTTAGATGAGAGTGAACTATTTGGATCGCTCTTTTCTGCGTGATTTTTTATCTACATCGACGTGCTGAAAGTAAACAGTCTTGGTCATGAAAACAAGCGTTGTGATTGCCGATCAATGTTTCTATAAACGGTAGACTGCGAGGACTTGTCATAAAACGTTCGTGACATTTTGAAAATATGATTGTTTTTAGTTCAGTTGTCGTCATATATACTGTAAAACGTATTTTTTAAATTAGATTCCACGATACATATGGCGAAGATTTTCCCATTCCATTATTTCATGGACATATCACTGAACGTTCATGTAACAACAAATTTTATAACTATCAAACAGAAAACAAGCATGCAAGAACAAGGAAGCTGGAGTAAACTAAACATAGTTAATTTACCTGACTCTGGTTTCCTAAAGTACGACATTAACACATTTGGACGTCAGTATATTCCAATGTTTAAAATGTTATACTATCGTGTTTATCATACCAAAGTGTCGTGGCATGTCCCATAAAAAATGGTTCTATGGTTGCTTTCTTTTCAGAAGCGTTCCCACTCACGGCCGAGCATTTCAGCAGAAATGTACCTAATATCATCATCATCATCATCATCATCATCATTTATTTTCCTTGAGGGCCCCAGGGGGCATTATACAAGGGAGTGAACACAATAAAAACATCAACAAAAATGGTTAATAAAAAACACGCTGTAACCTATACTTGTATTTCAGAAAGAAAGAGGTTAACGGCTGCAGCAAACTTGTTAGTGTCAGTCATGTTTACAATGAGGTCAGGTAATGAGTTCCAATCGTCAATAGCAGATGGTAGAGTCGACATTTTATAAGAGACAGATGACGAAGTAATTGAGCGCAGTTTACATGAGTGGTCGAAACGAGGGAAAATACGGTAGGGAGGTGAACATGGGAAGAATCTGTAGAGTATCCTGGCATTTCCTTCTAATGCCCTGCAGTCATCCACGATGGTTTGTCACGTAGCTCTCTGGGATAAACTCAAAGCGGTCTTTTCTATATCCTGAGTATGTCCTCAGAATATTTGGCGTATATTGGTACACGTCCCTCGGATATTACGATATCACAATGAGATTTCCCCGGAATATATCTTGGATACACTTGTGTTGTCTGGGCAAGGGCATCAGCTGTTCATCCGATGCGTGCCGAGAAGCACTGCGGTGTTGGTAGAGAACGCACGATTGCACATACCTCTCAACAGTCCGATACATGCCGGGCCAGAAATAGCGGAAACGGAGACGGGTGTAGGTCTTGTGACACCCCAGGTGACCTGCTGTGGGATCATCAAGTTGAACTATCAATTTTAGTTCAAGATCAAGTTTAATACCCTTAAGGACATTCGTTCTAACGTGTTACATGGGGGGGTGGGGGATTAAAAAGCGCTGAATTCAATGAAAAAAAATTAAGACTTAGTCACAAACTTAAAGGCAAACCGCGAAAACGGTGGCTCGTAAATGTTTCGGGATAACAAGTCGATGCCGCTCGCCTTCAGGGAGGTAACTGCGTTTGTAAAGAAGGCCATTGAATAGTACACAGTTGCGTATTTATCGAAAAACTTCGTGCCTTGAACTGAGCCAGTGAGTTTACGTATTCTCTTACCACCCTAAGGATACTCTTCAGCGTAAATGAGAGTCGTTGGGGTAAGAAACTGACGCTAGACAAATCATCGGCGATGTCGTCTGTGCCGAAACTTAGTGGAAGAGGGCAACGAGACAGTCCGTCGGTAATTAAGTGTTTCGTTCCACTTTTATTAACGACAGTAAAATATAAGCTTGGACGTGACGGATTAATCTGCCGAGACGACAGACAAGTTTTTCATTAAACCTGACCAACATAGGGCGTGGTGGTCGGTGACAACCGCGAAAGGACGGCCGTACGAATAGGGTCTGAATCGACCGACAGCACATACTATCGCCAAGCACTCTTGTTTTGTTACGCCATAGATTCCTTCAGGCCTGGTCTGAATACGACTCGCGTAAGCGATCACGTGAGGTTCACGGTAGGAGGGGTGTTTTTGCAGCAGCACAGCGCCCAACAAGTTTGCAGTGACATCGTGTGTAGTTCATTTGCTGCATTTTTGTGGAAGTGTCGCAGTATCTGATCAGAAATCAAAGCAAGCCTAAGGACGTCGAGAGACAATTGAAAATCGGAAGTCTATTTATACGGGACAGTTGGGGAGAGAAGGTGATGAAAGCGGGCGTCTCAGATATGCGGTCCGCAACTCGCTGGGGCGCGGCCCGCTGGCAACCGGGAGTGAGAGCTCGTTCCTATATCTATCTCGAGCGCTAGAAATGGCGCTAGAAATTATTTCATATCACCCATATATTTCCGCTCGAAACGTAGCTTAGCTTTTATGACATTTTCAGACAGCTTATACTATTTCTTTTATTTGCCTTGTGCTTCGTTTTAAGTTTAACTTTCAAGCTTTTTGCCATGTTAATTACCTGGACGAAACTTCTGCTGCCAGGCTGCAAGCACGACCTCTTCGCTCAAGGATGCAACACTGCTTGCTGCACGAACTCTCTCTCTCTCTCTCTCAGTAGGTGCAACTGTCAAAGATAAATATATGAGCTAAGCCTTCTTACCGTCAAAAATGATCACCATTCATAAACAAGTAGTTTCTCACACTTGTGCTATAAAAATCGTCAGGGAAACAAAAACTGTCGAGTGAATTTTTTTTTTTTCGAGACACGTTGAGCTTGAATTATTCTCGAGTGAACTGAACAATAAAAACGGCATTGTGCTTGCTCTCTTGTTCTAGAAAACATTCGAGCACGTGGTTGGGGTTGGTGTCATTTTATTATTTTTATATCAAGTAAGGACAGAAACCAGTCCCAGAAACAAACCAGGGCTAAAGCTGTCATGGGCACAACTGCGATTTTTGAAAGAGCACAGTGCATGATCGAGGACACTCCTCTATTAAACATCTTGACCCCCACCTTACGTTGGCCCCCACCCTTTCGGGGGTGGGCTATCTGGCCCTCGCACCTTAAATGAATTTGAGAACCCTGATGTAATGGATAAGTGATATGTGCAAAGCCATGGATAAAACATCGGAAATAGGAGCGCAGACCCAAAATGTTTTTAAGCTGCTTTGTGTTTGCAGGTCGAGGAAAAGATGAAAAGCTCCAACTTTTTCACGGTCGGGATGGATGCCTTTATGAAAAACAAGATGTCCGAGGACTTTATTTTTGTTGCTGCGAAATTATTCTTTTTAACCTTCAGTTGTAAGCATGCACCATTTATGCAAGGCAAAATGTCTGACAGCTGGACAAAGTGTTCTTCAAATCTGGAAAACAAATAATGATGTCGTCAATATAACGGAGGCATGTACGTTATTTTAATCCATAAAGGATTGAGTCGATCAACCTTTCAAGAGTTGCCGGCGTGTTACAGAGGCCAAATGGTACCATGTTAAACTTAAAAATTGTCGGGAGCGACCTTTACCTTCAAAGTACTATAATTAATGAAATACATTATAGCTAATTGGTGTCGCACGTAATTTATATTTTCCCGCTAAAAATAGCAGGGAAACTAAATGGTTGTATAGGTCACGTAAAGTCAAGACACGTGACGTCGATATCCCCCGACAAATTTAGCGGGGAAACTGGATTAATGTTTGGCCACAAGACGTGAATTGGCCCGTTAAATATAGCGGAGAAACTGAGTTGACGTATAGGTGACGAGCCGTCAATTTCCCCAAAGTGTATAGGTCACGTGACGTCAGGTGACGTCACCGGACGCCACTTTCCCCGCTAAATTTAGCAGAAAAGGGACAGACGGACGGACGGATGAAAGGACGGACAAATGTTTGTGACTAGGGGGGTAGCGTTAAAAGCATTTCATGATATAAGAGGCCGTCGGGTGTCACAAACGTCGTTTTCAGAATGCCTGAGTCGGACATTGGGATCTGCCAGAATCCTGATCTTAGATCTAACGAAGATTAATATTTTGCCCCCTGGAGAGTGTCCAAGGCGTCATCGATGCGAGGCATTGGATAGCTCTCTTTTCGAGTGACGTTATTGAGTTTGCGGTAATCGACACAGAAACGAACCGACCCTTCTTTCTTTCCAACCAATACAACTGAGGAAGGTTAGGAACTGTTCAAAGGGCGCATGACATTTCGCCTCAGCATTTCTGTTGCCTCTGTGTTTCTCTTACACCGTTCGACAGTATACTATGTATAAATATGTAAATAAAATGTCCAGTGTTCTAAAACTCGGTGTCTGTAGCCGGCTCAAGCTGGCTATCATACTTGGGTTGTAATTCTATTACAGTAATTGAATTACAGTAATTTAATTGTTTTTTGTAATTTGTAACTGTAATTAATTACTTTCGGCTAAAAGGAATTGTAATTGTAATTTAATTACTTTCTATTGTCAGTAATTTCGAAATTTAAGGCACAATTACAATTACTTTTACAAGACTTTGTTGAGCCGACGGAACCTCTCTGAAAGCCTCAGCGCTCGCACAAGCGGCCTAGCGCTCGGTGACACACTCGCACACATACACGCGCATGCACATACACGCACAACAAAAATAGTATTGCGTTGTTTGTTGTTTTGTTGCTTACACTGCGGGCTGAGAGACAATCCTCTTTGGAGTTTACTTCAACCGCGCCGTGTGGCGCCGTCTGCGGAGCGAGCCAAAAACAATAGCGTACAGAGGCCCAAATATTGAAACGAAAAAAATGAGCTTCATCTTACAGCCCAGCTTAGAAATTTTAATTGTTTTAATTAAACATTTTTAATTTTTTTGTTTTATTTTGCCAGTTTTATACGTTTTTCATCCAGTACTGTCGAATATTTGGATCTTTGTATTATTTTTAAGTTTATTTCCTCTTGGTTCGACTTCATATTATTTGCATAAGCATTTTGGAGACCGACCTCGCACCTGTGAATATTGTCACCAGTGATTCGGAAGCCTGGATTCGGTTCTTATAGATTTCTGAGCCATTATAATTTCAACTCAACGTAAATAATTTACAATACCATTATATTTGTATTTGAATGCAGTCGTATTAGCGATTTTGGATTATTACTTGTAAAATATCCATATATGACTAATTGTCGCATTTTTATTTGCCGAGCTAACAAAAGTCTGTCAACCCAATTTTTCCGTTAGCCGTGTGGCGTCTTCCAGCATAGGAACTAATTTATTATTATTGATTAAAATATAAAAACGTAGTACTTCATTACCCCAAAGTGTCAATTTCTATCATGAATCTAACAAAATTCATAAAAGGAAAGTAAAATGTGTGACATTTATGCAGCGATGCTTAAGCCTCCTCAACCATTGGGGCAAGGAATTGAACAAATACGTTGCATTCTATACAACTTGCTTAAAGTTATAGGCCCAAGTCGGGTCGCTCTCAGAAGCAAGTAATTGTAAAGGAATTTCATTACTTCTGAAACGTAATGTGTAATTGTAATTAATTACTTTTCACGTAGTAGTAATTGTAGTTAAACTACTTTTGAAGCAAGCTAATTGTAATTGTAATTAAATTACATTTTGAAAGTAATTTACCCATGTATGCTGGCTATGTGTCCCGATGACCTTGGTGTTTTATTTCGCACAATTCAGATGTTCAATATTTGATGATCTTGCTCAAGAAGTTTAATTTATCTATCAAAGCGTGCTTACTTATTTAAGTATCAAAATTGTAATATTTTCAGAAGGCACACGGGGAAAGTGGGACATGCGCAATATGGGGTGCACTGCAATACCCCACAAGGTACAGGAATGATGAAATGATAATGGATCCCACATTGTCTCGGGAATAATGAAATGAACCGGAACGGGAGACCTCGTGAATGAGTCTACGACAACGTAGACTCATTGTGGGTCCCATCAGGAAAGCCCATGTGGGCTGCCCAAGTAGACACGCTATGGGTCCCACGAGGCGAAGCTATGTGGGCTGCCCAAGTAGACCCACTATGGGTCCCACGAGGCGAAGCTATGTGGGCTGCCCAAGTAGACCCACTATGGGTCCCACGAGGCGAAGCTATGTGGGCTGCCCATGTAGACCCACTATGGGTCCCACGAAGTGAACCTATGTGGGCTCCCCAAGTAGACCCGCTATGGGTGCCACGAGGCGAACCTATGTGGGCTGCCCAAGTAGACCCACTATAGGTCCCACGAGGCGAAGCTATGTGGGCTGCCCAAGTAGACCCACTATGGGTCCCACGAGGCGAAGCTATGTGGGCTGCCCAAGTAGACCCACTATGGGTCCCACGAGGCGAAGCTATGTGGGCTGCCCAAGTAGACCCACTATGGGTCCCACGAGGCGAACCTATGTGGGCTCCCCAAGTAGACCCGCTATGGGTGCCACGAGGCGAACCTATGTGGGCTGCCCAAGTAGACCCGCTATGGGTCCCATGAGGCGAAGCTATGTGGACTGCCCAAGTAGACCCACTATGGGTCCCACGAGGCGAAGCTATGTGGGCTGCCCAAGTAGACCTGCTATGGGTCCCACGAGGCGAAGCTATGTGAGCTGCCCAAGTAGAAACACTATGGGTCCCACGAGGCGAAGCTATGTGGGCTGCCCAAGTAGACCCACTATGGGTCCCACGAGGCGAACCTATGTGGGCTGCCCAAGTAGACCCACTATGGGTCCCACGAGGCGAACCTATGTGGGCTGCCCAAGTAGACCCGCTATGGGTCCCGCGAGGCGAAGCTATATGGGCTGCCAAGTAGACCCACTATGGGTCCCGCGAGGCGAAGCTATATGGGCTGCCAAGTAGACCCACTATGGGTCCCACGAGGCGAAGCTATGTGGGCTTCCCAAGTAGACCCGCTATGGGTCCCGCGAGGCGAAGCTATATGGGCTGCCAAGTAGACCCACTATGGGTCCCACGAGGCGAAGCTATGTGGGTTTCCCAAGCAGACCCCCTATGGGTCCCACGAGGCGAAGCTGTGTGGGCTGCCCAAGTAGACCCGCTATGGGTACCATGAGGCGAAGCTATGTGGGCTGCCCAAGTATACCTGCTATGGGTCCCACGAGGCGAAGCTATGTGGGCTGCCCAAGTAGACCCGCTATGGGTCCCACGAGGCGAACCTATGTGGGCTGCCCATGAGGCGACGCTATGTAGGCTGCCCAAGTAGACCTGCTATGGGTCCCACGAGGCGAAGCTATGTGGGCTGCCCAAGTAGACCCGCTATGGGTTCCACGAGGCGAACCTATTTGGGCTGCCCAAGTAGACCCGCTATGGGTCCCACGAGGCGAAGCTATGTGGGCTGCCCAAGTAGACCCACTATGGGTCCCACGAGGCGAAGCCATGTGGGCTGCCCAAGTAGAACCGCTATGGGTCCCGTGACGCGAACCTATGTGGGCTGCCCAAGTAGACCCACTATGGATCCCACGAGGCGAACCTATGTGGGCTGCCCAAGTAGACCTACTATGGCTCCCACAAGGCGAAGCTATGTGGGCTGCCCAAGTAGACGCACTATGGGACCCAAGAGGCAAAGCTATGTGGGCTGCCCAAGTAAACCCAGCTATGGGTTCCACGAGGCGAAGCTATGTGGGCTGCTCAAGTAGACCCACTATGGATCCCACGAGGCGAAGCTATGTGCGCTGTCCAAGTAGACCCACTATGGGTCCCACGAGGCGAAGCTATGTGGGCTGCCCAAGTAGACCCACTATGGGTCCCACGAGGCAAGCTATGTGGGCTGCCCAAGTAGACCCACTATGGGTCCCACGAGGCGAAGCTATGGGGGCGGCCCAAGTAGACCCACTATGGGTCCCACGAGGCGAAGCTATGTGGGCTGCCCAAGTAGACCCACTATGGGTCCCACGAGGCGAACCTATGTGGGCTGCCGAGTAGGCCCGCTATGGGTCCCACGAGGCGAAGGTATGTGGGCTGCCCAAGTAGACCTGCTATGGGTCCCACGAGGCGAACCTATGTGGGCTGCCCAAGTAGACCAACTGTGGGTCCTACGAAGGCAACCCATGTGGCCTTCCCATGTGGGTCGCACTTGGGCTTGAGCTGCAAAACCGACGTGGGACTCACGTGGGCCCCCCTTTCGGAGCCCACTTTGTGCTATTCGGATAATACAATTTAAACTCCACGTAAGCCATACAGCCTTGTGCTTAGGACGAGGCTTGTGCTTCTTATTTTTTTCTACGAACAAAATAATAATCATAATATTAAGAGCGCTTAAGAAACGTCAACACTAGAGTTCACTTTATATAATGCCTACAATTAACTCAATTTACTCAATTTTCTACGAACAAAATAATAATCCTAATATTAAGAATGCTAAAGAAACGTCAACACTAGAATGCAGTTTAAATAATGCCTACAAATTACTCAATTTAAATTGTAGCAATAGGTGAAATTAGGGATATAAAAAGAACTTCCCGTTCACCTTTAACAACATAAATAGCAGGTCCGGTGAAGTTTGGGGTTTGGCTTACAAGCATGCACATGAAGCATCCAAAGTCATTGACTTGAAATATTCCAGCAATGCTGTAACACCAATGCACAAACAATAACACTATTAGAGCAGACACTGTCGAATAGAGTAGTTAGCGAAAAAAGAGTCATAGTACAGGCTAGCTGGTGGAAGTCAACCATTTCGTCGTTTACCCTGAGACTGGGGTTTTTTTTTAGAAGAGCAAAAGTAACAGAAAAACAGACAGGTCTCAAACTCAGCTACAAGTTTATTTCAACAACCTCCTCTTATATAGTTCGTTCTCGTCGTCATCAACCAATCACAAACGACTTGTCCTCTGCACCGTGACTTTACAAGTTCCACTCTATCACAAAAGAAGCGGACACTCCCAACGTTTCCAAGTGAAAATGTTCTAGCAGAAGATATGGCACACAAAGACTTCAATCAACGCTTTTGTGTCCTCACATTAAACAGGACAACAGCCCACACCAACAACCCACTCAAAACAGGTCACCTCCAAAATAACCCCCACAAACAATACACACCAAACACTACAAAAAAAAAAAAAACTCTTAAAACTGTAAAAATTGCTTGCAGCGGTTCCCTATTTGCATAGAAGGTTGACTAATGCAATTTCCCAACGATCTAATCCTAATTGTTTCTCTTACCACCCTTTTAACATCGTTGCTTTCCTTAACAACTACATCCGTTCCAGACCAATCCGTTGTGCAGTTTCTAAACTCCTCCATATGCTTAGCCAACTCCGAATTTGCTGTATTATTTTTAACATTCCTTTTGTGTTCTGTTAAACGATCGTTCAAACACCGAGAGGTTTGGCCCACATACTTAAAACCACATGCCAAAGGAATCTCATACACCACGCCTACGCTACACGGCACCGACTTTTCCCTATGCGCCTTCTGACAGCCCCTCTGAACCGTTTCAAAAGGTGTCAATCTATCTAACCTAAAATCCGTGCTGAATACGACATCCACGCCATATTTTTTTGCACATGCTCTAAGATTGTGGGACACCTCGTGACAATACGGAACCACAGCGTACCTATTCCTGATTTCTTGCGTCTTCCCCTTTTTCTCCCTGCACTGTAGGGCAATCTGCCTTTTGATGTACACTTCCCCATATCCTGCCATTACCAGTCTTTCCCACTGGTTTTTTAGTGCCTCCGGTCCGAAATGCATGCATGATCTCACCACAGCATTACCAATCAAAGATCTGACTACCCCGGCTTTTACATTTTTCGAGTGACAGCTACTCTTTGACAAAACCGGTTTTTGGGTTTACCTTCCCATACTCCCAACAAAGACCTCGTTCCAAATGTAAACGCAGGTCGAGAAACTGCAGGACCTCGCCCCTTGGCCTCTCTATCGTGAATCTCAACTCTGGCGCCGCTGACCTTATTACTTGTTCTAAAACATGGTCCAACCCTTCCTGAACAGAGCAAACTAAAATATCATCCACAAATCTTTTCACAAAACACTTTGGAGACAACTCTTCTACCCTGTCATACACTTGCTGGTCCACCGTGTTTAAGTAAATTTCCGCTAACAAAGGCGCTACAGACGAACCTATACAGACTCCCTCTTTTTGCACAAATTTGCGACCTTCGTATTCCAATACCGTTGACTTTAAATAAAGGTCTAGCACCGAAAGAAAACTATCCACCGCTAATCCTGTTCCTGATTGAAACTTAATAAGGTTCCCTTCCAAGGCAATCCTCACTCTATTCATTAGTCTGCTTTTCTCTAAAGAGTAATAAAGGTCCTTGATGTCCATGGAGAATATCGCGCACTTCCTTCCGTGAAACCTTTCCATTACTTCAATCAACTCACTAGAGTTCTTTAAGGCAATTGACTTTTCCAAATTAGCTAACTTCAAACCGGTAAGAGCATGAGACCACCTTTCAAGTTTCTGAGAAGTAGGGACGAGTAGCGAAAAGCGTTTGAAACCGTGCGTCAACGCTCAACTAATTCTCTTGAAGGATCATAGATGTCCCCTAGACCGTTGTTAACGAGAATGGGACGTGGCATGAAGGTTGTCTCATGCTTCTTACAGCGGGGTTTGAAGTTAGCTAATTTGGAGAAGTCAATTGCCTTAAAGAACTCTAGTGAGTTTATTGAAGTAATGGAAAGGTTTCACGGAAGGAAGTGCGCGATATTCTCCATGGACATCAAGGACCTTATTACTCTTTAGAGAAAAGCGACTAATGAATAGAGTGAGGATTGCCTTGGAAGGGAACCTTATTAAGTTTCAATCAGGAACAGGATAGCGGTGGTAGTTTTCTTTCGGTGCTAGACCTTTATTTAAAGTCAACGGTATTGGAATATGAAGGTCGCAAATTTGTGCAAAAAGAGGGAGTCTGTATAGGTTCGTCTGTAGCGCCTTTGTTAGCGGAAATTTACTTAAACACGGTGGACCAGCAAGTGTATGACAGGGTAGAAGAGTTGTCTCCAAAGTGTTTTGTGAAAAGATTTGTGGATGATGTTTTAGTTTGCTCTGTTCAGGAAGGGTTGGACCATGTTTTAGAACAAGTAATAAGGTCAGCGGCGCCAGAGTTGAGATTCACGATGGAGAGGCCAAGGGGCGAGGTCCTGCAGTTTCTCGACCTGCGTTTACATTTGGAACGAGGTCTTTGTTGGGAGTATGGGAAGTTAAACCCAAAACCGGTTTTGTCAAAGAGTAGCTGTCACTCGAAAAATGTAAAAGCCGGGGTAGTCAGATCTTTGATTGGTAATGCTGTGGTGAGATCATGCATGCATTTCGGACCGGAGGCACTAAAAAACCAGTGGGAAAGACTGGTAATGGCAGGATATGGGGAAGTGTACATCAAAAGGCAGATTGCCCTTCAGTGCAGGGAGAAAAAGGGGAAGACGCAAGAAATCAGGAATAGGTACGCTGTGGTTCCGTATTGTCACGAGGTGTCCCACAATCTTAGAGCATGTGCAAAAAAATATCGCGTGGATGTCGTATTCAGAACGGATTTTAGGTTAGATAGATCACCTTTTGAAACGGTTCAGAGGGGCTGTCAGAAGGCGCATAGGGAAAAGTCGGTGCCGTGTAGCGTAGGCGTGGTGTATGAGATTCCTTTGGCGTGTGGTTTTAAGTATGTGGGCCAAACCTCTCGGTGTTTGAACGATCGTTTAACAGAACACAAAAGGAATGTTAAAAATAATGCAGCAAATACGGAGTTGGCTAAGCATATGGAGGAGTGTAGAAACTGCACAACGGATTGGTCTGGAACGGATGTAGTTGTTAAGGAAAGCAACGATGTTAAAAGGGTGGTAAGAGAAACAATTAGGATTAGATCGTTGGGAAATTGCATTAGTCAACCTTCTATGCAAATAGGGAACCGCTGCAAGCAATTTTTACAGTTTTAAGAGTTTTTTTTTTTTGTAGTGTTTGGTGTGTATTGTTTGTGGGGTTATTTTGGAGGTGACCTGTTTTGAGTGGGTTGTTGGTGTGGGCTGTTGTCCTGTTTAATGTGAGGACACAAAAGCGTTGATTGAAGTCTTTGTGTGCCATATCTTCTGCTAGAACATTTTCACTTGGAAACGTTGGGAGTGTCCGCTTCTTTTGTGATAGAGTGGAACTTGTAAAGTCACGGTGCAGAGGACAAGTCGTTTGTGATTGGTTGATGACGACGAGAACGAACTATATAAGAGGAGGTTGTTGAAATAAACTTGTAGCTGAGTTTGAGACCTGTCTGTTTTTCTGTTACTTTTGCTCTTCTAAAAAAAAAACCCCAGTCTCAGGGTAAACGACGAAATGGTAGAGTAGTTAGGTTGTTTTTTTTCTTGTGGAGTCTTACTTTCGCTCACTTAGTCATTTCTTTTCTAAATGTTTTATTGTTGTTGTGAGTTCTACCTTGAGTAACTATTCGATCAAACCATTAATACTCTTAGACACAATATTTTCTTGTCGCCTAGCCATACTGTCAATATCAATCAATATGTGCCAAATGAATGAATCAACATAATATTTTATATTTGGTCTTAACATTCCTTCTATTTTTATTTTTTGTACTTGAAGGAACGTATTGTAATAATATCATACTTCGTTTAGTTTCTCAGGCGCAGCATTGCTAGTCATGTTTGCATATGCTCTGCGAGATTAGTTTCCACGCTTATATAATCCGACTTTAGATGCGGAGAGTTCACGGCAATTATAGGGTAGACGTCATACGTAGTTAAAAAGAGAGAACAGAAACAAAATAATATTTGTTATTCAAATGTATCTCCCGCACGCAGCCAACTATTGAGGAAGAAACCAATGGGCAACGCTTTTTTTGCATGTTTGAGATAAACACGTGTTAGCCTAAGCAATATTAGAGCGCAGCTCTTAGGCTCCCGTTTCCGGCTTGAGCGGCGTCGCCGCCGCCGTCGCCGTCGGCGTAACCGCGCGGTGCATCATGGGTAAATTTCCCCGCTAAATTTAGCGGAAAATTTTTCCCGCTAAATTTAGCGGGAAAATTTTCCCCGCCAAATCTAGCGGAAAAGTTTCCCCGCTAAATTTAGCGGAAAATTTTCCCCGCTAGATCTAGCGGAAAATTTTCCCCGCTAAATTTAGCGGAAAATTTTCCGCTAAATCCCCCCCCTCCCCGTCGACCCGTCGTGCCCCCCCCCGTGCCTCCCCCCCCCCCCCCCCCCGTCGAGCCTTCCCCTCCTCCTCAAGAGCTGCGCTCTAATTCGGCGTTACAGGGAGTTGTAAACGGCTTTCATTTTTTTGTCTCAGGGTTTAGATTGCAATGTTTCCTGACCAACTAACCTGCATATTTTCCCTTACGTCTACTCTCACCTTAATTTCTCGCAACTTACTCTTCACGCATTGAGCTTTGGGTTTCAAGGTACGATTCGTAACCGCCGCCAGCAGTGACGTTCGCAGGCGTTTCTTGTTCGAGATAAGGGGTGGGAAGAAGGGGGTAAGGGGGGGGGGGGGGGGGGGTTGGTCACACAACTATAAAGCAATGCTCAGAACAGCAGGGCTTTCCACTCTCTACGATAGAGTCCCGCTGTCCAGCTTTTGACACTTCCATGAAAGTGACGTTATGAGGCAAAGCCGCCATACCGAAGACGTCGGTCGCTCTGAGTGAAGGTTTGTCGTAGATTACACCAGTTTGGAGGTCATATGTTACTCAATGTTTTGCCATCACAAGTTAAATCACGTCCCTGCAAAGTGCCAAGGGGAGTTAAAAAAAATAAATAAAAGATGGTGTTTTTTTAAATATCGACGCCCAATCTTGCCACATTTTGAGAAATCAGCCGCATTTCCGCGTTAATAACAAACAGACAATCAAGACATAGTTGAACGTGAGCGCGTTGGTTTGATGACTTGTTACAAAAAGAATAAACAAAAAGGACGGACAAGAACGGATGTCCGTCCTTGTCCGTCCTTTTTGTTTATTCTTTCTGTAACAAGTTAGACAATCAAGGGTGGGCATATTATCTTCACATATTCGTAAATAATATTTAAAGACGCGCATTTTGATATGTTTTGTGAAGTATTATAAAAGATGGTTTATTTGCAACAAAAATTGTGAATATGTCTCTAAAACGCGTTTTTATGCCATGTTTGATAATTTTATTAGCATAGAAATATTTTATTGATATTTTTAATTTTTTGTGTATGTGTTGTATATCTTCTGTAAAATGTATTAAAAAGTTAGGATGACGTGAAAGCTTTGATAGGGAAATGACGACTGTGCAAAGCAGCATTGTGAAATCTTCTCAATTTCTACGCCTCGAGCTTTTCTATTTGTTTCTTTGTTTGTTTGTTTGTTTGTTTTATTCTGGATTAAGTTGGGTAATGTTCCACAGTTCCGCTCGAGAAGTGCATTTTTACCTATGAAAGGAGCATTTTGCCGGAGAATTTTGACACACCCCATGTTTGTTTAGTGCCGTTCCCATTCAAGGACAGCAAGCGCTCTACGCGGGTCGCTATTGCAATATTATTCATGGGCGTTGTCGCAGACGTGAACTATACAAAGCACAGCAACCTCATGAATCATAGCGAAATGTGCGGTGGTTGGCGAAGAGCGCTCAGATTGCTTTCAGGACTTCGATGAGTTAAGTAGAGTTTAATCATACCTTTAACTGGCGGGGTTGTTCTGTTTATAATTTTAACATTAGAAACGGCTCACAGTCTCTTTTTTAAATCAACGTTACATAGCATCGCGAAGCTGCAATGCTTCAAGTGTGAATATGTTAGCTTGTGGTCGGTTCGACCCTTTAACGGCGACCCAACTTGAGGAACGACTTCCGGACGGCAAAGGAACGAGGAATTGATTTAATAACAAACAAAAATGAAGGTGGTTATCGAAGCGAAAGAGCCAGACGGTTGAGATTACAACGACGTAAAATTAGGCGTAGTATGCAAAGAGCGAAAATAAATTAAAATTACTTAGCTACAACACAACCTAGCCCGGGTCCTTGATACGCTTTTCCTAAGCTGTAGAATGGTATAAACCACGTAGGAAAAAGTACAGAAGTGTTCAACATGATATCTACTACGCGCGCAGAGTTTGCAAAATAATAAAATAATATATATATTATATATATCGCCGATAGCTCGCGGGCAGCGCGAGCTAGATGATGACTGATAATGAGGGTGATGGCTGCACGGGACGATGGATGGGTCACATTACCCCCCCCCCCCCTCCCCCCCCCCCCCCGGGAGGGGAGGAGGGGTTGGGAGGGTGGGATGGTTAGTGGTAAAGGGAAGCGATGGGTAGCGGTGCGTGGTAGGGTTTGAAGCGGTTCACATGTAGAACCTCTGAAGTACGACGGCGGCCATCGCAGGAGGAGGACACGGGTTCGGCGAGGTACGACACGGGGGATGTTTGCGCGATGACTCGGTAGGGGCCGTTGTACTTGCGAAGAAACTTGTCAATTCGGGCGGGTTGTCGGGCGGGGTTCCAAACCCACACAAGGGCACCGGGAGCGTGGGAGGTATGCGTATGATGCCTGTCGTAGCGATCCTCGGCTATATGTTGTCGCGATGTGCGTAGCTGTGCGAGCTGGCGGCACTCTTCGGAACGGGAGATGAAATTGGTGAGGAGGTCATTTTGGTCGGTTGACGGAGAAACAGGAAAGATGGTGTCCTTAGTGCATGAAGCTTCGCGACCGTACACTAAATGAAAGGGGAGTAGCCTGTAGTAGACTGGAGGGCAGTGTTGTAGGCGAAAGTTACAAAGGGGAGTATTGTGTCTCAGTTTGAATGATTACTGGAGATATATATATAGATATCATGTCAGCGAGAGCCTTATGAAAATGTTCGGTGAGCCCGTTTGTCTGAGGATGATATGATGATGTCTTGTGAACTACTCGACACGCTTTCAAAATGACTGCAAGTAGTGCTCAAAAGAAACTGCCGTCCGGGGTTGCTTAAGAGAACTTATGGCGCGCCGTGATGTAGGAGTATATTATGTACAAAGAATTGAGCTATTTCTTCAGATGTTGCAGAGGTCAGCGCGGCGGTCTCAGCGTATCTAGTCAAGTGGTCAACGGCTGTGACGCTCCAACGATGACCTTGCAAGGAAACTGAGAATGGGCCAAACAATCGATCCCCACTCTTTCGAAGGGCGTTCTGGGGCAGACTAATGGTTGGAATTATCCAGCAGATGCTGGGGTTGGGCGTTTTCTACGCTGGCATTTCAAGCAGGACTGACCGTATTTAAAAACGGACACCTGAAGGTAGGGCCAGAAGTAGCGTCGCCTAATTCGAACATATGTTTTTTTTTTTTTAAATCCTGTGTGTCCTGAGGCGGGATCATCATGAAACGATTGAAGAATATTCTTGCGCATTTGGAGAGGAAGTACAACTAGCCATCTGTTGCCTTCAGGGGAAACGTTATGCCGGTAGAGTACCCTCTTGAAGGGAAACGTGCTGTAACTGTTTGCGCAACTTTTTATTAAGGAAGTGAGTCGGTTTTTTGAGATGCTCGATTATTTCTTTGATCCATGGATCCTTGGATTGCTCTAAAGTAATATGCTCGCAGTTGACAGAGGAAGCATCAAATACATCGTCCATGTTTTTGAGACGTTCATCAGGTTCGTCTACAGGGCATCTAGATAGGCCGTCAGCGTCTGTATGTTTGCGACCAGATTTGTATACTACTGTATAATTGTACTCCTGAAGTGCAAGAGTCCATCGACCAAGTATTCCAGTGAGGTCTTTTAGGGAAGAGAGCCAACATAAGGCGTGGTGGTCGGTAATGATAGTGAAATGCCTACCATAAAGGTATGGACCGGAACTTGTTGACGGCCAGAACGACAGCCAGACATTCTTTTTCTGTTATGGTGTAATTTTGTTCAGCGGTAGAGAGCATTCGACTTGCATAAGCTATGACGTATTATTTTGTTGTGTTGTGGTCACGCTGCAATAGGACGACACCAAGGGCCATAGCCACTAGGCATCGGTATGCAACTCTGTATGCGCAAAGTCATTAAAGTGCCCCAGGATGGGTTCAGACTGGAGAGTGGTTTTAAGATTGTGAAATGAGTCACGGCATTCAGGGGACCAGATAAATGCTGTATTGGCTCGTAACAGACGAGTGAGTGGAGCAGCCAACTGTGCGAACTGTGGAACAAAACGACGAAAATAAGAACTAAGTCCTAGAAAACTGCAAAGTTGTTTTATGTTAAGGGGAACAGGAAACTTCGCGTACTGCCTTGATCGTGTCTGGGTCGCGTCGGATGCCATCTTTATTTACAAGGTGGCCAAGGATCTTAAATTGTCGAGAGGCGAAACGGCACTTTTTTGTGTTGAGCACAAGGTTAACTTTCTTGAGAGAACCGAGCACATCGGAGAGTCCACGGAGATGGTCGTCAAATGTGCGTGAAAATATAATAATATCATCAAGTTAGCAAAGGCATAGGTGCCATTTAAGACCGTGGAGGACGTCATCTATCATGCGCTCAAAAGTTGCCGGAGCATTACAAAGCCCGAAACGCATAATATTGAACTCGAAAAGACCGTCCGATGCAATAAAAGCTGTTTTTTTTTTTTTGTCTCCTTCCTTCATTGATATTTGCCAGTAGCCGGACTTTAAATCGAGTGATGAAAAATACTCAGCTCCTTGTAACGTGTCTAATGTGTCATCAATCCGTAGTAAAAGGTATACATCCTTGCGAGTGATCTTATTGAGTCCACCCCCTATATATTGAGTATAGGGGGTGGCAGCCGTCTACTTCGACTGGGCCACCACCTGGAGCCGCTGCCTTCAACGAAGCGAGCGAGCGCACCATCAACCACCAGGGATTTACCATCCAGAGCGTTCATTGAACAGCCTGCCGAAGGTCACTTTGGCTCTCTGGCGTACTGGCCTGAACCACCGCCGAACCTCCAAGATTCGTGCGGCGGATCAGAAGAGCACGTCGTCCTCATCACCATCAAACCGCCAGGGCTTTCCCAGCCCCAACGCACGGTGAAGCCTCCGGACGCCACCCTTTGCCAAGACACTTCTCACAGCTGGTGGAAGGGTCTTGGCAAACCCCGACCCTTCAAGCAACGGTGCTTGCGATGTTGAGAAGACTGTGTCGTCCTCCCCTTGTATATATCATCTCATAATCATCATCACCAGACGTGGCAACGCGGGCCTCCCTGGTACGGGCTGTCGCCTTTCCGCGGTGCCACGGCTCTCCTGAGCCAATAAAGATTACGATTACGATTACGATAATCAACACAGAAACGTATGCCGCCGTCCTTCTTTTTTACAAGGACTACTGGTGAGGACCAGGGGCTCGATGATTGGTGAATGATACCTTTACGCATCATATCTGATACCTCTTTGTCAATAATACGGCGTTCTGTAGGAGATACGCGATATGGACGCTGGTGTACGATTTCTCCGCGGGGCGTATTAATCTCATGCGCCACTGACTTTGTTGAACCTGTAAAGGACGTATAAACATCGAAGCACAATGTGAAACGAGTGGTTAAATGAATTAAGTGCTTTTTATAAGTGTCTGCAAGGTTCGGATTGATGGCGTTCAATAATATTTTGTTGGAGATAATGGGAAGCGCTGGAGGATCAAAATTACATGTAGATTCGAGTGAGGCAAGTTCCAAAGAGGCATCAGGTTCGATATGCGCGACGATTGTACCTTTTACGAAAACCAGTGGCTGATGTGTTACGTTACAGACAGGCAGCACTGTTCTACCATGGGTAAGTGTAGAAATAGAATGGGGTATAATAAACCCGTGCGATAGTAAGAGGTTTGAAAAAGGAGTTACTAGAAAAGTGCCTGAAACGCTTGGTTCACTCGAGAAATTCATGACAAGAGATGCTAGCGGGGGAATAACTGTGTCTTTACAGGCAAGTAATTTGGTTCTAGGAATACTGGAGTTAGGTTCGCAGCTATTTGAATCTTCCAAAACGAGCCCTTTGCAGCTAGTGATAGCTTCCGCAGAGTTAAAGGGACCATGAAATTACCTTTTTACTTTTGCCAGATAACTTTTACATTAAACCTTCAACGTTCACTGAATGCCGAACAGGCATCCGTTTTCGTCTCGGTTCATTAATTTCTACACAAAAAAAATAATGAAATATCGACTTTTTCTTTCTCTCTAACTGACCGCAAAACAAGTTGCGGCGTAATTTTGACGGTCGTGACGTACGCAGGGACAGGAACCGGAAGTTCTCTCGGCAGTAGGAGAGTGGGAGCGTTAGCGGCGGCGAGTTGGGGGTGCGCCGGTAGGTTTTACTGCGCTGATGTCACCGACGTATTTTCTGAATCGACGCCTCTCATCGCCGCGATAGCCATGGACACATCGCAGTTGTGCGAAATTCAATGAGATATGTTGCGCTACAGCGACAGCATGGGACTAGTCTCATACGCCGGTATGCCTGTTGGGAAGTGCGGCGAGTCTTCTGGTGAAGACTCCAGACGTCAACCCAGCTGTCATTGTTGGTAAAAGGCGGCCCGTGTCAGTCGTTTGCAAAGCGACGTAGATGGAAACAAATCGCCGCGGCGTTTTTCACGGCCTCGGAGATGCAGGAGCGAGCCGACGCTAAAAAAGATACGTTTGAACTACGACAGTCTCAGCAAGAGCCACGTAAATACCTGTTCACACTCTGAGCGGACGCGCGCGTTTGATGGAAGTGCTGTATTCGCGCTGTTGGTGAGCGCTTCGGGACCGATCTTTTACGATTGCAACTCGATACTGACGCGGCACTCGGCAAAGGAAGGTTGGCCCGGCATTGCACGTAGCTCCCACGAACTTTTTTAGCTCGACAGTGACGTGCAGTCGTGTCAGAATAAAAATGGCATACTAATAACAAAGTGTTCATACCGTGTTACGAAGGTAATCCATACGGCGTTTATTCGAGCTCTATATCACACAAAACAAGAAGATAGAATCGACGAGAGTTCCTTTTCGACGACAGTGTTCGTCAACACTGCTTCGGAAAACAAGGAGATGACAAGGGGAAGAGATTGACCTCACCTGGATGGCTAGGTTGGACATTGTACATGTTCCTTTTAAATGTACACGGAAGTGACGTCATCACGTCTGATTGGTTGAAAGCAAAAGTGACGTAATTTCCCTAGAAAAATGTAGGCGGAGTCGGCAAAACTGGGCGGAGTCGGCAACCGGACGTGACAACAAAGTGACGTTTCACTTTGTACCGAGTACGTTTCAAAAGGTACTTGCTCCGAAGTAGGTGTCATTGGCAGCTATGTTTTCGGCGGCGAGGCGTCGCCGTCTCGTTACTTCGACTTTTTCTTTAATAGAGCTTTTTTTTTTCGCCCGAAAGGCTGTATCGTGAACACCGCGATGCATTCGAACTCCCGGAGGAGATTTTCCGCAAGCAGTACCGCCTGCCGAAGAACTTGGTGCGGTGGTTGTGCGACGAACTTCGCGATGAACCGGAGTTGAGGAGAGTGCGTACCTCGTGGACGGTCATGACTGTGGAGCTTCAAGTGTTGTGTGCACTGCGCTTCTACGCCACGGGGAGCTTCCAAGGCATGGTGGCGAGCGACGAACACGTAGCGCGGGACCAAAAGACCGTCAGCGTTGCGGTCCGCGCCGTGTCCGTCGCTATCGTGCGTCGTCTCGGGGTCCAGCGTGGCTGGATCCACTTCCCCGAGACGCCGAGCGAGAGGTTCGACGCGGAGAGGGGCTTCAGGCTGCTCGGCAGGATACCCGGCGTCATCGGTTGCGTGGACGGGACCATGATCTCCATCGTCGGCCCGTCCAAGAACGACCCCACCGTCACGAAGGCGGCATACTGGTGCCGAAAATACTTCTACGCCCTCAACGTGATGGTGGTTAGTACACTCATGTTACTTTATAGTCAAAACGCGTCCCAAATGTGTAGAAAAAAAAAACGTAACGCCGATACGGTGTAAATATGCCGTTTTATGACTGCGGGCTGTGGGGTCTCACGACTGCGCGAGCATCTCTACGTAGCATGTGAGCCGTGAGACGCTTCTCCCAAAAATAATGCTTGTCTGTTAAAACGTGCAAGCAAAATAAAATTTAAAAAAAAATTTCGTTTGAAGGTGGTTGTACCTTGCATCCAGGAAGGTGTGTTGACATGCATGTGTCAGGCAAAATAACTTGAAAGGTTCTGGAATTGCGACTGCTTTGTGAACCATAAGTACAATCTACTACTTGTGGATTCAGGTGATTACATGTCGATATCTCTCTCACTTTCAGGTGTGTGACGCCGACTGCCAGGTAATGTGCATCGACCCACGGTACCCTGGGTCGGTGCACGACTCCTTCGTGTGGCAATTTTCGTGGCTCCGAAACCGACTTGAGCAAGGGCAGCTGCCACGCGACGGCCGGTTCCTGCTTGGTGAGCATACTGAATTCATTCCTTACGCACACGGTGGCTCCCACTGCTTGAAAGCCACAGTACCACACAAACAGTGCTTGTTGTGAGGCACACAGACACAGTTCCTGGAACTTCATGAAGTTAGACAACACCCAAAGTTTGGCCATTATTCTCTGTTTATGTCCACATAACTCACACTCTGCAGGCTATGAAAACCACACTACACCAATCTCATGACAGTGATAGACCGCGCAAGTCATGCGACCGCAGTGCAAGTCGCTGTCCGGTTCAGCCCACTCACTGTTACTGTCTGCCTGTACTCTCTTGCTGGTTGGTTTAAAGCTCGTTGAGTCAGTCTGAAGGCAGGCACTTTGCATGAAGTTGGAGCTCTTTCGCTGATCCCTGGGGGCTCGCCTGGTCGCTTTGAAGGTCGTCAGTCTGTCCGGAGTGCGATCCATTCCTCCTTGGCCACTTGGGGCTCGCCGAATCTGTCCTAGGGTCGTCTCTGTCCCACGCTATGGGTTCTTTTCCCTGACCCTTCTTCTTCGGTCTGCCTAGCTCCTCCTACTAGACCCTCCGTGTCCCGGCAGGAGCTGACCCCCTTCCAATCTGGCCACCCGCTCTCTTTTCCCCATCTCCAACACCCCCGAGGATTAGGAGAGAGGCTCGACGAACTGGCACCTTATCCCCCTGCTCGCCAAAGACAAGGCCAGCGTGTTCTGCTTTGCCTGTGCCTGAGGTCACAGCCACACTCACAAAAGCAACAAAGCATTAGCTTTTGTCTGCCGGATGCCAGGGCCTAATAATGCACTTGCATACAACACAGCACCCCTAAGGAATCGACCACACATCCCATATGACCCACCAGGAAAACACATAGTTGCATGAAATAACAGGGAGTGTGTAGGCAAGCTGGTGCTAATTATTCATAATGTAAGCTGATACTGTAGTCCAGAAATATTGACAAACTTTTAAGTCACACTTAAGCTACATTATAATTGACATAGTTGCAAACAGCTTTTGTTGCTGTTTTCTTGCCTTTCATTTTAAAAAGAAAAGAATGTATTATGTTCCGTCCTCTACATGTGCAGGCGACAGCGGCTACCCCTTGGAGCTGTGGCGGCCCGTGGCCCGTCTAGACAAGCTCCAGACAGCGGGCGGTCCTGCGACGAAGACCGCGCAAGCGGACGGCGGCCGTAGGGGTGAAACCCGGCACCGCGCATTCCGGAGGGGGAGAGCTCGGTGGCTGATCGTCGGGGGACCGTCGGCTCAAGAGCCAGACGGCTTAATGGGTTCTCCCTCGCCCACGTGAAGACACTTCGCCGAGAGGGAGTCTTCGTCTGGGGCTCGAAAAGGAAGCACGTCTTTTGGTCCGCCTGTTAGCTTTGATTATTAAACTTATGTAGTCCTTGTTAAACAGTTATCTTGTTTTACTTTATCTATATTGAAGTTCCTTCGCGACTACAATTGGTGACCCGGAATTCTTTAAACAACCTTTTCTCGACGAGCGCCATGGCTAACGGCGACGACCACGCCCAAACATCGGCGCAGCAGGAACAGCAGCAGCATCCATCCTCCGTGGCATCACTGGCTCTGAAACTCCCACCGTTTTGGCCCGCTGACCCTGCGCTATGGTTTGCCCAAGTGGAGGCCCAGTTCAGCACCCGGAGAATTACGACACAAATGACGAAGTTTCACCACGTCATCGCTGCACTGTCACCAACTGAGGCAGCGGAAGTCCGGGACCTCATCCTGACTCCTCCCGATGACAACCCGTTCGACAAACTGAAGCTCGAACTCATTCGACGCACTTCGGCATCAGAACAGAAACGTCTCCAACAACTCCTGACGGCCGAAGATCTTGGAGACAGGAAACCATCCCAGATGCTTCGCCGCATGACTCAACTGCTCGGAGAAAAGGCGAGCAACGTGGACGACTCCATCCTGCGCCAGCTTTTCCTGCAGCGCCTCCCCGCCAACGTATGCATGGTTTTGGCGGCGGCGGGCGACATTCCACTCCACGACCTCGCAGCTCTCGCGGACAAGGTGCTCGAGGTGGCGTCGCCCACAGTCTCCAACATCCAGGCTCCTCTTCAGGCACAACAGGCGACTGTGAGTGCAACCTCTGCTTCCCCGTCTAGCGCCGAATTCTGCACGCTCCAATCGGAAATCCAGAACCTGACAAAGGCCATTGCTGCGCTCCAAATCGAACGTGGTAGATCTCTGCAACGCCGTTCGGGCTACCGCAGCCGGTCTCGCTCCCGATCATCTTCCACCAACATCTGCTGGTACCATTCCACATTCGGGGACCAAGCAAAAAGGTGCAGACCACCTTGCACAGCGGGAGCGGGAAACGGGATGCCCCAGCACTGAAGTCGGCGAGCAGTGCGGAAGAAACGGGGTGCCGGCTTTTCTTCGTCAGAGACAAGTCAACTGGCCTCCAGCTACTGGTCGACACCGGAGCCGAGGTCAGCATCCTCCCTGCATCCCCCAGCGAACGTCGGCAAACACCGTGCGCACTCTTACAAGCAGTGAACGGCACATCCATCCCTGTTTTTGGAGAACGGTCCCTGACCTTCGACCTTGGACTTCGACGTACCTTTCGTTGGATTTTCTTGGTCGCCGGGACTCAACACGCCATCCTCGGCGCCGATTTTCTCCGGAACTTTGGATTATTGGTGGACGTTCGCCGCAAGCGCCTCCTAGACGCAACAACGTATCTCTCCGTTTCGGGAATAGCGTCCAGAACGTCATCGCTCTGCCTCGCCCAGATTCCAGAGAACGGTACCTGCCGTTTTTCTAACATCCTCAAAGAGTTCCCCGATCTCACCCGTCCCTGCAACACCGAGGTTCCCGTGCGACACCACGTCACGCACCATATTGAAACATCAGGACCTCCCGTGCACGCAAGACCACGGCGGCTTCCCCCCGACAAACTGCGGATCGCTCGTCAACAGTTTGAGCATATGCTTGACCTCGGAATCATCCGCCCGTCCGAGAGTCCATGGTCATCGCCGTTGCACATGGTCCCAAAAGTGACACCTGGAGACTGGCGAACATGTGGGGACTATCGGGCTCTCAACCGGATCACGACAGCCGACCGCTATCCAGTGCCTCACATTCACGATTTCACAGCGACTCTCGACGGCACCACGATCTTTTCCAAAATTGATCTGGTCCGGGCCTACTACCAAATCCCCGTTGAACCGGCCGACATCGAGAAGACCGCGGTGACAACACCATTCGGCCTCTTTGAATTCGTCAGAATGCCATTCGGACTCAAAAATGCTGCACAAACGTTCCAGCGTTTCGTCGATCAGGTGCTGCGAGGTTTGCCGTTTTGCTACGCCTACATCGACGACATCCTCGTTGCAAGCGGCTCCGCCGAAGATCACGCACAACATCTGCGTACGCTCTTCGCTCGCCTGGCGGACTACGGCATCGTCGTCAATGTCAGCAAGTGTGTGTTCGGCAAAAATGAACTGGAGTTCCTCGGACACAAAGTCAACGCATCGGGTATTCGCCCTCTTGACATCAAAGTGCAGGCAATCCAAGAATTCCCCCAGCCCGTCAACAAAAAACAACTACGTGAGTTTTTGGGAATGCTTAATTTCTACCGCCGCTTTTTACCTAACTGCGCAGAAAAACTTCAACCACTCACCGACTTGTTGAAAGAAAAGCGCAACCCAACGACAGAACTTCAGTGGGACGACTCTGCCAGCCAGGCATTTCACCGCGCCACAGAGCTCCTCGTAGAGTGCACAATGCTGGCACACCCGAAGGAAAACGCATCGCTTGCCCTGGTGACGGACGCCTCCGCCACCGCGGTGGGTGCGGTGTTGCAGCAGGTGGTTGACGGGTACCCCCAGCCGTTGTCGTTCTTCTCACGCAAGCTCTCACCAACCGAGCAACGTTACAGTGCCTTCGGTCGTGAACTGCTGGCAGTGTACTTGGCTGTAAGGCATTTCCGCCATTTTGTGGAAGGTCGCGACTTCGTCATAATGACCGACCACAAACCACTTGTGCACGCCTTCCGCAACTTGCGGCCAGATGGTGGAACTCATTCCCAACGGGAGCTGCGTCAGATGTCCTGCGTTGCGGAATTTACATCCGACATCCGCCACATCCAAGGTCGCGACAACGTCGTTGCTGACGCGCTCTCAAGGGCAAATATTTGCCATCTAGAATCCTCCGCAGTGGTCGACTTCAAGGAAATGGCGAGTGCTCAGCAGACAGACAGCGAGCTGCAGAACCTGTGTAGCGCTCCAGGTGGACTCGAGTTCCGGATGGTCGCACTACCGATGTGCGACACGGAGCTCCTGTGCGACATCTCCACCGGAACGCCTCGACCCTACGTACCCGAGCCTTATCGACGCAAGGTGTTCGACACCCTTCACAGGCTCTCCCATCCGGGAATCAAGGCAACTCAGCGCCTGCTGATCACAAAATTCGTCTGGCCCTCCATCAACCGGGATGTCCGGCAGTGGACAAAGGCCTGCCTTCAGTGCCAACGCTCCAAGGTTCACCGGCACACAGTCACGCCCCTAGCAAACTTCCCACTGCCGGACAACAGATTCGAGCATGTGCACCTAGATATCGTAGGACCTCTTCCACCATCCGAAGGTTACACATATCTGCTCACTATGGTGGATCGATTTACACGCTGGCCAGAAGCCGTCCCAATCACTGATGCTACAGCACCAACCGTTGCTCGTTGCTTCATCTCTACATGGATCTCCCGCTTCGGAGTGCCGTCCAGGGTAACAACTGACCGGGGTCGCCAATTCGAATCAAATCTGTTCAGGGAGCTGACGCAACTCCTCGGCACGACGCACCTGCACACCACGGCCTACCACCCTTCAGCCAACGGTCTCGTCGAGCGACTCCATCGCCACTTGAAGTCCGCCCTCACGGCCCACGGTGACAGCATCCACTGGACAGAGACCCTACCCCTAGTTCTCCTCGGCATCCGCTCAGCATATAAGTCCGACCTCGGGTGCACTAGCGCGGACCTGGTGTACGGGGCATCTCTCAGGCTGCCTGGACAGTTTTTCGAGCAAGTGCAAGACCGACTGCCAGATCCAACAAACTACGTCGACCGACTGCGTGCAGTGATGGACAGCCTTCGGCCAACGGCCACCAGGACGTCAAAGAGCAACCGCCCTCACGTCAGCGAGAACCTGACAAATTGTACGCATGTTTTTGTCAGGCACGGTCCCGTAAAGCGCCCTCTGCAAGCCCCCTACGACGGTCCTTTCCTCGTGTTAAAACGCAGACCAAAACACTTTACACTCCAGATTAGAGGCCGAGAGGAGGTGATTTGTTTGGACCGTCTAAAACCCGCCCACATCGAGACATCACCCCCCAGGCCCACAACGATGGAACCCGGCGCAGACGTCGAAGGAGACAATCACAGCAAAACAACCTCGCCTTCCCCGCTCCTCGCTCCCAGAAAGGCAGCTGCTCCGGACCCCCGGGGCAAGCAGGGCACTCCGGCGGCTGCTCGGAATCCCCTTCCGGGACAAACGACACGTTACGGCCGCAGAGTTCGCTGGCCTGATCGGCTCGTTATCAACGAAACACAACGTTCGCCTGCTCACTGGGGAGGGAGTGCTGTGGCGGCCCGTGGCCCGTCTAGACAAGCTCCAGACAGCGGACGGTCCTGCGACGAAGACCGCGCAAGCGGACGGCGGCCGTAGGGGTGAAACCCGGCACCGCGCATTCCGGAGGGGGAGAGCTCGGTGGCTGATCGTCGGGGGACCGTCGGCTCAAGAGCCAGACGGCTTAATGGGTTCTCCCTCGCCCACGTGAAGACACTTCGCCGAGAGGGAGTCTTCGTCTGGGGCTCGAAAAGGAAGCACGTCTTTTGGTCCGCCTGTTAGCTTTGATTATTAAACTTATGTAGTCCTTGTTAAACAGTTATCTTGTTTTACTTTATCTATAGTGAAGTTCCTTCGCGACTACAATTGGTGACCCGGAATTCTTTAAACAACCTTTTCTCGACGAGCGCCATGGCTAACGGCGACGACCAC